>OW204005.1:23638395-24238395 GCA_934047225.1 Ypsolopha sequella | reverse complement strand
TTTAACATGTTATGTGTGCAAATTCATGCTATTTTTGTGGTAAATTTCAAGACTTTATCTTTAACGGTGCTAAAGCTATGAGGCTGTGACATACGGACGGACGGACGGACAATAAAGGTTCCTTTTGTACCTTTCAGGTACTACGGAACCCTTAAAACAAAAAATAATTTTCAAAACACACCAGGTGTGGTAATGGTGTAGTATATTTAATAAATATTATTAATTTAATATTATTTATACAATCTACTGATGTAGCTCTTTCATTTGATACCCTACATGATAGGTTTCAGAAAAAATTAAATTAAAGGTCAATCCGTAAAAATTATGACGCCATAATTTCTATTAGCTACCACTTTGAGATGGCCATCATAGTTTTTTAACATCCTAACTAACCTCCCTAACTGCAGTAAAAATGAAAATTAGTATCCAAACATGGACCACCAATATGTTCTCTGGCTCAGACCAATCCAGCAAGAACTTTTCGAAATTGGCGAAGATCCTCTATCAAAATAAACTGTATCATACCTAGTAATACATCTGAACCCGTTTGAATGATGGTTGGTGCTCGAGTTTTCTTTTTAGTGCTGTCTGTTTCTTCTCCCGGTGGGTTGTACATTTGGAAAGGACTCATTGTGGTGGTCGTGCGCTTGCGGCCTTGGTAGTACTCGGGCATCTGGAGAGACGAATCACCCAGTTAGTTACCAGCAACACTTACTTACATTAGCTTTAATTATTGAAATAAACATATCGTTACGACACATATACCAGAGTTGAGGGGGGTGTCAGGTGTTCTAGCTTGTGAAATGCAAATTACTGTCTACACTTTGTACATCCGCATCTCAAATGTGATAGGCGATTAGCCCAATCGCTGTATGTACAAATGCACCGTTGTATCGCCGTACTAACACACATTTACGGCCACTGTACGGCGATTGTAGGACCGATTGCTGTACAAAGAGGGGCCTCTTTTGGGGTTAAAGCAGTGCTATAGTTGCCTGTAGAACCGCTGTAAAGCTTATTTATGGAGCCTATGCCGTACTCTGAGCTTGCGTGCTACTTGGGTATAGACGTCACGAACGATTTGGCTAGTATAAATTTTAAATAAATAAAATATAAATATATTGTCACTATATGAATCCCCAATTAGGTGGTAGAGCTGATCCTGGGCTCGACTGTGGAGGTACCTCAGAACATTTAAAATGTTCTGTGGGAGGTACCAACATCTTACTTGGAGACCCCCTCGAAGTAATTCGGGGGAGAGTAAGAGGACAGCTCACAGGCAAAAAACCAGGAGGCCCACCATGCCTGGGACCGATGGATGACGGTATATTCATCCCTAATAGCCGGGCCTTATATGGAACAGACTGGTGATGGGCAGCGGCGTCACTGGTGCGAGGGTTCCCGCACCGCGCTCACCAACCCGCCTGCCCAGCGTGTGTGAGTATGGGCAATTCTTCTAGGATGACCGCCGCAAGTGGAAAGGTCCTGGAAAGGCTTATGTCCAGCAGTGGACGAACTAGGCTGATGGATGGATGGAATCCCCAATGGGGTGTCAAAGGTGTTTCGAGTGTGATCTGTGAGATAAAAGTCACAGTTTTACCGACGATTATCACGTCCCAATATGATGGGTGGTGAGCCCAATTGCCTTACTCCGAGCACAAATACACGCTTCTTAGGGCATGCAGGTTTCCTTAGTGGTAAGTAAGAACAAATACTATGCACATAAATTCCGAAAAGCTCATTGGTGCATACCCGACCGGGGATCGAACTTGGATCTCAAGATTGAGAGGCCAGCGTTCTACCCCTGAGCTACGGCTGCTATATAAAATTAAAGAAATCTAAAGGTTTTAGATCAAATTAAAGAAAAAAGACTAATCAACACATTTAAAGCAATTCAAGTTGCAAACATCCAAAATAAAGCAAGTCTTCTTCAGTACATTTTTCAATTTTTTTGTATTTTTTTGCAGTAGAAGCCAAATTACCAGATTTTTTATTTTTAATAATTTTTACCTATTTTGTCCACTATTATTCTATTTAAATGCATAAAATAAATTATTTAAAACAATTTTGTGACGAAAGCTGCTACACAAAAAAGTTACGATGTGAAAAAGGTGCTATTTTTAGCAGAAATTTCAATATTTTCAGCCCTCGTAACTTTGTTTCTATGGCTACTTTCTTTACCGACATCGTTTTTATTAATTTCTATGCTGGTTGTGAAGCTATGTACAGAGAAAAAACCGGTCAAGTGCGAGTCAGACTCGCGCACGAAGGGTTCTGTACCATTATCTATAATAATACAGATCGCGCCAAACTTCTAGTCCGCTCGGAAGTTGCTCTTCCCAAGAACGGCCCATACACTTTGTTCCTGCTGATGCGAATCGCCCCGTGTTTAGAGGGGACAAAAAGTTTGGCGCGATCTGTACTCGTTAACTTGTAAAGCCTACTTAGCTGTGATAGTTTTCGTTTTAATTTCGTTATATATACTACTGCCGTGATTTTTTTTACGTCTCCAAATACATCCGTTTCGCCGGCAGGGGGGGGGGGACACTTGACTCTAACAAAAATTAACACTTTTAAGTTTAATATTTCGCAAATGGAACACTGGATCGAAAAATAATCTTCTCACACCCCTAATATTTTTAAATTACCTATCCAAAGACACCCCACACTAGGGGATAGACGAGAAAAAAAATAATCATTCCCACTTTACGTGTAAGGGAGGTACCCTAAAAAAAAATCTTTTTCAAAACTTTACTGTACCACTTTATCGGCGTGATAAATACGTATACTCATGCCAAATTACAGCTTTCTGGTTCTAATAATCTCTAAGCTAAGCCGCGGACAGACAGACAGACAGACAGACAGACAGACGGACATGACGAAACTATAAGGGTTCCTTGTTGTTGACTACGGAACCCTAATAAACAGCTGTAAAAAGTATTAGAAATCATTAAAAATAAAAAATTATATAACTTTGGCTCCTACTGCAAAATAATACAAAAATATTGATAAATGTTCATAAAAAAATTTGCTTAATATTTAGGATTTGAAACAAGCAAACGAAAAAAAGAGAACTTGAATTACTTTAAATGTGTTGATTAGGTTTTTTATTTAAATCGATCAATAAAAATATCATCAAACAATGTTTTAAAATTTAATGATATCTTACTTATATTTTCATGCTTTTTACAACTTAACCCCTTTGAGGCAGTACTTCTTACTAAGATATTGAATTTTTATTATTAAAGCATAATATACATGTTGCTTGGTAATTCGACCTATTCCTTTAATTTCCAACAAATAATGCCTATCAACTAAGGGTCGAAAATGTTTTTTTTTTTCAAGTAAAACACGTCGATATTTCAAAAATTACAAAAAAAAAAAGGTTTTCTTTCCACTTAAGATCTTTTAATTCTGAGATTACGGGAATTCAGGGCACGTATTTTTTATAAATTATCACTCATCTATCATTGATCAAAAATATAATAAATAAGTCTGAGAGAGGAATAGTTATTTTTAAATTATTTATTTTTGATTATTAGTCTGAAAGTTTGAAAAATTATAAAAAACCTTCGTAACTCGGAGACCATTCATTTTCGACACCTAGTTGATAGGACTTAATTCGTTGGAAATGATCTCTCGTATAACCCCTTTCAAGGAATAGGTCGAATTACCAAGGATCCTGTATAGGCACTAAGGCATCTTTTGCGCATAGCGCGATCACGGAAAACAAAAAAAAATTGTTTTCGTACAACCGTAATGTAAGTTATTGTCCACACTCAACCGAGTTTCACCGATAATTATCAAGTTTCAACATGATGAGTGGTGCACCCTGTACCCGTTCTTCGGGCACCTTACGATGGTTTCCTTCACCGTTAGCAAGTGTTGAGTAATGGTAATTCTAAGTTTATCCAAATAACAATAGTTTCACCAATTCTTCTAACTCTACTCGTTACATATATTTTCTACGCTTCAACTCAAGTTAACCAGGATGTTCCGAGGCATGCAGACCGAACACAAATGTTCCCCGCGATTTGAACCCGCAACCTCCATTTCGTAGTCGAGTACTCGATCCACTAGACCACAGAGGTAGTATAATAAGTAAATAAACATATAAAAGCTATGGGGTGTGCTCTGACCGAGTCGTTGACTGCCTGAATCCAGTCGGCGTAGGCTCCGACGAGAGTGAAGACGGTGGGCGCGTTGGGGAACCCGCAGACCGCTGGTCCGAACGAGATGATGCCAACCAGGTAACCGTCCAGGATGGCCGGCCCACCCGCGTCGTGCTGCAGAGTTTCACCATATGTCAAAGTCACAGTAAAAGTGCTTTAATAGGAGTGCGACTCACAATGTATAGTTTTTATATTATCCCGAATTTTGGGCAGAGTTACACCTGCCATACTCGCGGTGTGTTACACCTGCCATACTCGCGGTGTGTTACACCTGCCATACTCGCGGTGTGTTACACCTGCCATACTCGCGGTGTGTTACACCTGCCATACTCGCGGTGTGTTACACCTGCCATACTCGCGGTGTGTTACACCTGCCATACTCGCGGTGTGTTACACCTGCCATACTCGCGGTGTGTTACACCTGCCATACTCGCGGTGTGTTACACCTGCCATACTCGCGGTGTGTTACACCTGCCATACTCGCGGTGTGTTACACCTGCCATACTCGCGGTGTGTTACACCTGCCATACTCGCGGTGTGTTACACCTGCCATACTCGCGGTGTGACTGGTTGATGCAGTGATGATAGCAGGCTAAGTATAGTGATATACTCCTGTCGTTTGATGACGAGACACGTCACATTTTTGTAAGATTAAATTTGACTTGTGAAAAGAGTATTATGTATACCTACTTTAAAAAATAAATTATTTGAATTTGGATATTTTTAAGTACAAATAACAATTATTAAGATTGTCTTATAAAATTGTTTTTACATTTGCATGCCGATATTAGCTTTAAATTTGTGGATATATTAATAATTTGCAATATTCCGTTAAACACTCTTACCATGCCATTCAAAATGCAGACTCAAGCACCGCCCGCCCTCCCGCATAAAACATGTACAAGCAAAGCAAGCAGTGCGAGCACAAAATAAAGCAATCTTAAATAACAAGCAAGAAAACATATCGACACGTATTTCGCCTCTAAACGAGGCATCCTCGGGATGTGTAGTCCGCCCGACCGCCCGACCGCTCGACAGCAAATTATTTTTTTTATTATTAATATATCCACAAATGTATGATGGACTTCGCCTTTTTCAATAAACGATATTAGCTTTCATTTAATGTTTCCTTATAGTTAAAATTTCATGTACCTACGTGAAATGTAATAATTCCAACCACAAAGGGCGTCGAACCATACAGTACATTATCACTGGTAAACGAGTCTCTTTGAGAACCGCTATATAAACTGTACTTAGTTAAGACTTTGTTACGGAAATAAGGAATTTTTACTTTTACTTTAGTTACTTGGTACAAATTAATATTATTATTATTATTACGTAGGTACACTTTTCAGTTACAAATCTTACGTCACAAGCCCCCTCCCCCGTAGTCATTGTACCGGCGCAAAACATTTTCGATGTTATGAATTTTCTGAAACATACATAAAGAAAGCGCACTGTTACAAGCTTATATGTTACATACAGTACAATCATACAAAATAAATAATGTACCACGATAGAATTCGCATATCTTCGTAAATACTATTTATATAGTAAGTAAATAGGTTAATTATCAATTTATTTTTAACCGCCATATTTATTAAAAAATAATAAACAAATAAACAATTTTTCTACACAATACTTTTTTTTTGTATTTTAGTGCAAGAACCATAAAAACACTATTAGAAATAACAAAATACAATAGTTTTATTCCAAAAACAGCTTGACTTAGAATAATATTTTCATACTGTTATTTTAATGCAAGAATAATTTTCAGAAATCAACATTTTTTTCTTTACTTTAAATAACACTATATATTTTTTTCATTTATTATTTTATTATAAATTTGAGAAAATTTGAGATACTTATTTATTTAAAATGAAACAAAATAATATTTAAATAACATTAAAAACCAACCTAAAAATTAAAAAATTCCTACAACATTTTTGAGACTCCATAAGTATTACATTTCAAGTTATTACCTATAAAGCTAATTTTAGAAACAATATTTGTAAGAGCGTATCGCCCACAAACTGTTTAGCAGTTTGGCGAATATTGTATCCGGTTACTTATGTAAAATATTATATAATAAATAAAATAAAAAACAACTGACCGTGCCAGTTCACAACGGGAGGAAACATTCTCTACAATATCTTTACAACATAGAAGATTTTTTTTCTACTACCTTTATGAAAAAGTTCCATTTAATACACGAAATTAGTTTTGAAAATCGAACTTTCCGGGCCCCGTTGCGGAATGCCTATCAAGTCAGTTTGCAATGTCGCATTGAAATTTCATTTATTGTAAAATTAGGTTCTTTTTGACGTTTGTCTTCATTTCATGCTAAATTAGGTTCTTATTGACGTCCTTAGTTTGTCTTTACAATCGAAATTCCCTGCGTTCCGATTCACGACATAATCGATTATATCGCGTCTGACACTCTTTTTTCGCAAAATGATACTGGACACAAATAAAAGCCGCCGGCCGAAGCCTGAAAAAAAAAGGTAAAAACCGCACCGCGCTTTGCAAAGTCATAAAATACATTAAATTTTAAAGGAAAAATTAGGTAGTAGTAAAAGTAACAAGTAAAAATGGGTTTTCTTACCCTCGGAATGTAAACTTTCGACGACGTTGAAACTAGCTTCATTCCTCGGGTAAGAAAATCCGCCATTTTATACTCGTCACGAAATATCCTATTATCATCTTTCTAACATCGAGTGTATGGGCAGACGACTTTATGCTAAATGATATGACTTAATACGAATACTTACTATTACCATCTATTACTATGAAGCTATGCGGGTGAAACTAAACAGCTAAGGATTAAATACTTACTCGCCGTAGACTTCTCTGCAGAAATAATTCGGATAGATTGGGAGGTACTTGCGTTGCAGAAACACTGGCTCCCAACGAAGTTTTGCTGCCGTCTAAAATTTATAAAACAGTTTGAGGTTTACTAAAAACTTAAATCTTAAATGAACTTTTATCTACACTCATGTCGTACAATCCTGATCAAGAACTCAAAAATAGTGCAAAATTACATTTTTTTTACAAACGTCTCTGATACAGAACAAATATTAAATAAAAGTACCGTTTTCTAAACAAAACAATGCTTTGAAATGTGTCACTTTTTCTACGATAAAAGTACTACTACACGAATTAGGAAGGCAAAGGGAACTTAGCTCATACAGCCATGTTTGAGGTTTAAATAGGGATTGGTTCGAATGATGGTCACACTTGTGACCAAACCCATGCGTGTTGGACCGTGATTGATTTTAATGATGGTAGAACTTGTGACTGAACCACTATCTCATATGCACTGTGAACTCTTACACGTTGTGCGTTATTTATAAATTTAATATTTTACTGTTTTTTTATTGATAACAGATTTATTTTAGGCAATAATGTGCAACCAAAATGACGAACATTCAAAACGAACGAGCAAAATAAAAAAAAGATTACGACAAATGTTACCAGGATCTTACGGATTGAAAAAAAGGTAACTTATTGCATGGGTGTAGTTAAAGTTTTTCATGAAACTACAAAAAACTAGGTATTAAAACACTCGTGTATACTATTACGTGTTTTTATAACCTCTTTATATGCCAGTTTCATAAATATTGTGATCTTTCATATAGTTCAATTTTTTATATCATTATGTTTACTTAATTTTAGGTAGTATTTTTTCTTTCTGCGTTTCTATACTGCAATGATATAATGTTAATTTATATGAAGAATAGTTTTAAAGGGAAATAAGAGATCGAGCAAATAAAAATTTACTGCTGACTGCTTATTATATTCTTTTATTGCGAAAAATTAACCAAATTGCCTGCTAATGTTGATTTATAAAATTAAAAATGTGCTACAAAAAAAAGCAAACAATTATTATGTTCATAACGCGTATTATTGTTCTGCGTAGTTTTTATATAATTATGTATCTTACTATTACATAACTAAATTATTATTACATACGGCTTGAACACTCACGTGTGATTGTTGTTGACTATATGCCAACCGTTTCACCGATACAATTTCGGCATTATCAAGGCGAGTGTCGTTCTTAGGACGACGACGCGGCGTTCACCGTCGTTGTCAAACGGGCACTGGCAGCTGCCGATCGGTGAGCTGCACGCATTGCTCGTGCGCTGAGCGTTTGCTGCGTCGTCGATAGGGGTGGGATGGTGGATGCACTTGATTCCTTTGATTGTTCCAATTGTTTGTTATTAGGGGCGGTTATTAAACAAAACGAACTCACAACATCGTCACTGTCAGTGGGCACTGTCCTAAAGTTGCTCGATCCATCGAGAACCGGTTTCCAAGACCGAGCCAGCTGCCAACCATGATCCCTGTTGAAGTTGGGGTTACGACTTATCTCGATGGCTTCGTGTATTTTGCGAGAAATGGTATATTTCTCCTTCACTAATACTGTAGCCTTGTCGAAACGGATGAAGTGGGTCGTATCCGAACTTAGTGCATGTTCTGCTACTGCTGACCCGTTAATGTCCAGTTTCTTCATGGATCGAATATGTTCAGTCAGTCTTGTGGACACGTTGCGCTTGGTTTCTCCTATGTAGCTTTTTCCACAATCGCACGGGACTTTATAAACTCCAGGTGTGTTGAGAGGGTCTCGGTCCTTTGGGGATCTCAGCCAGTTCCGTAGTTTGGTGGGGGCTCGGAAGATAGTCTTCACACTGTACTTCCGGCGAAGCAGGTGTCCAATCCTATCAGTTACGCCTCTCACAAAGGGCAAGTAGATTGGAGCCCTCTCAACAACGGATGGACGATGGTGGGTTGATGGAGTCGCAAACCGGTTACTCTGTCTCCAATTATACCCATTGGCCTCCAGTACGTGTCTTACGTGGGTCAATTCAGCATCCACATACTGTGGGTCACATAACCGCAACGCTCGATTTATTAAAGTACGAGGCACTGACGCAAGGTGAGAAGGGTGGTGATGAGAATCTGCTTTCAAGTAATGATCCGTGTGTGTGGGCTTCCTGTAAACGGTATGCGCCAAACGACCGTTGGGTCCACGAATAATTAAGACGTCCAGAAATGCTAACCTGCCATCCCTCTCACACTCAACCGTAAAGGAAATTTTTGGATGGATGTTATTCAAATGTTCTGTCAATCCAGCTAACTTGTTTTTATTGACTACCGCGAAAACATCATACACGTACCGCCACCAATATCTTGGTTTATCACGCGCACTCTGCAGCGCTTTCTCCTCAAACCACTCCATAAAGATGTTCGCTACTACAGGTGCAATAGGTGAACCCATAGCCACTCCGTCTACTTGTAAGTAAAAGTCTCCGCGCCAGACAAAATAACCACTACGTAAACAAAACTCTATGCAACTCATGTACTCAGTGGGTATGTCATTGCCGTTTAACAGATTTGCAATAACGGTGATCGACTCGTCGACTGGTACATTGGTGAACAGAGATGTTACATCAAAACTCACCATTATTTCATCTTCTTGCAAGGTTACCTCTTCCACAAGCTGAACAAAATGGGTGGAGTCTCTCACATAACTCGCAGTCCTCCCCATCATTGGATAAAGCAACTTGACCAAAAACTGGGAAAGATTATATGTTGGCGAGTTAATTTGGCTTACAATAGGTCTTAGCGGCCAATTAGGTTTGTGGATTTTAGGCAGTCCATACATTTTTGGAGGTGTTGGATTGTGTGGTTTTAGTTGATAAATTAGCTCTTTCTGGGGAAATGTCTGAAGCAACTTGAGGACTTTATTTGTTACTCGAGAAGTAGGATTATAGTTTACCTTTTTGTAGGTAGTTTTATCGTCTACTAACTTTGAGATTTTCTCCTCATAAGCCACTGTATCCACAATTACTGTGGCATTTCCTTTGTCGGCTGGCAACACTAACACATCAGAATTTTTTGCGTAAGTTATTTAAAGCCCTGATTTCTTGTTTCGAGAGAGGCGTAACTGATAGGATTGGACACCTGCTTCGCCGGAAGTACAGTGTGAAGACTATCTTCCGAGCCCCCACCAAACTACGGAACTGGCTGAGATCCCCAAAGGACCGAGACCCTCTCAACACACCTGGAGTTTATAAAGTCCCGTGCGATTGTGGAAAAAGCTACATAGGAGAAACCAAGCGCAACGTGTCCACAAGACTGACTGAACATATTCGATCCATGAAGAAACTGGACATTAACGGGTCAGCAGTAGCAGAACATGCACTAAGTTCGGATACGACCCACTTCATCCGTTTCGACAAGGCTACAGTATTAGTGAAGGAGAAATATACCATTCCTCGCAAAATACACGAAGCCATCGAGATAAGTCGTAACCCCAACTTCAACAGGGATCATGGTTGGCAGCTGGCTCCGTCTTGAAAACCGGTTCTCGATGGATCGAGCAACTTTAGGACAGTGCCCAGTGACAGTGACGATGTTGTGAGTTCGTTTTGTTTAATAACCGCCCCTAATAACAAACAATTGGAACAATCAAAGGAATCAAGTGCATCCACCATCCCACCCCTATCGACGACGCAGCAAACGCTCAGCGCACGAGCAATGCGTGCAGCTCGCCGATCGGCAACTGCCAGTGCCCGTTTGACAACGACGGTGAACGCCGCGTCGTCGTCCTAAGAACGACACTCGCCTTGATAATGCCAAAATTGTATCGGTGAAACGGTTGGCATATAGTCAACAACAATCACACGTGAGTGTTCAAGCCGTATGTAATAATAATTTAGTATGTCAGCTCACGCGAGTTTTAATAATATTACATAACTGTTTGTACTTCTATATACTTTAGGTCCGACAAGTATCATAATCTCATTATTGAGATCAGCATGCCTTTGTACATTACTTTTATCATGTAATTAAGAATTAAGTTTTCTATGTGCATTAAGAACAAATTTATATGTATTTATTTATTTTTTATCTTAGTATATATTTAATTTTACTCTTACTTTTATGGATCTTCCTCATAATCCTGATTTGTTTCACTCATTTGTTTTTGATGACTTATTTGCTGACGCTTTGTATGCTTCTGTGACATCTGTTGTCCATCTTAGTGATTTGATTCACGATTCATTCTGTACCCATAAAAAGAATTTCAATATTTGCTCAAAATTTTTTTGTTCATCACACCGAATTTCTGTCAATATTTTCAAACAATCACAACCTTATTTATGCTTGCTTGGTTTCGGGATCACATTTAAAAGCCCACTATTCCTTTCACTTCTGTAGCAATTCCTGGCTATGTCCTCGTCAGAAATGACCGAACTGGAGCGGTCTAAGGTGGTGTTGCGATGTACTTGCAGTCTGGTATCAAGTACAGAATCGTCTCTCAGTCCCCGTCACAATACTTTGACTCGGTAAAATTCCTGCTCTGTGTTGCATATCCACCATCCAAAGTAGATTATTTTGACACTCTGGAGAATCTCCTTATTGCTTATTTACATAATTATGAGCATTCTCTAATTATGGATAATTTCAATACTGATCTAAGACTAAAGTCCTCCTAATTCACAAATTTATTACCGCTCTCAAAAATTCCGGACGCTAATCTCTTCTGTTACTGTTTCCATTCTGCATCTCGATGCCACCCATCACATTAATAATTCTCATACACTTCTGGACCCCATGCCCTAATCGTATTGCTTCTCATGGCTAGTTTACTGCGGCTGGTTTTTCATTTCATTTTGTAGACATAAGCAGAGAAAAACTATTGGCTGATGCAAACATTGGTCTTAGTTGGAGGGTCTTATAACATCAATGACAAGGTCAAACAATGTAATAAATTGATTACTGACCTTTACGACGTGCATGCTCCAATTCATCCGGTGTGGATGAAACATGCCCCAGCTCCATGGCTCTCCAATAGCATTCATAAACTGATGGCACACAGGGATATACTACAACGTAGACATAAATTATACTCAAGTGAAAAGAACTGGAGCAAGTTCAAAGCTGCAAGAAATCATTGTAATCAGTTGATAAGAAACGCCAAACGGCGTTACATTCATGCAAATGTTGAGGAATGCTCCCCCAATCATCTTTGGCATTTTCTTCTAGCTTAATCCTTCTCTGGACATTAACGGTCTTAACCGTAATTTCTCTTCTCTTCCTCATACTATCGACCCACTACTGAAACACTCAACAATAAGACATCTTCTTGCCTCACCTCAAGATAAATAACAACAGTTTTAACTTCACCAGAGTTTCACAAATTAAAAATTAAAAAATTATCATTTCGATCCCGAGTAAAGCAGTGGGTTGTGATGGCTTAGGCCGTAATCTTCTTTTAGCTTTACTCCAGATTATTCTTTTGCATAAGTAATTAACCTTTTATTTAGCAGTTTCCCTTCGTTATGAAAAATGGCGTATATGATCACTTTACCAAAGTTCTCGAATCTCAGTACTTTCAAATATTATCGCCCGATATCTATTTTACCTTTTCTTTCCAAGGTAGGTACTTTAAAGAGAGAACTTTTGAATTTTCTTCACACGAATAACCTCGTAAATCCTTTTTAATCGGGATTTCATCCATCTCATAGTACTAGTTCTCCCGTTATTTAAATAATATAAAATAATATCAAAATAAATAATAATTTCCGTCATGCCACGAACGATAGGCAAATAACACTCCTGCCTCTGCTATAAAAAACGGTCGTTGTGACCGGATAAGTATCACACCGTACTTACGTAAGTACGTACCTAAACGCCTAACGTGCTTTTACACTCCCACTTTCTGGGAGAGTGCTTTCATCCATCGTCCTATTGACGCTTTCTATCAGGTGTTATAGAATCCAAACAAAAGTCCAATGCCTATAAAAAAGTGATGATTACCCTCTGCAAGCCCCAGCCCAGTAGCAACACTTGTACAGTGGCGGGCATCAAGTTCGGACTCTCAGATATCTTGATGAGCTTTGGGACGCGATGGTACGTGTAGAACATGTGACGCTGCAGTCTGATGATGGCGATGTTGTTGGCCAGGGTGCGGGGGTTGTAGCTGGGGTGGAAGAACACCTGTGGAGTAGAATGCCATCAGACACATGACACAAATCTTCAAAACTTATACCTCGAGGAGTGTCAAAGGTATTTCCGAATGTAGATTGTTACTAGAATAGTCAAAAACTGACACCCTCTTTTTACTGACGATTTTAATAATGTGGGGTTGGGTGTTACCACTACATACCACCCTGAGCATAAATACGCGCTTTGATTACTTCTGTACCATCCAGCAAGAGGTAATTGTGTCAATACTATGCATGCTCATGCTCAAGCAATAGCATTACAACCCGGATCCCAATATACAGAGTATCCAGCGATCTCTTGAATGAGCTACCGTTGCTAAAAACGGAAGAGGAGAAAGTGTCGCTCTCTTTTTTCCGACTTAATTTACTAAAATTATCACTGCTGAAAATCCATTTAGTTCAACGCAATGCTATTTACCTTTCAATCATTCTCCACAAAGGACCCGGCTAAGAGTGAAATCTTTATTAAATTCGTAACGTATGGTAACACACATAAAGACTGACAAATATTGCATTTGTTTTGTACAAAGAAAGGGAAAAGTCTTGCCAGCATAGAGTCTAGTGGACGGACCACAACGGAGACGAGTCATCATTTGACTCAATAATTGACTCGAATATCTGGAATGCCAGCGCCACTTTTCATGTGGTGGTCGAAGAGCAAATATGTCTACAAACTGTCCCGCATACCATCATTGTGTATAGCTAAAAAATTTGGATCTGAACAGTTAACGAATAAAGAATTACACAGTTTGAAGATTGATCAACCTATTATTATTAAATTCTGTTCTTTATTTACTATATTTAGTATATTTCGGCCCTTATCTATTATTTAACCAACATTTCCCAGCATAATGTCTACAAATAAGTATCTATGTGCCTACCTATGTCTGATAATGAATAAACTAAGAAACATGACCTCAAAACTTAAATATAATGTAACCTCGAGAGCTTGGATAACTTCTCCTCCGATCCGGCTATGGTTAGTGCCGAGTCGTACTTCAAGTGCCATTGGGTTCTCACGGAAGAAGCGATTATTGTGAAGCCTGCAATCAACCAAAGATATAATTTAAAACTTTTCCACCCCTATAACCTTAATTTCCACCCGTCTGTGGTCTTTGGTACCTATTTAATTGTGCTGTTAGTGGGTATATCCCCAAAAAACCCCCGCAGTACTCATCAGATCTTAGCAAGATACATTTAAACATCACGAGGAGTAGAGACCAAGTAAAATAATTCCAAGAAAAAAAATTGCCTCGAGGGTTATCAGAGGTATTTTACAGTATGGACTGTGAAATGCAGACGACAGTTCACATTAAACACCTACGTTTCACTAACGATAATCATGTTACGGCGTGTTGAGTCCTAGTGGCACACTTTGGGCACAATTGGGCACAACAAAGCACAGACTAAATACAAATTTGCCCTTACGCTACAGGATTTGAAATCACAGCCTGCGTATAAGTGGTCGAGACGTGTAAACCACCAGACCACAAGCGGCCAATAATTCCGAGAAAGCACGACTAATAAACGTTACAGTTGCAAGCAGGCAGCCGAGGTCAGCACGACGTCATAGGAGAAGATCGATCCTCCGCACCAGAACCTCCTCATCAAATGGATAGAGACGACGAATGGGTAGTTCTTGATGGAAGTCCGCTCGCCCTTGTAGATGCGGCGGCTGGGGGACATCAGATGCTCCTTGCGACCTTCCAGCTCTACTTGAGGGTCTGACAACAGAATAAACATATCCTTCAAGCGAAGGGCGTGCACAATGGACAAATTGTATAGTTTAATGTAAATTTGCCTAAAATTACACTCTTTTGGTTCTTAAAACAATGTTTAAATCTTGATAGCCAAAGCTATTTCGTACAAATTACTAAAGACCTTGCCAGACAGAAATCGGGGCGTTTATGAGATGAGGAAATAGTGTGGTTGCAGTGTAGCGTGACCGTCACGTAAATAGTGGTGTGCGACCAATGTAAACCTTGAATTTATAAAGGAAAATTTCTTAAATTTGTTTTTATCTTACTGATTATATCATTATCGTATTGAGGATTTATTACCTTTTTCTAGCCTTAATACGGCACCTGTATTCAGATTCAAATACTTTATTTTGTAAAGTAGGTAGACATAATACACTTTTTACGAGTCAAATTTAATATTATAAAAATATATGTAATAATAGTAGTTTATGCTACAAGGGCGCAAAGGAATAAATTACGAGGACGATTTAAAACACGAGCGTAGCGAGTGTTTTAAACGTAACCGAGTAATTTATTGCTTTTACGCCCGTGTACCATACTACATTTTTCAATGCATAGTGTGAGGAAATGAAAACAAATATAATCTTGTGAACTTTAAATTATAATTGGCTCAAAAGGACTGTATCCAGAGCCATTAAACACTGGGGAAAAAAGTATAACGTCTATGGTACACAGGAAAGGCTGCAGGTTAGCCAACCATTGTAAATAAATAAAAAAAAATAATAATAAAAAAGCCCTAGGGCAAAATAATCGACTTTCTGTTCGGTTTTGATGCATAAAAAGTGGGCCTTTACGAGCACATGCATTGAAAAATAATAAATGTAAATGAACTTAATTAAAGGTTTATTTCATTTATGTAGCAATATATATACGATGAATCAAATGATGAGTAAAATGTACATTCATACAAGGTGAAATCTAATCAATCAATTTGATAATATTTTAAATTTTAACTCAATCGGCGTTTGTTAATCAGTCAAACAATCAATGTATTTATTGCATTAAATTAAACGTCAGGCTTAGATGATATAATATGTTCATAATTATGGCTCAATGTAATTTTACCCATAGGATGTAACAATATACTTAACTAAGGAATAAAATATGACAGTAAATGATTATTGCACAACGGCTCACCTCAATAAATATTTTGATTGGGGTAGCCGACCAATTTCAGAAGATTCAGACTACCTTCTTCTGGGCGAGCAAAGATGCTTCCGCGACGACGGACGTTGTGCCTCATAATGCGGGCTAGCGCTTGCGCTGCATGGGACGTTATCGGTTCAGTTAGCGAGGGTGGTCGTACGAGTTGGGCGTCTATACAATTTATTACTAAAGGGCTTGCGTTATCTGGACTCTCACCAAACAGTGATAGACACGCAGAACTCACGGTATCTACATCATTTTCAGTATATTCTGTGGTCTAGTTACTGATTTAAGCACAGGCTTCCACATCGAGGGCATTGGGACGTCCACTTATTTCGATGGATTCGTGAATTTTACGTGGCACAAATAACTTTTCACTCGCTAACACTTTTGCTTTTTCGAATCGCATGAAATATGTGGTATCCGAATTTATGACGTGATTTGCAACGGCGGATCTGTTGCAATCAAGTTTTTTTATGCATCTGATGTGTTCCGTCCACGGGAATGGCATGACACAAATTGTATACCAGCACCGCTATCGCCACTTTTTAGAATAACGTAGTATTACCTACTTAGTAAACATACGCGGCGCACACATAGATTCACGCGTCTTCATACAGTCAAAATAACACTGTATTTCTATGTAGCTTAGATGTAAAATACCAAACACGTCATGGCACTGCGCCAAGCTATTACACATGTGTGTTAAATCCATGATCAGCGGCCGTACTATGACACATTTAGGTTCGTGTTGATAATGTTTGAAAAAATATACATTGTGGCGTTAATATTCGAACTCAAATGTGTGACACTCTTTATAACCTACAATGGACAAACTATTGTCTAATTTTAACGCTACTCACTACAACGCTAAATGTTTTATGGTAAGGTTGAAATTTTATTTACCGCAAGGTTTATTCTATAAATAACACAGTAAATACATGTTTAAATTACTTACGAGTGATATGAAATTTCTTTGGATGCCTTATTTGCGTTATTTGAAGAATTATAACAATTTGCCACGCTGCAATACACCATTTTTACAATATGTTTGTTCTAACGCGTTCGGTTGAAAAATGAGAGCCCCGCGAGTAATGTCTTGACGTATTGATCAAATCGGTGCGTCGCAGTCACGGCTTTCATGGCATTTCTATTCCTTATTAATAGTTTTGTGGTTCCGTCAGCCTTGTCGATATGTTCCGTTTTGTCTAACCAATGTAGCTTTTGCCACAGTCACATGAGATGGAATAGACACCCAGCTTATTTCCCATTTGTGAAAGGCGTGACGGACTAAATAGGACACCTGCTCGTTCTCGTCTTTCCCCTAGTGTGGGGTGTCGTTGGATAGGTAATTTCAAAATATTAGGGGTGTGAGAAGATCATTTTTAGATCCAGGGTTCCGTTTGCGAAATATTAAACTTAAAAGTGTTAATTTTTGTTAGAGTCAAGTGTCCATCCCCCCTGCCGGCGAAACGGTTGTATTTGGAGACCTGAAAAAAATCACGGCGGTAGTATATATAACGAAATTAAAAATAAAAGTATCACAGCTAAGTAGGCTTTACAAGTTAACGAGGACAGATCGCGCCAAACTTTTTGTCCCCTCTAAACACGGGGCGATTCGCATCAGCAGGAACAAAATGTATGGGCCGTTCTTGGGAAGAGCAACTTCCGAGCGGACTAGAAGTTTGACGCGATCTGTATTATTATAGATAATGGTACGGAACCCTTCGTGCGCGAGTCCGACTCGCACTTGACCGGTTTTTTACCATCTAGCATCACGAGGTAGAATTTTTCGTGGTAGATGTCTTTAATGCAAAGCAGCATACTACCAACGTCATCTAGTGTCATACAAATTTATAGATGCAGCTGGAAACATACATCTTGTATAGACTTTGTATGGAAATATTAAATTATCAACCGCAAATAACATTTTTATATTTTTTTGTTGCAATGTACACTTAACACTAACCGCATGCAAAATTTCAAGTTTGTAGGCCTGCTAGAACACCTTTAGACTTTTGATGATGTGTCAGTCAGTCAGTGACAAAATAAGGGAATTTTGACTTGAGATATTTCGTAATCAAATATACGTACAAACTTGTAATTTGGGGTCAGAAGTAGGATCAGTAAGTACTCTTGGTAACTGAAATTTCAGACTTCTAGCTTTACCCACAACGAAGATACAGGAGGGTTGAAAGTGCCGTCCACCTATTCGATTATAGCAGTTATAACGTTCACCGAAGGATAAAGAGCCAGTGAATACGTCCGGTGTCTATTCCATCCTATGTGACTGTGGCAAAAGCTATATTGGTTATACAAGACGGAACGCAATGACAAGACTGACGGAACACATCAGATGTATAAAAAACTCGTTTGCAACAGATCCGCCGTTGCAGACCACGTCATAAATTTCGATACCATACATTTCATGCGATCCAAAAAAACGAAAGTGTTAGTGAGTGAAAAGCTATTTGGGCCACGTAAAATTCACGGATCCATCGAAATTAATCGACGTCCCAATTTCAATAGAGAAAATGGTTGGGCCCTGCTCTCAATTTGGAAGCCTGTGCTTAAAACAGTTACTAGATCACGCATAGAATATACTGAAACTATAATTATGTTTGTATTGCTACATAAATTAAATAAACCTTTAATTTAGTTCATGTACAATTATTACTTTATTAAGTATATTTTTAAAAGATTAAATGTGACTCGTTAAAAGTGTATTACGTGTACCTACTTTACAAAATAAACTATTTGAATTTGAATTTGACGTAGATACCGTGAGTTCTGCGAGTCTATCGTTGTTCGGTGACAGTCCAGATAACGCAAGCCCGTTAGTAATAAATTGTACGGACGCCCTACCTGTTCGAACATCCATGCCAACTGCACCGATAACATCCCGCGCAGCACAAGCGCTAGCCCGCAGTGCAAGGCGCAACGTCGTCGCGGAAGCATCTTCACTCGCCCAGAAAAAGGCAGTCTGAATCTGCTCAAACTCGTCGGCTATCTCGATCAAAAATGGTTATTGAGGTGAGCCGTTGTGCAATAATCATGGTTTATCCTCAAGTTTCATTAAATTCGACTATTGCATAACAGTAATTATAATAATTAAATGAGGTACAAACAATCCAATCTTTGCTCTTTCCCTACATCAATTATAACTTACTTTAATTATTGGAAATTATTGTGTATAATTCAATTTATTTAATGTCATTATTTATTGATGTAGTGGTAAACAATATAACACTATCATGGTGTAGTACATATATCATGGAACGACCGTTATAAGACGGAATCCATTTTGAGAATGGACAGTAGAAACGAAGGACAGTACATCTGTCACAAAGAGGCACGAATTAGTTGTATTAGCAACCTGGCTTGTGAGCACGACAGACTAGAACGGCGGTGTTTCTGTTTAGGTATGTTTTATTTTTACAAATATAGGTATACTACATAATGTGCAAAAACCACGAAACTATAAAGTTTACTACCTGCTGAAGATCTGGAGACTAAGGTAAATAGGACGTAAGAACAAATTTTAACTAAAAATAACATAAAAGCTACAATTGGTATTTGTGCAAGAATTTGCAAATTTGAATTAGTTTGTGTTAAGGACAAGATGAGATTTTTTTGTACGATTTTTTTATCTTACCCCAGTAAGGGCTAGCATAATCTTCTGCATTAAACTTGTGGTTATCTTCAGGTTTCTTAGCAAGAAATTCATCGAATACAGCGGCTTTTGCTGCTTCGTCCATATCTTTTTGTTCCATCATCATTTTTCTGCCAGATCTAGATTTATGTTTCTCCAAGATTTCCTCAAGATCATCTCTATTAATTTTTTCTTTCATTTGTAAGTACATATTCTTAGGCTCTTTGTTAAACAGAAAATCAAATTCTTCATTTTTATTTAAAGCCTCGTAGAATGACGTTTGGTTCAAGTTGTGATCTTTAGATTCATTCCGTAGGATATCTGCATATTTTTCTTTATCTACTACGTATAAATTAATTTTATCCAACTTGTCTTTCAGTTCTTTGAATCTTGTGTTTGAAGAGTTTTCAATATTAACGCCCAAAAGTGATACTAAATTATTAGCTATTTGATTTACCGATGTGTTGACTGGTGAGGTATCATCAATGTAAACAAAACTTTCGTTTGAATTCCCGGAAACTTTAATTATACTTTGCACTTCACTTTGTAAATCTTCATCACCAAAAACTAATACAAAAACAAACAGAAAAATAGCAAATACAGAAATCGTCATAGCATTATTTTGGTTTATACAGATAATAAAAATCTTGTGAAAGTTTGTATTATTATAATCGTGCATATAAAAGTTAATACAAAAAGAATTTTATTGATTTAACCAGTTTTATTAAAGCCATAACAATAACTGTAGAATTCCGTTTTTATAACGTTTATATAGGATACTAGCTGTTTTTTGTCGTTTTGCTCACGTTGGAAACTTTTTCACGGCTTCGAGTTGAATAAAATGAACATACAACACAAAAAACAAACTCATTTCATAGTAATTTCTCGCTCCTGGTGGTAAAATGATTTTGATAAATACACGTGGGATGATGACGTCAATTTTTATTTTTATTTAACCTTATAACTTCATAAGAGATAAACTACTTAAATGGAAAAAATATATTATGTTTCTTATAGAAGTTAAGTTACTAATGTTGGACTTAACAGGTTAATTATAATAAGGATGCATTAATTTTGGGTTAAATTCATGGTTCTTCTTTTTCTTGTCGTGTGGCCATCCTGTTGTTAGAGTTCTTCAGGCCACCAACCTGTTGTAAAAGTTGTTCAGGCCACCATCCTGTTGTAAGAGTTGTTCAGGCCACCATCCTGTTGTTAGAGTTGTTCAGGCTACTGTATTGTTGTAAGAGTTGTTCAGGCCACCATCCTGTTGTTAGAGTTGTTCAGGCTACTGTATCGTTGTTAGAGTTGTTCAGGTCACCATCCTTTTGTAAGGGTTGTTCAGGCCACCATTCTGTTGTAAGAGTTGTTCAGGCCACCATCCTGTTGTTAGAGTAATTCAGGCTACTGTATTGTTGTTAGAGTTGTTCAGGCCACCATCCTGTTGTTAGAGTTGTTCAGGCTACTGTATCGTTGTTAGAGTTGTTCAGGCCACCATCGTGTTGTTAGAGTTGTTCAGGCTACTGTATCGTTGTTAGAGTTGTTCAGGCCACCATCCTGTTGTTAGAGTTGTTCAGGCTACTGTATCGTTGTTAGAGTTGTTCAGGCCACCGTCCTGTTGTTAGAGTTGTTCAGGCCACTATACAGGCGTCTAATATGGCTTAACGACCTTTATCTTTTTATATCACCCGAGACCAACAAGCTTTATTCAGACACGGAAATATAAACATAAACTAAATATGAAAATAAACTACATTACAGTGAAAAGAGATGCACAAGTGAAAAGAGATGGCAAGCTTATCTCTAAACAGAGATTTCCTAAAGTAAAACAATCAAAAAATAAGAAAAAGTAACATATAATAAGCTAGTTATACACGTGTACAGTACACAGAGAACAAAACGTACAGAAGTACACAAGTATAAGCCTAACTAGAAAATAAAAATATCATAACTTATAACATAACATAAATACGGTTTATTGTGCACCAAAAGAAAATTAATAATAAAAAGGACAAAACAAAGTTAAGAAATTTTAGGCAATAATGGGTGGTCTTATCGCTTATAGCGATTTCTTTCATTCAATTCCTACATATTCATCACGTTGTTACGTAATAATAATCGTCCATGAAACGCGGGTCTGAGTGTGTACTGTGACTTGCATTTCACAGTCCACACTCGGAACATCTCTGACACTCCTTCGTGTCAGAGGTAAGATTCGGGCTTTTCCTTGTGGTACCAGATTCTTGAGGGACCCATCTTTTAGAGCCTCAATCCTTGAGAACCCCGATAAATTTGATAAAATGCCAATGTTGTTTAAAGTATAATTTGCCAACAAAAGTGTTAAACTAACAAAATTATTAATCAGTTGGAATTAAGTAATAACACAGTTGCTAATTAGGTAGCTCTTATTTCACCGCTTTTAGGTCCATAATGCAGCTTATAAAACACGCGTAATCAACACACAAAATCAGTCGCCTGTTATAAGTCGTCTTTTGTCTATGGTTACCTTCCCTTTATTTCTAGTAGGTTGAATCATTATGATTATGAGTATTAACTGCGTTTTTGAAAACAATCTATATTTTGTTGAACATGCACAATAGCCTCATAACCTTGTATATGCTTCAATACCCTATACTCCTCATGCATAGCTGTCATATGACAAGCTCTTGACTAATTATTATGCAAAAAGTTGGCGGTTCTAATTTGTGATTTATTGGTTAAATTGCGCAGAAGTTCCTTATCATCGTCCGTTATTCCTTCATTTTCAGATCAACCATAGGGCGAGGGTATTCAGATATAATGCCCTGCTCCAACGCTTTTATTTTACATTTGTCTATCCTGCTCTATGGAATCGAGCTGCTCAGAAAACTCGCGATTTCGAGGTTTTTTTAATTATTACTTTGGAATTTGAGAGATGAGTTTTTAATATAACGGCCGCTTTATATCACATTATTGAAAACTTGTATTTTATACAAGTTTTATTGTCTTAAATAAAATATTTTTTTTAAATAATTGAATCCTGTTTACAATTAAAACCGAGAAGAACACGAAGTTTGTCGGGCAAAACACGAATGCCCTCGCCCCCAAGACATTTAATTTTTAAACCTTTATTTTGAATGGTTCTTGTACGTCACAAGAAGATTGATGGACGAACCGAGGTCAACCTTAATCTATACCATGTACAGTTGCTTTATCGGAATAGAGTTCCTTTTTATGTTGCTTACTTTATATTTTGCCAGCACGTAATGATCATCTGTCTTCTAAAGAGACTTATAAGAACAAGTCAAGAGCGAGTCAGAGACTGCGTTAGCTATCTGTACATATCCAGTCACAACTACATTTTTTTTAGAAGATGCATTTTTAAATTTGGAATATTCGGAAACATCTTATAAAAGTGTACGTTTGGAACATTGCTCCATATAGATATGAAACGCCGACCATGACAAAACGTGACAGAGAAAGATTGGAAGATTTTGAAATGTGGTGTTGGCGAAGAAAGAAAAAAATAAGTTGGAAGAGCAATGAAGAGGTCCTGCAGATATTAAATGAAAAGCGAGTTTTGATGAAAAACATAGTTAATAGTTAATAGAAGGGAAAGATGTTGAGACATATGATACGATACAACAATTTAATTAAAACATCATTGCAGAAAAAGTGGAGGGGAAAAGAAAAGAGAGAAGGCCTAAGAGAACATTCATGGATCAGGTGAAAGAGAAAGTAAATGTCATGTCGCATTAAGAAATTCAAGAAAATGCTGACTGCAGAGATAAATGGACAGCACTCCACCGACAAGAGCACAGCTCTTAAATTAAATTGTTAAAGCGATTAGGGTGAGTTATTGGTCAACTACACCGAAGTAAACTCGTCCGAACGGCCGAGTCACCACTATTCAATTTAGTTATTTTCAGGGCAAAACAAAACCCTATTATTCATTGTTTTCTGCGTCTGCGTCTATCTGTCCTTCCGTATGTCACGTGTCTCTAGCTCATACACGAAATGGGTTTCAGACCTGACTTTAGGATATTTTGTGTAAAATGTTGACCTAAATCAAATATTGCATTACAAATTATTTAATTAAATTATTTTTCAAAGGCCAAGATAGGAGCCAAAAAATATTTTTTTTTTACTTTGTCATGAGGAGCATCTTTGTCTAAAGCTAATAGGCATTAATATATATTTTATACTCTTTTGTATCTTCAAAACTGAAGAAATGGGGCTAAGTCAAAGTTATCATTTTGGACCATTTTGTTACGGGAACTATATCAAAAACTAAATTGGTTAGGAATTTTGAATTGCGGGCAAAGTAGCGACGGGGTATTATTCTCGTACCGTTAGAAGTCTATAAGGTTTATAGAAAAAATTCAAAAAAATTCAAAAAACATGCTCAGTCACATGTTCAGGAGGTACTCAGACAAAACGGATATCAGATGAAGAGGCGACATCCAAGGCCAAAAAAGGAAAAGTGTCCTGAAGTTAACAGAAAACCAGCGTTTATGCCCTATATCAAAGGTATTACGGATAAGATTGGAACAGCATTAAATAAATACTCCATTAAGACTGTATATACTCCGTTATCCAAAGTGGCAAGCCATTTACGCACACCGAAGGATGTGATTCCTTTTCAAAATCCAGGTGTCTAAGATAAAATGCAGCTGTGGAAGTTCCTACATTGGCCAAACAAAACGTAGCATACAGGAAAGGGTCAAGGAACACATAGCAGCTGTGAAAAACCGGCAGATGTATAAATCAGCGATAGCAGAACATCTTTTAGAATCCGGGACCAACCACTGGATAGAACTGCATAACCCGAAAATTCTCTCCACTGACCGCCATTACTACCCTAGAATTGTGCGTGAAGCGATTGAAATCAAGAAACATCCAAATAATTTCAATCGAGAAGATGGTTTCAAATTGTCTCCCACATGGAGTCCAGTTATCGGGAAATTTAAATCGCGGGTTTCTTCTCTTAGTGCATCTCCGGATACTGTGAGTGTTGTGTGCCGTGCGTGAATTAGATAACAATTAATTTTAAAGACTAAAGTGTTTATGCGGGTAAAAGAAAAATACTTCGGTCGTCACCTGCATCTCATCACTGCGCCTCGCCATACTTGCCGGTTTCCCGTAGACCACGAGACATGCAACTGTCTCGAAACGTCGGGTGTCCCCTTTTCGTAAAAAAAGGTAAAAATTGATCGCGGTAGACCCGATTATATATATTATAATTGAAAAGATCAGTTTTTAATTTTGACCGTTTCATAGCTTCAATAGTTATTTAGTTTGAAATTTCAAAATGTAATGGTCTAAGAGGCCTACCATTTACCTGGATTTATCAGAAAAAAAGAGCACAAAAAATTTGTATATGTAACTGTTTTATAACCTCAATTTGAGTCATTTTGTCATTAATTCGGTTCTCACAGTACCGAGAGTCTCGGTGCACCCTCTACATATATTGTAAAGTCAGTTAGCCCACATGCTAACCTATGTATGCTACTGGATATTGGTTAACAGATCACATTCCACCGATAATAATAATAAAACCTGTATATTCAACCAACAAGTTCTTTTTGCGCGAACTTTGTTCACTTTTCTATGGAGGTTGGGTTAGTTGACTAAAACAATTTGTACTGAGAACTGACAAGTAAGCAAAACTATTTGAGAAACAAATATTGTTTCTACTGGAATTTGGTTAATCAACGAAAAACAATCTATCATAAAATTATTTTTACATTTTATATTATATATACAAAATATTCATACCGAAGCCTCGGTAAGTGCTCAGTATCAAAGTTCGATGACACTTTTTGTGAAAATTGTAAATTGAATTTTTCGAGTTCCCTAGGCACAAGTCAATTACTACGGGAGGTCAACATTTTATTTTACAAAATTAGCAAAAAAGTGTAACTAATCCTTGATATTGATCACTTACTTGGCCTCCGATATGAATTTGGCTGTAAAAATAAATTTTACCTTTAACGTTAACGATGTGAACTTCGATACAGTGTCACTAAACATAACGTTAGAAACACATTTAATTTATACGTTTTTATTATTATTTCTGTAAGCACCTTACCTTATGTCAGACATTCAGAACAGTGACCATTGAAGTATCTTGCTGACACACTTTTCACTCTAATTATTGTTGTTACTGGCGAAATAGTAGTTTATGCTACAAGGGCGAAAAAGAATAAATTACGAGGACGTGTTTTAAACGTAACCGAGTAATTTATTGCTCTTACGCCCGTGTGTCATACTACGTTTTTCAATGCATAGTGTGAAGAAATAAAACAAATAGAATCTAAATTTGTGGGATAGTACAAGTGATTTTCTGTTCATTAAATATAATCTTGTGAACTTTAAATTATGATTGGCTCAAAAAGACTGTATCCAGAGCCGTTAAACAGTGGAAAAAAGTACAACATTTATGGTACACAGGAAATGCTGCAGGTTAGCCAACCATTGCATATTAATAAAAAAAAAAATAAAGCCCTAGGGCAAAATAATTGACTTCTGTTCGGTTTTGATGCATAAAAAGTGGGCATTTACGAGCACTTGCATTGAAAAGTAATTAATGCTACAAGAAATCCAGAAAAAACAGATGCAATGAATATTGTTTTTAAATAGATTAGTTTCTCTACTTTCAGTGCTTGCTACCGTAGGTATCTTCTCCATTATTTTTGTCTTACAAGTGACGCCATCTGTTATCGAGTAGTGAAACTTACACAAGCTTGAAAACAACCCCTACCACCACCCTATGCTGCGTACGGCACAGAGCAAAATGAGAAATCCAGTGCAAACCTCGTATAATTGGTAACAATACCCTCTCATAGAGGGCAGCACAGGTTGTAAATAAATATTTCGTCTGAGGTTGAGGAAAAACAGTTTTGCTCCATCATTTAATTTTATGAATTCTAAATATCAGAAAACTTGCCTTCAACACAATGCTTGAAGGTTAGCAATTTATGTATGAAAATAAAGTTTCTCGAGCTTATTATCTCCACATAAAATTAGACATAAATAAGGGATTGTTAGAATCAAATCAAATTAGTACTTTGAACTTTTTGCGCGAACTTTGTAAGCCGAATAATTGTCTCAGTCTAATATTAAATTCTATTAGGTAGATTAATTGCCTTATTTTGTCAATTTATAAACTTTAAATTGCCATTTTGGTGGACTACGCTTGTCATTTAAATTGCCAAAATTAAACATCCTTTTTGCCAAGACAAAGGTTTACTGAAAGGGTATAGAGGTAAGAATTAGCATGCGGACAAACATTATAAATTACTTTTATTTCTGAGATTCAGATAAATAAAGTGTCAAATAATAAATATGACCTTGAAAAATGTTAACCTCACCTCTCTTTAAATGACTTACTGACTAAGCTACTTGTTCGTTTGTATTTAAATCTTAATTTAAATGTGTAAATGTATGTTTATTTACATATGTATGCATTTGTGTTTAGTATATTTATGTTTAGATTGTAGGTTTAAAATTATATAATGAACAGAAAATCACTTGTTAAACTGTTTAAAATTACTTTTTATTATATGTATGTTAAGTACTGATGTAAATTTATAAGATGACAATGTTTCTTTGTTTTCCCAAGGTAGACTGGAAAAATTTCTTGTAGGAATAAATCAACACTTGCTTTCTGTTTGTTTTTTGTATTACTTATCTTCTTATTTTAGTGCAATAAGGTGTTTACTCATTCATATTTTTATTTTAAATATATTTATATACATTAAAAGTATTATATTAATCTTTTTTTTATTTTTATTTCAGGTAAGTTTCGCTGTTTTGATGAATGAATCGTTGCACAATCATCTTGACAAGTAAGATAATGTAAGTTTTCTTTGTAATATTTGCATTCGTAAAAAATATTGTTCTCAAACCGTGAAATGTACGTATTTTGTGTTTTTTTCTCTTTATTCAATTAAAGTATAGGCTTACTTTTTAACTTTGTACACATTTGTCTGTAACAAAAATTATGAAAAAAAGACATCATCTTGCTAAGTTTCTTTCTCTTCTTCTTAGCAAGACTTATCCAATGGGTGGAGTTAGGCATATATTTATTATATGTATTGCATTATATAAAATAAGTACTGAGTACTGAGTACTGAGTGTACTGAGTGTACAAAAGTACTGAGTTCGAATTCTGCAAGGGGACAATCTTTGTACATCTTTATCGCGTCGACCCAACCCTCTCAGCGTGCGTCGCCTGTTGCTGGCCAGCGGGGTCATTAGCTTCTCACGTGTACAGAAGCAGCGCCACCTACACACACAAGCAAGCTGCACACTGTGTAGTTACGCTGCGCACCTATCAGTGCCGCGCGAGCCAGGTGTGTCTAGTTGCCTACGCCGTGCTACGCTGCGTTAGCTACGCACAGCTACTACCTGCTACACACTGTGCCGGGACGCTAGCGCCGTATAGTTTTACGCATCATGTCACCTACGAAGTCTACATGCGCGGGGTGTCGCAGTGTTATAGAAAGCATAGCATGTTTGCAATGTTATGGGTGTAGATTGAAATACGATCTAGAATGTTCTAATGTATCATCTAATACATACAACTTAATGACACAACACCAAAAGAAACACTGGAAGTGTCCTGAATGTCGCAGTGCAGAGCCCAAGTCGGACAATAGTAATACGCCGATTCGTTCAACTATTGAAATACATAAGGAAATAGACAATATCACCCGTCGTCGGAATAATATACCTCTATGCACATCACCCGACAATGTACACATAGGTTCCAATCAAGGTTCAGTCAATCTGCGTGACGCAATTAGGGAAGAGATTTGTGAGGCGCTAAAACCGTCTCTCAAAGAGCTTAAGACCATTATTGGAAAAATAACGTCTATGGAAAAGTCCCTAGCAACCTACAAGACTTTATATGAAGATATGAAAAAGCAAATGGAGGACAAAGTATCTTTAATCGAAATGCTACAAAATAAAAATAAAAAACTACAATCCACCATAAACGACATATCTAACAGACGGGAGTCAGTAGAAATACTTACTGATACACTACGGCAGCCGCAAGCGCCGGCGGTCATTGGGACGTTAACCACAACAACAACAATGTCTGCAGAATCTAATACGTTTGAAGAACCTAATACGTTTGCTAATGCACTTCGAAAAAATCTTAAGCATAATGTAACCGACGACCGTAGCGTTGAGACGTCATCGACTGTGAAAATTGCTGGTGGAGCCACGAAATCAACTGACTCGTCATTCAGTAAAAAAATAGTTCAACCAATTCCACAGGATGGTACAACAACTAACGAGCAAAAAATACGTAAGAGAATCGGTAAATATCAATGTAAGGAGGTGAAAAAAGGAGAAAATACACTTTTAGACATACAAGCTACAGAACAAAAGAAACACTTGCATGTATGGCAACTTCACAAGGACACCACCCTTGAAAAATTATCAGTACATGTCAAAAATGTTTGTGGATCGGATGTCGCCGTCAAAATTGATAAAATAAGGCATAAAATAGAACGTGATTACGCATCCTTCATTATTGGAGTACCGGAACATGTTTACGATAAATTATGTAAACCAGAAGTGTGGCCACTAAATGCAGAATTTAGTGAGTGGGTTTGGTTTCGGAGAGCGACCAATAAACCAAATGAGACAAAAGGATAGAAGTGTGGAAATTTTTTATCAGAACGTCAGAGGCCTTCGTACGAAATTAGATTGTTTTCGAACAAATATCGAATCTTCAAACGCTGATTTGTACGCGATCACAGAAACCGGGTGCAACGAAGCTATTCATGATTCAGAATTAGTACCGCCGAGTTATCAAATATTACGTTGCGATCGCGTTGATGGGCGTAAGCAGGGTGGCGCGTTTCTCGTGGCCACATCCCGATATGAGCTGCGTCGAGTGCCTGTACCGGACAACGTAAACATAGACTCGCGGGCCTTTGAGTTAATGTGTGCTACGGTTCATTTCAATAATAGATTTTTATTTTTATGCTGTGTATTTTACATTCCTCCAAATAGTGATGAAAGTGAATACATGATACTGTTTAGAATTATAGAAAAATTGTGTATTAGGTATAAGGACGCAATTTTAGTAATAGGAGATTTAAATTTATTTTCTGCTAATGATAATACAAGAAATTATTATGAGTATTTGATATCATTTTGTGAATTCACTCAGAGTAATAAAGTACCTAACTGTAACAATCGTCAGCTTGATTTAGTGATGAGCTCGTTGAGGGTGTGCGGCTCGGATGCGGTGTCGGTGAGACTGGACGACGGTCTGGTGCCCGTCGACACGTTTCATCCGCCGCTCGCAATTGACGTGCCTCTTGCACGTGGCACTTGTCGGACCGCGGTTTTCATGAGCGAGAATACGGCTCATACAAACATACCACAGTGGAATTTTGCAAAGGCGGACTTTCATTTACTGTATTCAGGTCTTGCCTCGGTAGACTGGACTACATTTTACAGTATAAAAGATCCAGAAGAGGCTTTGGATTGTTTTTATAATAAAGTTAATAGTACAATTGATGACTGCGTTCCACGAAAAAAGCAAAAGCGTGCGGACTGTAGGTACAATTACCCAGAGTGGTACAACTTGGATATAATTCGTAACATTAAAAAAAAGGCCGAATTTCACAAGTGTTACAAGGCGAGTAAATCAAAATATGATTACGAGTTATTCGCTCAGTCTAGGGCTCAAGTTAGAAAAATGATAACGTTAGCACACAATCAGCATAGAGATCGGGTACAGAGCCATCTAGCGAGGGATCCTAAGGCGTTTTGGAGCTATATTAGAACTAAACGTGGGAATAAAAACAATCCAAAACTTATGAAGGATGGAAAGGTTCTTCCAGAGAATGAAAGTGCAAAAGAATTTGCTGTGTATTTTGAGTCGGTGTACAGCACGGAAAGAGCAGCACTTGACGTGGAAGCTGCGGTGGCAGCGGGGGGGATGGGAGCTGCACGTGTGCACGTGGCAAAATTGCAACTTGCTGAAGTGCGTGCCGCGCTTAAAACCCTCAAGCCAAAACCATCCGCGGGACCCGATGGCATCCCTGCATATATATTTAGAGACTGTCAAACAGTGCTGGAGGATCCACTGCTCCACTAATATAACTTGTACCTTGGGGCGGCTAGTTTTCCTGAACGTTGGAAATTAACTCGAGTAGTACCTGTTCCAAAGGGAGGTGGGGGACCGAGCGTGACTGACTATAGACCAGTAGCAGTTTTGTCTTCACCTGCAAAGGTGTTTGAATCGGCTGTACAGAGAAACATGTACTCACAGGTGAGTGCACAGCTCTCGGACGCACAGCACGGATTCAGACCAGCGCGCAGCGCCACCACCAATCTTCTTAACTTCACGAGTTATGTAGTGCCCTCAGTTGACGCTGGCATACAGGTCGATGCCGCCTATTTTGATTTTAAAAAGGCATTCGACACTGTTGATAACGACACATTGCTCAGGAAGCTCGCGGCTATTGGCTGCACTCCACGTACGCTCCAGTTTTTTGCAAGCTATATGCGAGATAGAAGACAATACGTTGAGTGCGCCGGTCACAGGTCAGAGACTTACTTCACTAGATCAGGAGTGAGTCAAGGAAGCAATTTAGGCCCCCTTGAATTCATTATTATGATAAATGATCTACCTAAAGTAGTCAAAAGCGCCACTTCTCTCTTGTTTGCTGACGACCTGAAGTTGCTTATGGCAATTAATAATTTAGCTGATAGTGAGCAGCTGCAACAAGACATCAATAGAGTGGTGGAATGGAGCAAGGAAAATAAATTGTTTTTTAACACCTCTAAGTGCTCGGTGATAACATTTAGTCGAGCGCGCGTCCCCGTTCAACACCCGTACCAAGTGGGCGAGGTGTCAATGACACGAGTGCAGCAAGTACGGGACCTGGGAGTGCTCCTTAACGCCGATCTTACATTTAGAGAGCATATCGTGAATGTGTGTAAAAAAGCTTACAGGAACTTGGGATTTCTTCTACGGCAAGCTCAAGGGTTCACAAATATGAGGGCACTTAGTGCCTTGTACGATGCTCTTGTAAGAAGTCAGCTGGAGACAAATGCAATTATATGGGCTCCACATGAAGCCAAGTATACGGTTATGTTGGAACGAATCCAAAATAAATTTACAAGGTTCTTGTACCTGAAACAGTTTGGTGTCTACCCGTTATATCCTTTGATGTATCCAACCGTATTTGTTTTAGGTATGGTTGGATATAACAAACTGGAAGTGAGGAGGGATTTTGCACTAGTTAAATATATTTTTGCATTACTTCGAGGCAAACTATTTAACCCTGGTGTCCTGGAACGCGTGGGACTATGTGTGCCCGATAAGTACTTGGAGAAACGTCGTCGGCCTCCTCTGCTGGTGGTACTGGTGGGGCGAACCAACCTGCAGCGTTATGCGCCATTGTCCCGAGCTCTGCGAACGCTCAACGAAGTGGCACGGGTAATAGATCTGTTTTCTAGCCCTCTGAGTGAATTCACTAAAATAACATTGTGTTTTCTCTCATATGGGAAATGTGCTTTGTAAATAAAATTTATGTTAGCATTAAGTTATTGTTTATATTTTTCTAAAGTGTTTGTTAGTGTTATATTTCTCTTTTTTCTTTTTTTATGTGCATGTAAAGCCTTGATTTGTTTTTGTTTACGCTATCGTTTTGAGTGCAAACTTGTAAATAAACAAAGAAGGAAAATAAAAGAAGGAAAATAAATAAATAAATAAAATAAAAAATATTTTCCTATATTAATAATGTTGTTTATTTCTTTGTTTTTATTTTATTAAATTGTATTATTTTATTAAATTTAAGTAAACGTAACCTTTATGAGGGTTGCAACGAAAAATTTTTTTTTTCTAAATGACTTTATTATTTTTCAAAATGTACTTCTCCAAGTTCAATACATCGCCTCATTCTAGAAAATCAATCCTCAAAACATTAAAAAATGTGTTCTGCGGAAGGTCAAAGAAAAGTCGTTCGAAATCTAGTACTGCCTCGTTCGAGTCCGTAAAAGTCCGGCCACGCATAATTTTCTTTATAGTGGGGAATAAGAAATAGTCGCACGGGGCCAGGTCTGGACTGTAGGGCGGATGCGACACCAGCTGAACACCTTTACTGGTTAAAAAGTCCATTGTTATTGCCGCGGTGTGTGCAGGTGCATTGTCTTGGTGAAAAAGAATTCCATGAGTGCCGCTCTTTGGACGATCCTCACCAAGTCTGTCAAATGCCTGCGGTAGACAGACCTCTGTGTACCACTGGCTAGTAACTGTTCTTCGATCTTCAAGTGGAATTACAGCTACTGGACCCCGCGGCGAAAGAAAACGGCGATCATTTTTTTGTTCACACTACGGCCACGAACAATTTTTAATGGCGGCTCGTCTTCCTCGAACACCCATTGCATAGATTGTTGCTTAGTTAGAGGGTCATAGCAGTATATCCAGGACTCATCAGTAGTAAGGACATTAGACACCTGTTGGGAATTGGTCTAATTTTTTGAGCATAAACCAATCTACTCACCGGGCTTTTTGCTCTTCGGTCAGCAAATGTGGTATCCAACGCGAAGCAATCTCCATGACGCCGAGATGATCATGCAAAATGCTCTCAACTGCAAGTGATCCAATGCCCAGTTCATGTTCTATTTCCCGATGTGTAATAATTCTGTGTTCTTTAATCAACCACTCGGCTTTGATCACGTTTTCTGGTGTTACAGCACACGAAGGCCATCCTGGTCTCGGCTTATCTTTGAGGTAGGTACTCCCGCCCGACCTCACTTAAACTCGCGGTACCAATATGAGATTGTAACTAACGATAGAACGGACTTTCAAAAACGTCGTTTAAATTTTTATGAGATTCCTTAAAGGTTAAGTTCCTTTTGTAGTCGTAGAATGTCATAGCACGAAACGATTCTCGCGTCAGCTCCATTGCAAAAAACAAAACTGGACAGACATTGTCAGAAAAAAAAAATTGTAACTGGCCAGTATGGAATTTTATTTTACAAAGCTAATTTACCCTTTATTTTCCATACATCTTGAAAGTTAAATGTTGTTAGTTTTTATACAGCTAAAAACTTTCGTAGCAGCCTACATTGAATTCAATGTGTAATAAGTGTATCCGATAAACCTACATTACATGAATTATATTTTATTTAATTTCATTTCAAATGGGTAGGAATGTTTAACTTTTGTTTTAGCGATAATGTGACCTGAACATATTAAACATTAAAATTAGCCGACTTGAGATGAGACGCTGTACTCTATATTCGTTTGACAGTTAAAAACTTCATTGGAATATCATACAAGTATATCGTATGCTATATTTTATTTTACGGCTTGTTACAGATGACACTTTCCAAAGCATTTCCAGCCATCATACAAATGTCCAGATCGTCTTATACAGAACAACTGGGGATAGTGCTCGTCTCTATGAACATATCTTAGTATGAAATCTTAAAAAAACAATTTACTGTCTGATAGATATTATATGCCCAGAACTACTTTTGGTTCAAATTCTCAGAATATTTTTAAATATTAAATTAAACTACATTTACCATTAGGTCGTTATAAACCAGTTGGGCATAATTATATATTGGGTAGAGACGTGCTTTTTGTATGTAACAGTTGTATTGTTTTGACTAAAGCCACTACAGCAGGTGGACAGTGTAATTCATCGTTATGAATAATCGAGAAGGTGTCAGAAATGTTTCAGAGTTCTTATTCCTACACTCACTTTTCACCGACCATTATTTTGTCCCAGTGTAAAGGGTGGTGTAGCGTTACGCCTAACACCAGGCACAATTACGGACAACGTGTCCTTACGGGATTTGTAGTGATACTCCACTAAATAAACAAGTAACACATACTGTACGACCACTAAATAAACAAGCAACACATAATGTACGACCACATTCACACAAACACTGAGCCGGATCAAACACGGTCGATCTAAACTGAAAATCACTTACGTCATCCTACACACGTCGCAACAAACTTGCCTCTTTGGATAGAAGGATGATACAGTCATGTGTGATTTATAAATTTAAAAATGTACATCGTCACGACATGAATATCTTATTAATTAAATATTTTGTGTACAATAAAGAATACGAATAAGAATATATAATAGTAGATGCTAGTGATTGTTAGCACTTGGTGGAATTTATAAAACATTGTTTCAAAAACACTTGTACTTATCCTTATATACAGTAAACTTTTTTATGCCCGACCGGTTTCGCTGTAAAGCATTTTCTAGGGCCTTTTACAAATCCTAACTAACAAAGAAATTGATTTTAGGATTTGTAAAAGGCCCTAGAAAATGCTTTACAGCGAAACCAGTCGGGCATAATAAAGTTTACTATATATGTGGATAAGTACAAGTGTTTTTTTAAACAGGAATATACAACTTTAAACTCTCGCGTTTCGTACACATTATAATATATATTATCGGGTCTACCGCGATCAATTTTTACCTTTATTTTACCTATCCGGATCCGGGTATCCGGATACTGTGAGTGTTGTGTGCCGTGTGTGAATCAGATAACAATTAATTTTAAAGACTAAAGTGTTTATGTACTTGTGTCGTACTGCATCTCATCACTACGCCTCGCTATACTTGCCAGTTTCCGTAGACCACGAGACATGCAACTTTCTCGAAACGTCGGGTGTCCCCTTTTCGTAGAAAAGGTAAAAATTTATCGCGGTAGACCGGATAGTATATATTATAAAGAATAAAGTTCCAAGTTTGTAATACAAGTCAAAGTCCACACTCGTACATACCCACGTTTCACCGACAATGGGTGGTAATATCGTCATACTTCTGATACAAATTGGAATCACAGCGTTACGTGCCTTCCGAAGCATGCAGACCGAACACAAAATGTGCCCAACGAGATTTGAACCCGCGACCTCCGGATTGGATGTCGGCAGATTTTTGTGAATTTATTTGCCTTTTGTTATCGTTTACCTTACGCTACTTGTACTGGACCTAAGACGATAGTTTAGCACACAATACTTATTAATATCGCTTTTGTAAAATAATAATAATATCCTACACTATTAAAACAATGCTCATAATAATAATAATTTTCTTTCGTTACGTTTTTCCGTACTCACATATTTTACTTTTGAACCTTTAATTTAGCAAAAAATACGGCATCATTTCCGGCAAAAAGCCTTCATAATTTGTTTAAGCTGGGACCAGTAAAATAAATCGTTGTAATATTTTACCTCACAACCAACAGCATTCACGTCTCTTCCCGGAGAGCCAAAGTTGTCGCCTCGCGGTGTGTTTGGACATTGATGCATCTTCCTGCCATCCATCGCTGTTGAGGAACAAATTTAATACTTAACACCAAGAAGTGACGATATTTTATTTTGATGCTTAACGTCACTGAGATAAAAAAACAAGAAAAGAGTAAATTTCCATGATAACACAAAATACATGTCAGTAGACATAAAATAAACACGTTTAAAAGGCTCACCTTCATTTTCACTCCGCAAGGCCTGATGAGGGTCATTCTCAAGTTGACCGAAACGTTGAGGTTTTATCATAAAATCAAAGTGAGTCTTATTTGTAATATCTATTTTGTTTAAAATAAATATTATTAGATTGCATTACAAACTAGAAAATATCAATGAGAAACAAATCCAAAGACAAGAATTTCGGTGGCGCAATTGGTAGCGCGCTTGTCTTGATAACAAGAGGTCGCAGGTTCGAATCCTGGCCCGGGGAATTTTTTCAAATTCTTGTCTTTGGATTTGTTTTTCATTGATATTTTCTAGTTTGTAATGTCCTCTAATAATATTTACAATATTCATAGCGACGGATGTCGCAAAATAAACATAATCTTCGTTTAAAGTAATTGCTAAAACTTAACAGAATTTTTATTGAAAGTAAAGTATAAGGTTCGGAGTTGTACCAAATGAAACAACTGGTTTGTTCAGACTCAGATCTATAATGTCTCAAATTATGTGTCGTGTTGTATATAAGTAGTAGTTACATACATTTTTTTCATAACATACATTTCGTAACATTAAATTACAGTTTTTATGTGACAGTTACATGAAATAATACTTCAAATTTATTTTATTTGTAACTAAAAATGACAAAATGTCTAGAAAAATCTATAAAACCTGTCATGACAACATTGTCGAAGGCACTAAGGTGTCCATTCAGTTCAATTGTGGAATACTCTTCCGCATAATATTCGCGACCGTTATTTTCAGTTCCTTTAGAAAACTACCTCTTACATTCCGAATATTAGGTAAATATAAGAATACATATTTTTAGTTTTGTATTTTCCTTTGTACTATGTATATTTATTATATTTTATCTTTATGTTTTTAAAACATAATTAGACTTATTCTTCTATGTAATAGACGGTTTTGCGGGAAGAAATTTCTCGTTAAAATTAAGCTCACCAATATGTTTTTATTGATCTTCTTTGTAATTTTGTGTTTGTGTAATGTTAATGTTACGTAAACTAAAGAATAAAGAGTTATAATATAAGCGATAAACGTATAGATATATCTTTAAACATTAAAACTCCTACGTCCATGTCGCCAGGGTGTTGTATTTAACTAGGAAAGTTAATCTTCTCAAAACGAAGATGAAAGACTCCATTGTTACAGATCAGATTACCATCTTTTATTAGCTTTTATTTAACACAGTTCTTTACATTTAAATTATAAAATCATGGTTAATAATGTTGTAAATTAGATATATTTTTATGCCCAAAAACTTTCACATTGTTACAAATGCACTAAAGTTAATAAACTTTTAGTTTACACAAAATGTTAAAAATAATTTTGGCATCATTTTTCCATTCGAACTAAATTACCATGAGGAAAACGTCTCAATTTCTAATTGCACAGTAGATATATAATACATAAAATTAAACTTACCTTGGCGGCTACGATACAAAACAAAATTATAACATTTTTTGGGAGTCCTTGTCCAGTTAAAAAAATTACATTTATTACACGATTAACTAGCTACGCATACTTAGTGCAAGCTAAAATTTTAAACTTTTTCTGTTCATAAAATTATTCCCTAACTAGATAAAATAAAGTTGTTTCTGTTGGTAACTGCATCATTATCACTCGGGTAACCGCATCTTTATCACTCAGGTAACTGCATCATTATCACTCAGGTAACTGCATCATTTTCATTCAGGTAACTGCATCATTATCACTCAGGTAACTGCATCATTATCACTCAGGTAACGGCATCATTATCACTCAGGTAACTGCATCATTATCACGCAGATAACTGCATCATTATCACTGAGGTAATTGCATCATTATCGCTCAGGTAACGGCATCATTATCACTCAGGTAACTGCATCATTATCACTCAGGTAACTGCATCATTATCACTCAGGTAACTGCATCATTATCACTCAGGTAACTTCATCATTATCATTAAGGTAACTGCATCATTATCACTGAGGTAACTGCATCATTATCACTCGGGTAACCGCATTATTATCACTTAGGTAACTGCATCATTATCACTCAGGTAACTGCATAATTATCACTCAGGTGACTTATCCCGTGATATCATAATATTTATCAGAGAAAGACTAAATAAAGCTGTGATGTGGCCATCCTACATCACAATTTGGCTCAGCCACTTATTCTGTTTAGCAAAAGAAATCTATAATTTTGTTAGTTTTTATGAAAGCAAATTAATATATGTAGCTTCTTACGACGTCTTATGTATGTATACGTACATGGCTTATACAATACATTATATACATTATTTGTAATCAAATAAGACAGAGCGGTAGCTCAGTTGGTAGTTCTCGCAATGTTGAAACTCAGGATTGAATCCTGCCCAGTCGGGCATGTACCGACAAGTTTTACGTTATTTATGTGTATAGTATTTATATACTTGCCACTTGCTCACAGTAAAGAAAAACACTGTGAAGACCTTCATGCCCTGAACGAGTGTATTGGTGTCGGAAGTACGGCGATAAGGCTCATCCCTATTACGTAGGGACGTAAAAATGGTCGGCAAAAAGAGGATGTATTGGTGTTGAATAGTGATATTCAACATTCAGAAACACCTCTGACACGCCCTCGGCTATATTAATATTTCGAGACGATATCAGTCTCCTAAACCATGCAAAACGTCGACCAGACACATTAAAAATCTTTTCAAAAAGAAAATTCAGAAAAATAGATAAGGATACGTAAAGAACGACTGTCTATTACTCCAGGTCCCACCAGTTTCAGTTCAACTCCAACAAATGAGTTCATAAGATAACACTTCCATCCCACTCACTGGTTGACTCTTGAGTTATTGCTGCATTCCGGACCCATTTTAAATTGTTCTTACCCGATACGAATATAAAACAAAACTTTTTTGGAATAAACCGCTTCTGATAAATGGTCTAAGTTGAGGGAATTTAGATTGGATACTTTGTCCTAATAAACGTTAGATTTAGACAATTAGAAGTTTATCATCGTTTAAGTAAGAATAATTGCAAAATTTCAGGTGAATCGTGTTTTGCGCAAAACTAGTTTATGGTCACAAATAAAACGTCTTGTGTTTAGGATGTCTTATTACAAACAATGGATGTCCCATTACAAACAATGGGTGTCCCATTACAAGCAAAGACAATTTATAGCAAAACCTACATAGTTGTCTGTCTGTGGGTAGTACCTATTTACCAAATTTATATGAAAGTGAAAGTTTCTACGGGATTTTTACATGAAGTCAAGGATATTTTTTTTGTTTTTTTCGTTTTGTTCCCGGGATGAAAATAATTCAATTAAATGTTTCTTTGTTGAAAGTGACAGATGTGTCTAAAGTGATAAATATGTTAAAAGTAAAAATGTCAAAAGTGACAGATGTGTCAAAAGCAGCAAATGTCAAAGGTGACAGATGTGTACAAAAGATATCAAAAACGACAGATGTGTCAAAAGTGAAGACGTGTTAAAAGTAACAGATGTCAAAAGTGATAGATGTGTTCAACAGTGACGGATAACAATAGTGACAGATGGGTCAAAAGTGACAAACAACAGATGAGTCAAAAGACATAGACGTCTCACGTTAAACCAACGGCTGTGCACCGCAACACAGCCCCAACTGATTTTATTATCAAAATTTTACTTCATTTACAAATTTCCAATAGCTTTTCATAAATGTAAAAAACGATCACAAAATAAATATATGGCATAGATTTGTTTCATATCGTTTTTAAATGATGTTTTCTACATTTAAAATTTACGTACGTGGGCTATACAGGCTTGATAAGTTGGGAACATTGCTAAAAATACAAAATAAACATGAAAATTTTGTCTATTTTCTCTTTGTAAATATTTTTGTTACTCCTAAACGTATTCGTTTGTGTTACAGAACCAATTACGATAACGTTTTATTTATGAGCGGTGAGCAAAAATATAGAAGGTTGTTGCTTATATTTTTGTTTCTGTTTTTGCATTTTATGGTCAGTATAAATAAAATAAATCTATATTTCCTACTATATCAATGTTAAGGTATACTATGATAAGTATTGGAATTACGATAGTAGGTAATGAATTTCTATGTTTTAAGTAGATACAAATTAACACCATATACCTAATATAATTGCGGTATAGAAAGAAAAAAGTACACGTGTACACAAGGTAGGTATTTAAACGTACAGTTGTACACAAAGTAGGTATTTAAACGTACAGGTGTACACAAGGTAGGTATTTAAACGTACAGGTGTACACAAGGTAGGTATTTAAACGTCGTAATGGAAGGGGCGTGGTCTGCGTGAGTTGCGTGAGAAAAGAGTTTCAGTATAAATAAATTTATTACAAGTCTGATTGTAAGTTATAATCACGCTTTTGGGCGTCATCGGAATCGTTTGTTTGTGTCTGCGTGTGAAGACAGCAAAGAAGATAAATAACCAGGCCCAGCGCAAACAAAGCAACAAACAAACACAGGTGACCAAGTATTCAAATCTCATCAATCATTCACCTGTAGGTGTTAGGATCAAAGTGTTTGCGCTGGGCCTGGTTGCTTATCCCGTTTGCTGTATTTACTACTGTATGTATGTGCGTGTAAATCTATATACATGGAGCCGTGATCTCGCTTCAGTGCTTCTCATATACAGATAAATTTCTCTTATTCTGTTTTTTTTTTCTAAATTCTTAATGGAAAAAAATAACAGTTTAACTTTAATATTATTATCACTCGCGTGAGCTGACATACTAAATTATTATTACATACGGCTTGAACACTCACGTGTGATTGTTGTTGACTATATGCCAACTGTTTCACCGATACAATCGGCATTATCAAGGCGAGTGTCGTTCTTAGGACGACGACGCGGCGTTCACCGTCGTTGTCAAACGGACACTGGCAGGTTCGGCGGCTGGAATAATAATTTAGTTTAACTTTAACTTGTAACTTTTCTTTTTCGTTTCTATACAACAATAATATTACACGGTGTAAATTTGACTGTAACTCGGGTTGAATAAAGGTAAATATTTTATAAATATTTTATTTACCTTTAAGGTAACGGTTAAGGTAACGAAAGCAAATAAATTTGATTGGAGATAAGGGTTTTAGGGACCTCTACATACTGCGACACCTGCAAGTGAAACGGTCCAAAAGAATATTTTCCCACATTTCTGAAATTCCAGCCGCCTCAAAGACATCACCTCAGACTTGAGGGCATTTCAGGAACGCTTTGTGTCGCCATATCGCTGTGTGTCGCACACTTTGTTACAACACGTATATTTTAATGTCTTCTGTTGAAATTCCAGTTCAAAATTGAAACTGTTAAAGTAAAAGCCCAACTATCAAAAAACCCTTATAGGTAAGTAATGATTACCTGTAAGGTCTTAAGTATTAAATAAGGTTTATAGGTGTTTGCCTAAGATAACAACTCTTATAAAGGTATGGTACAAGGTAATTTGGACTGAAAGAATAATGTAAACATCTGTAAGAAAACCTGATAATATATATTCATAAGAACAAAGATTTTGACAACCGCATTTGAAAAGTCCAATTGCTCTTGATATCAGTTATTGCTTATAAATTACTTTCAATGAACTTCCTACGTCTATTCGTTCTTAATGGTCACTTATGATAGTCTTATCAAGCTTCTGCTCTTATTGAATTTTGAAAAAAAATACATCTCCACAATACGTGTAGGGGAAGTACAGCAAGAACATTTTTTTATGGTTTTATTTTACCACTTTGTCGACGTGATTAGTAAACTCATGCTAAATTACAGCTTTCTAGTACTGAGAGTCACTGAGCTAAGAAGCGGACTGACAGACGGATAGACAGACGGACATGGCCTAACTATAAGGGTTCCTGGTTAACTACGGAACCCTAAAAATCAGCTGTTTATATTCATTGAACCACTTCAACTTGTGGTAGGCTTCAGTCGTGGCTTATCAGGCAACCTCATAACGAAATCATGCCGCCAATATAGTGACTGGTTGTGTTCCTGCATGACGTCATTAGTGACTGGTTGTGTTCCTGCATGACGTCATTAGTGACTGGTTGTGTTCCTGCATGACGTCATTAGTGACTGGTTGTGTTCCTGCATGACGTCATTAGTGACTGGTTGTGTTCCTGCATGACGTCATTAGTGACTGGTTGTGTTCCTGCATGACGTCATTAGTGACTGGTCGTGTTCCTTCATGACGTCATTAGTGATTGGTCGAGTTCCTGCATGACGTCATTATTGACTGGTCATGTTCCTGCATGACGTCATTAGTGACTGGTCGTGTTCCTGCATGACGTCATTAGTGACTGGTCGTGTTTCTGAATGACGTGATTAATAGTCGTACTGGGAGAGAGATTGGAGGCAGTTACCTAGTGGTCATTTATTCGTTACAGACTTCCGTAGATTTTATAGAAACCCCTGGACACACTGGATTAACGCCTAGCCTTGCGTTTATTTAAAGTTTAGTCTGCTTTTAAATAACGCCTAGCCTACTTTTAATCTCTCGCTTTCTGGACGATCGCGCCTATCAATGTTTTCCATAAGGCGCGGTAATGGCCACGCGCAAATTGCGTGAGTCCATTGTGGCCCACAATTTGTGGGTAAATAAAAACAATTAATGTATAAGTTGAAACTGTCGAGCAAGTCCCGTAGCATAATGTTTATTCGAGGAGTGTGACACGATATTTTTGCGATTTAACAGTATGTTACGCTCCTCGCACTTGTGATTCAACTAAGCAGTGTCGATTAACCATCGTGCTACGGGGCCAGCAATTTAAAAGTCAGCAAGTGTATTCACAATTACTGAACCTATTGAACCAGTAATGGTTCAACAACGCAGTGTATTTAATAGCGTGCTCTTCGATATTCAGTGTGGAGCATGTTTGTGTTTCATTAACACGGAGTGGTTATGTTAGGGAATGATTCATTCAGCTGCGTGATGTTCGTCATCATACATCGGCTGTACTAGTAGATATCTTCACTCTATGTTGCTCTGGAGGGGAGGGTTGTTATTGTCACCTGCTGGTTTACGAAACTAATAATTAAATACTTTAATATCATTAATTTTTCTCTTAAATTAATCACAAACCCTTAAGATTGTGCACAATGATGTGTTCTTTTAAACCTTTTTTGAAAATAAAGTAAAATAAAATAAAAATAGCCTTTATTTCTGAGCATGTGCGCATCTTAGGTTGTTTTACATTAATATATTATATTATATACACATATTTTCACAGTATATGTTTACATTAAAATTGATAATATGTTTTAATAATTTCATGCAACTTAATTTTTTTTTAAAAATCTCCTAGCAAACAATGAAAACAGCATCACAATCCAAATAACTATTGAATAAAGTAGCAACTTATTTCCCTAAATTTGTCACTGCTAAAGCCAGTACCTTCCAGGTTAAACCCAATGATAATGCCTCAGCCAACGGAATAGGCTCCTTTTTTTCGTCAATATTTACGATTCGAAAACTGTTTCTAGTATACAGATATTAAAATAAGAATGCATTATCCTTTATTAAATTTAAAAATGTGTTGTCTTTCATTCGACCTTCAATGACGTCATCGTCACACATGAAAATACGAAAAAAATACATTTGTTGAACGCTTCTTTAAGTCTGACAAGGATTCGACCATTCAGTCTAATATGATTACGTCACTTCCTGTAAATACTAAAATACTTATTAAATCGGTTTAAAGGCACGAATATAATTATCTCTACATAAATTGATATATATTTTTTTTTAAAAGCAGACAAAAATTTTACGCCGAATTCCGTATCAACATCCGTTTTATGTATTTAGCAAACTTAAACATACAAACAGATGGAGGTGTTGTATTTTACATGTATGGAAAAGGAAATGAACAATGCAAAGAAATAATTTGAAAAATGTAGGTATGTTTATACCTATTCTGCCCGTTAATTAGTTATATATTTTATTTTACCTTGATATATTCAACTGATGCCGGGCTTGAAATATACCTTTCTTGGATTTATCATTTTTTTATTGTGCCTCATTTGTATTTATTCATAATTTTAACAAGAATTTTTAATTAAAAAGAATTAGTTTAAAAAAGCCATTCAAAATAATTTTGGTTTGCTATACGGAGAATGAGAAAATGTTCGCAGGCCACAATATTTTTTTTTTTTTCAGTATTTTGTATGTTTTTTTTTATCGTATCTCTATTTATTGTATCTTGTTTAATATTATAAATATATATTAATAATTTTTGACATGATATGCAATAAAGTTGAAACCTCAGAACTTAATTAATTATTCATGTATGTACCCACACTGTCACAAAACTTTTGCATTTTATAACCCTGTCAAAACTCGTACTTTAGTCTGGTTATCATATTTCTGGATCCCACGTGACAAGCCCGACTTAGTTTGGGGTCCACTGGAAAACGTAGACACTAAATAATTTGTTTTTAATCATTTATTATAAATGTTTTCTTTTTATGTTTCTTTTTATGTTTAGATTAAGGATTTAATTTGATTTAATTCAATTTTAAAGCATGTTTTAGTGTAAGTTTTCAAGAAATAAATAATTTGTATTGTATTAAATGTTCTGTGGTTGAAACAGTGGAAATCAGTCAGTACCGACAATTATTGTATTGAAGATAGTAGACATTAAACAAATGGTTGTTGTATTCTTGCGCAGGAGATTACTATTGTGCCACTGAACGCGTTTACAGGTGTAGTTATAGAAAACACAGGAACTGGCTCGCTGTACTTCTCAATATTCGGAGTCCTCTACAATTTAAATAGGAATACTTTTTTTTTAACTTAGTGATCATGCCAGCAGAGCTTGTTGTGCGTATGTCGTACTCGATATGTGTTGTGTTGTTGTGAATGCGTACCGTTAGCTATGCTGATTGCTGTTGAGTATATTTTGTTCTGAGTACCTAAGAAATATTTATGGTTAAGTAATTGAATGCACACTATGGCTTTTGTTTTTGTAAACGTATAATGTGCGTCTGTTGAAAACCCTAACAAATAAATAATATTAACATTTTAATTTTGCTGTATATATCAAAAAACTCTTTGACAATTACAAACCACGGAATAGCCGCAGCCTCAATTCCGACCCAAAACAGGTTTCAATTGAAACATAAACTTTACGAATCTGTATTCGCGTCAGACAGCTGCAATCCATTTTTCATCTTCCATTCCGAACGTTGAAATACGACCGTGGATTCCTCAAATTTTCCAGTAGGGTGACTCCAAAGTGACTAATACTTAAGAAAATGAACAACGTTTTCGTGATAGAAGGACGGATTCTGGAACAATGAGAAAATTACGACTTTATTCATTAATTATATAATAAAAAAAATGAAAGTTGTATGAAATATCTGTTCCATTTTAGAGTTTAAAAAAGTTTATACAGATTTTAATTAATAAAATAATATGTATAGGTTTTTGCTCAAATAATCTTAAGAGCGGTTTTGCAGCCAGATTTTGAAAAGCCCGCATTTTTCTAATTAATCGAAACAGAACACTTACATTCAAAACCTTATAACCTATGTATTGTGTATGTTTCAATCGAAGAATTTCAATTGATTTTTGTAAATTAGAATTCGTTTTTTTTGAGAAATCAGAATTTTGATGTGAACCCACTCACACACTCACTCTAACACACACACATACATTCACCCTCGTAAACGTGCATGCTCAACATACACTTATTATATACCTAAAATTGTTTTAATAAATTCTATGTCACATTTCCCAATGCTTGGGATATCTCTGACGGATAAAATCCGAAACGAAGATATCCGTCAGAGATCGAAGGTGACCGACATAGCCTGCCAAATCAGTTAGGTGAAGTGGCAGTGGACTGGCCATATCTGTCGCCGACGCGATAACCGTTGGGGCCGTAAGGCATTGGAATGGGAACCACGTACAGCAAAGCGCAGCGTAGGCCGCCCTCGTGCCCGCTGGACTGACGATCTGAATGACGTTGTGGGTGGCGGCTGGATGAGGATGACTGAGGACCGCCAAGAGTGGTGTAATATGGGGAGGGCTATGTCCAGCAGTGGACGAATACGGGCTGATGGATGGATGATGTCACATTTTAAATCTTAATCATAATAATGATAATATTGTAAATTAAATAATAATAACAATTTTAATTGTTACTTTGATTTTTAGTTATACTTGTACTAGGAATTTATTCATTGTATAACTGGTGGACAACTATTATTGGCTTCATTGACTGGATTTTTTATTTATTCTTATATTGTTAACTTAATCATAAGCTGTTGTGGCCCCAAAATGAAATTTGAAATTTTGAGGTACGGAACCCTAAAAATTTTAAAGAACAAGGCATGACTATGTATTTGCTTTAATGTTCAGACTGTTATTTGGAACAGGCATTGTGTGTAATAAATAACACAACTCTAACAGATGTTGTGATCCAAACTTAACATTATACAAGGTGATATTAATTATTATTATGCAGCCAAATTTATACTGAAGATTCTGTAAGTGCTTAGTATCAAGATTCAGTAACCCTTTTTGAGAAATTCGTAAATTATTTATTTAGCGAATTTCAAAAAGTATTATCGATCCGTGGTACTGACCACTTACCAAGCCTCCAGTACAGTATGTAGGTAGTTTGGCTAAGTAAATTAATGTCACCTTATATAGAGGCGACAAAAATAAACTTAGCATGGAAAATTTAAACAAAATAATTTTTAGTAGATATATGTACAGAGGAATGAAGTCACCCGACACGACTTTTAAGAAAACGTGAATAAATTCACTTGAAATATATAATTTTCATTGAAATGTGATATTTTCTCCTGAATTTATTCCACATTAAATGTCAGAACCTATTTTATTTTTCTAAACAGCTATAAAGCATCTGAAGTTGTTACGGGAATAGACTGACAAAGGAATTGCAGTAGAGAAAATACTCGTAAATAAAGTTGATAAAAGCGAGGACGGTTACAGACAGACCGACGAATTACTAAAGGAAATGAGGTTTCATTGAAACGTGCGTTCTGTGCATACATACGTGGTCTATTGTATAAGTTGTGAGTTGTAAAAATAATATGTATAATTATTTATTTATTTATATTTAGCCAAACTATAGTTTTAATTAAGAATAACATGTCAGAGTATAAGTTTAACTTAAAAATAACATATAATTATCACCACACAATAAAAATATTTAATATTATTTCAAAAGTTCATAATAAGATTGTATGAAAATGTCATTTGTATAAAATAATGATTTAATTCACTTTTCACTTATCATTTTCACTTTATTTAGATAACTATAGTTCATCCCATTGTCGGGCAAAGGCCACCCCCGTTTTCTTCCAGGTTAGTTTGTCGGCAGTGCACTGTGTCCAGCGTGCTCCGAGGTCGTGAAACTGCTCCAGCTCGTTTCTCACTCTCCAGCACACGCGGCCGGCCAGGGGCTCGCGACGCATGCCGAGGGCACCACTCTGTCATCTCACGCGTCCACCTTCCATCTCAGATGGATGGAAGATATGTAATAATAATAAAACAATATATCATCAAGACAACCTTGTACTAAGTTTGTCTAAGTTTGTAGCACCAAACAAAACGTATATTTTTGACTGTGTGAATAAGATATCTTTATTGTGAAAAGGTTTTATAAGTAATCGTAATTAAGATTTGTAATTGTTCTGTTTAAACAAACAATTGCACTAAACACTTGGGCTCGTAGCTACTTGTAGAAAAAAAATTTTTGTAATGTTATAAAAAAGAGTAAAAAGTCGGAAAAAAGGACTTTTTAATACAATGAAGCTTGTCGTACATAATACTACGGGTATAAACAACTAGATTTTTTAATTTTAGCTGCGAAAGTCATTTAAATTTCTCTATTAAACTATTAAATTAAATTTTTTGCAGTGATGTGCCTGGAATTTTTTGCTGGAAAAGCAGTAAGAGTGTGAAGTATGACTAGTGAAAAGATATGAAAGTAATAAAACAAGATTTGGAAAAAAAAATTCATGAAAATGTCTGCTCTAGGGAATGCTTTTTTTATATATTTATCTTTATTTTCAAAAATCTTAACCTAGTTACAAAAATGCACAATCAACAAAAACCCATATGGTTTATCAGTGATTGCGGAGTTCGGTACTTATATTAAATTATAGTAGCAATAGGTAAGCATCTCACAACCATAGTCTTGGTGCCATTTTTTTTTTTTCGACGCGTTTTAAATTTCTTACAAGTTATCCCTGACATTCTTATTGCTTTTCCAGCTAAAAGTTCTATGCACACCAGTGATTTTCTGGTAAGAAACCCTGAATATGTCGTTATATCTGTATGTCACACTTTTAAATGAAATTTAGCTAAGTAGGTCAAAGCTACGCTTTTGCTCAAACATAGCTAGGTAACGAAAAATAAAATAAAATTATGTATCTATCTAAGTATATTTATTTTAAGGTTGTAGGTCCTCTAAATATTTTTCTAAAATATTTCTTTTTTTTTCTTTTCCTCTCAATTTATTTAGAAAATGAATACAAACCGTTTTCATTAAAAGCGGCTTCGCAGCTGGATTGTGAAAAACCCGTCTTTTTCTAATTAATCTAAACAAAACCCTAAAAATCAAAATTCACTTTATAGTTATTCAACAAAACCATATGTATTGTGTGTGTTGCCATCGCAAAGTTTCCGTTGGTTTCTGTAAATTAGAGTTACAACATTTTTGAAATTCTAATTTAAAGAAACTAACAAGTTGAATAACTATTGAGTGAATTTTGAATTTAAGTGTTCTGTTTCGATTAATTGAAAAAGGCGGGTTTTTCACAATCCGGCTGCGAAACCGCTCCTAATATTCTGCGTAAAAGCTACAAAACCCAAAACTAATGCGTGTAAGGGACTCACATGGCCAACTTTTAAAAATATTCTGCACTTCACATCATACGTGCAGTTTCTTCATTCTAAAATTTTATCTAAAATGGAAATCAAAACATAAACAAGGGCTGGTACAATGAATTAACATTTTCAGGCAGATTGTCCATTAAAATCTTTCACGGCCTTCTGTAAAACAATTACATTGTGTGTTAGCCTTACATAATTAACTTTTTCGTTACATTGTTGTAAAGTCGTGACGAAACAAAAAGAAATTTTGACTGGTTATAGCAACTTATAAACTTGTTTTGTGCTAGCGAACAAACTGTGTGGCGAGTACGCAATCTTACAAAAGATCATTAGGGATCGCGCAGGAAGACGATCGGAAGACTAAATAGCGGTTTTGGCACCAAGGGATAGAGGGTTGTGATTGTATAGATATGTACTCCATAATGGTAGATTGGGCTATAATTCACATGAAATTTGCGCGGTAGAATAATCTTTCGGTATGCATACTCGATTAAGGTGGGTATTATAAAAAAAGAGGGAAGATGGCGCTCGTTCTCGTGTTGCTGACGTATACTGATCTAATGGAGTGAAATAGATGTTCTTACTGTGGTCGAAATATAAATAGTTTACGTGTAACACCCTATTAAAGTTTTCAATATACATGCGAGGTACGACAAGGCAACGTGCCGGTCCGCCATCGGAAGATTCAAGCACTTCGGTCAGGTAAGCAATTTTAAATTAATATCTGTATAAAGCTATTAATTGGCCCGGCTATTAGGGATGGATATACCGCCATCCATCGATTCCGGGCATGGTGAGCCTCCTGGTTTTTTGCATGTGAGCTGTCTTCTTACTCTCCCCCGAATTACTTCGAGGGGGTCTCCAAGTAATACTTAAACCACTTAAAAAAAAGGTTTTGTAATCATGCTACTAAAAAAGGCTTTGTTTGGTTTTAATTAAAACTAATAATTATAATATAAGCCTTAATGAACGACGATAGATTACGTTTATAATGGAAAACATGACGCCATTTTCTTCAGTGCCTGTCAGAATTGTGCGTGTGCGTGAGGATAACTTTTATTTAACCTCCATTTCCTCTGGCAATAGAGTGCAAAAATCTTGAGACTTTTGCGACAAGACTCTTAATTAAAACTATAAACTACAATATATCTTAAATAAATCATGTTAGCTATTACAGATTTTTATTACATATATTTTGTTATCTAAAATAATCATTGTCAAGTAGGAATATTTTATTGTGAGACAGCTGGCAATACACAGCTGTCAGTCTAGAATTACGCGGGGTATTGTAAGGTGATAGTGTCCCCAATAAAACTATATCAAAATATCTTATCCGCCTGTATTATTTATAGTATATTATTAGTAATACTAACAATTCAGAAGTGCTATATGTATACCTAAAAGCCCAAATAAAACCGCTCAGAAACAAAAAGAAGAATTGCGTTGTAAAATGGTGCCGTGACTGACGTTTTCAATTGTGTTTTCAAAACCCAAATGGGCTGCATAAAGTGAAATAATAGTTTTTTCACAGCCCTATTAGACGATAACAATAACTTTTAAACAAAGTTAAGTGTAATTAAGTACTTAAACCTCATCTACTTTAAATTGTGAAACAAACCATAGTGGTCATTGACCCCTCTACATGACTATCAATTTGCACCAGAAAGAAATGGAAAAATGTTCAGAAAAGGATTGAAAAACAAACAAATGGAACCTTAGGGACAACCTTCACAAGTAGTGGGTTATGTAAGTGGACAAGCAATGCCAACAACTGCTAAAACCTTTCCGCTAGGTATGAGTAATATGCACTGATTTGTTATGGTAATGCTTTTTCTGCATTTTTATGTGTGATAGACCACAAATTATACAATTTAAAAAAAAAAGTGATCGGAAGACAAATATGTCTTTTATAAAATTAAGTACCTATTAATAATCTACATTTAAAAGCATAAACCATGGATTACCTATCTAGTTACTAGGTTATCTACTCAAGACACGAAAAAATAATAATAAAAATGGGTAATTAAGCAAGTTGAGTATTGAAGGAAATCTGTGACTGGAATCTGGAATATATTCACGCTGTGATATTATGCTGTGATACCTACTGAAAATTATTTTAATCAATTTACTGATCGAGTAATACTAGGCTTGTATCTTTGAAAGGAGTGTTTTACAGAGATTGTATGTCGTGGAATGTTTCATCATTATATATATTTTCTTCGGTGAAATAAATGCAAGGACAGAATTGAGCCAGTGACCATAAGTTTATGCAATAATGTTACTTGGAATACAATTTTGGAGATACACAACAAATAATGATGTTGACTAGAAGCTACAATTTGCAAGCTACAATTACTAATGTGAACGCACATGACATAAGGGTGAAAAAGATAAATGGAAATTTATAATATACAGTTATGGTGCAAGGATCACACTTTCAGGAAATAACTTTCAGGAAATTATTTTCAGTTTGTTTTGTTGAAGTACTGCCAAGGAGGGTTACAGCTGTAAATTGTACGATGGTTGTTCAATTACAACAAAATACAAATATGGGAAACAGTAAGGATTGGAAAAATGTGTAAATCAATGTGAAATCGACCAGGCGACACGGTGGTATGGGTATATGTTTAATTGTTCATATTTTCTTTACTTAATGTGTCCAAGTGCACAAGGAAGGGTGAGGTAATATTATTATTATTATTATTATTATTATTATTCTGGCTATGGATTTTAATCCATTGTATTAAGGGGCTATACTGTGAAAATTTACACTTTTTGAAGTAATTTATCTGCTCTTTTAATGAAGTTCCAAGTAAAATAAATTAGTATAACAATTTTGGGACCTTTTACTAGATTTTGGTATATCAGAAATGCGATAGGAGGAATTTCATTCGATAGAAATAATTATTGAAATCAGGTCTAAATTTACACTTTTTTTTGATATTCTGACAAATTAGGATAGCATACAGACTTGAAAAATATTTATTTAGATGGGTTTTAACTACACCTAAATTACTGGTTATGGAATTTTTTGTAGCTATTTTAGTTAATTTTGAATTAATTTAAAACCAACTTTTTGACAATTTTCCCCAATTTCGTCCCTTTTCGCACTGCGGGTCTTTCTGCCTGGAGTAACGGGGACCTTTGCTAGCACGGTATATCACCTTAATTGATTTATTCTTTATTGAGGAACAGTAAACCTTTTGTTTGTTAATGAAGTTATACTATTGGACCCTAAAGTTACACTTTCAACAAGTAATTTCAAGTTAACTTTTTAATGCCTGACTCACCTGTGATAATATAACAAATAGTATTGAGAAACTTCTGAGTGGTGATGGTCAGTGAGGAATAAAAGTATTGGTCATTGGTTAAGGGAATCATTGAGTTAGCGGCCGCGGCCGCGATAGGTACAGATCGTTCACAGTTATTTTACCTCTAGGCTGATCGAAAATGTTTCTTAAGTATTGGAAATAGAACAGCTGTCAGAGGTAAAATACCTGTGAACAGTCTGTATTTGAAAAAAACTATAGCCGTCTTATTCCTGCTGCGCGGCGCACTTGCAAGCGAGTCGCCCCGCGCGCTTCCCGCAACCTTATTCTGTGAGGCGTCCGTATTCTGGTAATGTAAAGAGGTGCGATTGTGTAAGGTTGGTCATAGATGATAAATCTATACCATTGTCAAGGATCGTGTAGGGCAAATTCGAATTGTGTAAAACTGTCCATAAAATGAAGACCGAAAAGTAAACGAAGGTTTAGAAATGACCGATGGTTTAAAAAATGCGAAATGAAATTGCGTTTTATTGTGTACTACCTACGTAAAATGAAATTTGATAATTTATTTACTTTAAAATTATGTCAAACACAAAAATAATAGATCTTTTTGATTACATTTTTTAAATCCACCACAAAAATTAATTTTTATAATTTAAAACATAGAATTCAATCGAAATTTATCTCCATGCAACTCGTATAACCAAACGCAACAATTGAAGGAAAACCGAGTTTCAGCTGCTCGACCCCAGGTGGTGGCATAAGTTTACTACTACTCAACAGTATATGTAGTTGAAGAGCTTGACACGGGATTACTTTTTTTACTAGATGTGATGTCTGAAAGAGACAGCGCTATATCTTATCGTATTATTTGTCTTCGTCCGATTTTTGTAGTTATAATAACGCGTCATAGTTTCGAATCAATTCAAGTGTCAAGTCAACTGCAACTGCAAAATATTTTTGAATCGGTCGGTGTTTTATTTTATAGTATGTTTCTTTATTATATTAGTATGACGAAATAACAACCGAACCAAAATACAAAAACCGGCCAAGTGCGAGTCGGACTCGCGCACGAAGGGTTCCGTACCATTATATATAAAAACAGCGAAAAAACATGTCTGTTGTATGGGAGCCCCCTTAAATATTTATTTTATTCTGTTTTTTAGTATTTGTTGTTATAGCGGCAACATAAATACATCATCTGTGAAAATTTCAACTGTCTTACTATCACGGTTCACGAGATACAGCCTGTTGACAGACGGACAGACAGACGGACAGTGGAGTCTAAGTAATAGGGTCCCGTTGGTTACCCTTTGGGTACGGAACCATAAAAAGTAAGAAAAAATATTTTAATCTGTGGCCGAACTGCCCTAAACCTTTTCATAATATCTTTCCTACAAAAATATAACCCCAAACTGTGTTCATATAAAAAACAATTCTTATTTCTGTGCCAAAGCCAAGGGTTTTGACTAAAAAGCTCCACAATTTTAATTAATTGAACATCATTTATTGATTTTAATGGTAGAATAAAAATTGTTTTACCTAATTTTATTCCAAAATAATCAAAAACACTTACCGTTAAACGATTGTCATAGACAACAAGTCGCCGCAATCATTTGACATTAGCGATGAACTAACAAAATCTTAGACAATTCGAATTATCTGTCAATCTTAACAAATCATTCACTCATTGTCTAAAATAACAATACAAATCGTAAAGCATCTATGAATACCATAGACAATTCGAATTGGCCGTTTGACAAGTGAAATGATTAGTTTTAAGCTATCAAATGAATACGATTTCATGACTATTTTCTTACACAATCGCACCTCTGATTTTCATGTTTAGTTTTTGAGTTTAGCGAAAGAATCATTAATTAGAGTAAAATAATAACACATGTTATATACGTAAATAAATCCAAAATTTGGGTTGATTGGTTGTTTAGTAAGACTAATTGAACGGGCAAAGTTAGGCAGATATTTAAATTTATTTGTAGCGTATTTGGATATTTATTTGTAGCTCTTCTGGAAGGATGGGTTTTTTGTGCGAAACGTCCTGACAAAATCAATATGTTGTCCTGCTTGCAGTACGTATTTTGTATGAAAATTTGACTTGTCCTTCTGGCAGTACAATGACCTTGACCCTGAACGGCACAACGTTATCTTGTCCACTCAGTATGACATTTATGTTTTCTTTGTCAGGATGGTCGTTACTGACACTCAATTTTCTTTAAAAGCTAAAAAACAAACAAATTATTCTAAATAATCATTAAAGCCTCTAACGTTTCAATAGTTCTGTTATCAAGCATTGATTTATATTTTACTGAATGAAGATTCAGCAGCTAGATACTTAGGTACTCCCTCATTACCATTTCTTGATTTAAATTATCTTGTCCTCTCAGTAGGACATATATATTTTCTTTGTCAGAATGGTCATTCATTACTGACACCTAAATTTCTATGAAAGATATAATATTTTAATAATATACATATAAAATATTAACTTAACAATTTGTATTTCTTTTACCTAGAATTCATATACTATTTTATCATTGATTTGTAATTATACATATAATACTTTAAATATAATTAATAAATAAAATATTTTTTTTTAGCTTGAAATATATTTCGGCCCTTAGTGGGCCGTCATCAGTCAAGTATTAAAAAAGAAAAATATACCATAGTAATAAAAACAGGAAAAGAAATAAAAAAAATAAAAAAAAGACAATATTTTTCTTAACTAAACTAACCTGTTTGTATTGGTCCACAAATTTTTTATCAAATAATAAAATTATAAAATTTTAAAAATTTTGTGGACAAGTACAAGCCCTTCAAGTGCCAACAATCACCACCATGAATTTTTCTCATGCCATCCCAATTCTGGTATATGTGTTCCCTGAAAGGGACAGAGAGTTTTCTGTGGTTGGTGGGGTATTCAGGGTATGTGTGGAAGAGCGTGATGGAAGTGATGAGAGGGTGGTTTAGTTTGTCTGTCAGTTAGTGTTTTCTGTTCAGTCCATGGTTGTAGTGGGCACCAAGTGACCAGATGTAGGACGACTCCCAGGTCCTAAGGTCAATGTCAGTTAGTGGAGGGTGAAATGATTTAATGACGCGAACGGTGAAGCAGTTATTGAAGGTTTGATTATGAGATCGGGCGTGTGTCGGGATAGGTAGAGTGTTATTTTGTACTGAGTCTGTTGTGTGTCGGTGATTGTTCATGCGGATGTGGAGAGCGTTTCTTGTTTCACCTACATAGAATGCGGGGCAGAGTCGACATTCTAGCAGGTATATACAGTTCGCTGTTTTGCATGAGGAGTTAGGTTGTGCTTTGTATGTATTCGATGTGTGATGTGTGTTAATTTGTGTGTCTGGTTTGATCAGGGGACAGGTTTTGCAGCGAGGTTGTTGACATGGGGTTGTTCCAGGTGAAGTTATTGATTGGTGGAGTGATTGTGTGGGTCTTGTTTTTGTGAGTGATGACTTTAAGTTTGGGTTTTGTCTGTAGCAAATTTGTGGATTTAAGGGGAGTAGGTTTTTTGTGTCATCGTGTTGTCGGAGTATAGGTATGAAGTCTTTGATAAGTTGTGTAAGTTTATGGCTACCGTGGAAATATGTGGTGATTAATCTTGGGTGATCTGATGAGTTCTTGTGTTTGTTCTGTGGGTTATGAAATCTTGGTCTGTCATGTATATGTTTTTGTAGGAATGCTTCGGGGTAGTTTCTATTGCGGAGACCTTCGTGTATTTTGTTATGGTAGTGGTTAAGTGAGGTATGGGTATTGCAGATTCGATGGCCGTGGAGTGAAAGTGAGTATGGAATGGATTTTTTTATGTGTGATGGATGACAACTATAGTAATCAAGATATTCTAATTTGTTTGTGGGCTTGAAATGTACGCCAGTGTTTATTTGGTTGTTGTGATTAATGGTGATGTCGACGTCAAGGAAAGTTATTTTATGTAAGGATATGTTGTGGGTGAATCTAAGTGATGAATGATTGTTTAGTCTGTCAAGGAATTTACAGAGGGAGTCGCTACTGTGTGGCCAGATCATAAAGATGTCGTCAATGAATCTTTTCCACACAGGAGGTTTCAACGGTTCTGTAGATAGAAAACTGGTTTCAATTGTACCCAATGTTTGCGTAACTTGGTGCCATCCGAGTACCCATGGCCGTCCCTTTTAATTGGTGATAGTATGTATTTTCAAAATTAAAGTAGTTGTTATTTAATATGATGTCTGCGAGGGTGGTGATGAAGTCGGTTGATGGATGGTGTGGTAGGGATCGGGTATTTAGTTGGTAACGGAGTGCTGCAAGGCCATCGGCGTGCGGAATATTGGTATAGAGGGATATAACGTCTATTGTGACTAAAAGAAGTGGTGTGTTGTTTGGTAACTGTATTGAATTAATAATTTGGAGGAAATGGTTGGTGTCTTTCACATAGGATGATAATTCTTTGACTAATGGTTGTATGTGGTAATCTACAAATGATGATATTCTTACTGTCGGTGCGTCATAGGACGCAACGATAGGACGGCCTGGATTGTTGGTCTTGTGAATTTTTGGCAACATATAAAAATGTGGGGTTCTCGGATGACTAGGTATCAGGAGTTCAATATCAGTCTCAGATAGGCCTTCAGATTCACCACTTGTGTGGGTTAGTTTCCCAGTAATGTTTCCATTTTAGCTTGCGCCCGAATCTCACGAAATCGTTCAACAATTTAATCTTGTCAAGTTTTTTTGTGGGACAAAATGATAGCCCTTTGTTCAACACGGCTCTATCTTCAGGAGTTAATTGAACTGAAGATAGATTTACTATAGTGTCAGTGGTGGGCGTTTTATCATAATGTATATAGTATCCCGGCGGAGGAGGTGGAGGAATGGAGAATGGGTTAGAGAGGTCTATTGGAGTTAGGTTTAGATCTGCAGGAATATTTATTTGTTGGTATCTTAATGGTAGATTAATGTTGTTTTGTTTGTAATATTTTTGTAGATTTTTTAGTTTTATTTGTGATTTGATTTGCTCCTGAGAGATATTTCTCGTAGCTTTTGAGAGGAGCGTTTGTATTTTTAAAAACAGATGAGGAAAGGCGATAAGGCTGACTTTTAAAAGTGCATCTAGCTTATTTTTCTGATCTGTGCAGAGGTGTATATATTGTATGTAGAGCATGTGTGTAGAGTGTAAGGCGTTCATGTAGTTAACCATAATCATGTTGCTTCTGATTATTGGTGGTATTGCACTGAGGGCAATTTTTGGTATCAGCCCTCTCGGTGCTGCACCAATTTCCAAACATTTTCCTAAAAATTGTAAATGGGTATAATATTGGGAAAGTTTGGCTGTTATATTTTTTATTTTATTTACGATTTCCTTCATTTACGTTAAAATTTAAGTAAGAAGGTTCTAATTTGATTAACTGGCACGTTGCGAGTATTTATGTTCATCAAAATTATACTGACTTTGACAGAAGGCTGTAACAGATGATCAAGATTTTGGTATTTGTCAAAAATGCACAAAGGAGCATATAACAATAATTAAAGATGTTTTTGAAACGTGGATACGCTGAATTGAGACGGCAGTAAGAAGAACACAGTGTAACCTATATAGCACAAGATTAGAGTCCATCAAACGAGCAGCAATAATTGTGTGGGTTCTGTTCCATATGCCTGCTTCAAGCAGTCCTCATCGAGTTACGTATTGATATTGGAGACCGTCAATAGCCCTCTGAAGAATGGAGAGAAATCCTTTGAGTCTCTGGCTGCCTTCGAATGTCTTGCGCACACAATGCACTGTATGAGATCAACTGCAGCTCTTGGGACAAATGCACGTGTGGTTGCGTCTCTGCAGTTTTTCAATTATGCACCTCGACGTGATTCTTCAATCCTTGTTGCATAAAATCTTTTTATTGTTGTTGCACTCGAAAAGAGTTATTCGTTCATAAGTTTATAATATAATCACATTTGCGAGTAATACTTTAATAAATATATAATATTGCCTCTATTTGCCTTTTATTTGTTTTTTATTTTGATTTATTTTATTTTTGACGTAAAGATTATATTTTATGCTCTGTGCCTATTTGAGACCGAGGAGTCGTCGACCTTTATTTTGGTAAACTCGCTTGGCTTTACCAGAACCGTAGTACTTTATTATTATTTTATTACCCATTATTTACCATTTATTATTGTCTTCTACAATGTTAATTTATTTAATAAATGATACAGCAAACTAACCTAACCTATACATTACACTTACACTTATTGCACAAAAACAAAACAAAAGGGAATATTTACATTACTATACACCACACACCACTAGTTCACAATATACAAAATCGGAATCGTCAAATGCACTACACTACCACAAAAACACCTGATATTAGCCAAAATTTTCTTTCCACTTTCTATGTGTTTTTCATTGCCCGAAATAAAGACATTTTATTTTTTTATTTTTGCGTGACGGGAGCGTGTCGTTTGACTCTAAGTGCCTGATTAAATTTAAAAGCAATAATCAAAATCGTTAGATCTTGTTTTGGTATTTTTTTTTTCAGGCGCTATTAAATATTTTCAAGCTTTTTCCTTCTAAAACAAATTGAATAAAAAAAGAATCTCATAGGAATCTTTACTTCTTTGAACCATACCTGAATATGTGATGTCTTCTGCATTTTAGCCCGTATTTGGTGAGAAACTGATGATAAACAGTTTCTTATTTTTATGACTTTGTAGTAACGCGTGAAGCTTATTATAGCTTTAAATGATAAATTATGGAAAAACGAATTCCAAGGGGTCTTAGAATAAGGATCAACGTATGTTTATGCAGAGCTGCAATTTTCTAAAGCGACAGGATGCAGCGTCTTCGAAATTCTAAAATGTTGAATTTCACATTTTGTCCGGGATAATCGCCTTAAAGCATATATTGGATACAGATATATGTACATAAAATATAATAACTGGATAGGGAGCTCACAACGACTATCCTGTTGGATGGTTGTCGGGCAGCAACTCACCATTTGCCATATTTGAATTTGTGACAGATTTTTAAGCCAGATGTCCGTTGTCATATAACATAGACCATGGACCTGTTGTTCGGCCCATTTAGCATCCCATCCTCATAGCCCACTCCGGGTCGCTTCCTCCCTGGCAATAGTTTGGCAACTCTGGGGGACTGTCCGTTGGTGTATCTCAGTGACACGTTGGGGGAGGGGCCTCCATGGATACAGCCATCTCACATTTGGATTAAATGGTACCAAAGGCCTCTTCAATGTTCGTTTTAGACTCCATGAACAGGGTTCGAAATTATCAAGATTATGATGGATGCTTGATGAATGTCTGATAACTATCCGAAGAATATGCGATAATGATCGGATAGGTGTCGGATAATTATCACCAGTGTAAGAAATTAATTTGTTATATTGTTTGAATGAATGAATGAATACACACATTATTGTACATGGTTGAATATAAAAAAAAAAAAAAAAAAAAATAGAGTACAGAGTTTTGAACACACAATGTTGTACAAGGACGGACTTATCACTTAAAGCGATTTCTTCCAGCCAACCTTTGGGTAGTGAAGAAAGTATTATTCTACCTAATGTGGAAGTGGATACTAGATTTACAAAATAAATAAATAAAAGAAGAATTAAAACCAATAAAGTGAATAAGTATTCTTACCCAAATAAACTTACACAATATATTGTATGTTGATATATACACATACATACCGTATACATACAAATAAAAAAAAAATAAAAAAAATACTTAATATATTATACATAAAAATATCAATAGACTGAGTGCTGAAGTGAGACTACCAACACAAATTAACATTAATTAAAGTAAAAATAACTTTTAATATTATATTTTGAATTATTAAAAGTTGTGCTTTAAAGCGCTGCAGAAACGCGCGAAAGCCCTCTAAATCCGAACTGAATTTTGTATGGTACGGGGAATCCCCACAACAGCGGCGGGGCGCGAGCGCAGCACGTTGAAAATTCGTGCGTTCGGTTATACACAAGTGCGAAAATACACGTTCGAATACAGTTTACTTTAATTAACGCAATTTTTGTTATTATCAATTGATAATCATCGAGCTATTTTTATCATGATAATTATCAACATCATTTTCACGGATTAGTATCCTTTCGAACCTGCCTATGAATGCCTTTCAAATGACCGGGTCCCTATGGGCTCGTGACTGAGAAGTGTAACTGCATAATAATAATAATAAAATTCTCTATTGCACTAAAAATTTGTATAGAAGGCGAACTTAAAGCTATCTAGCATTGTCTTCCAGTTAACCTTTGATGCTGTGGATCGTTATTGGGTAGTGTCAAGAAAGGTATCGTAGAAACAATACTAAATACCTAAAACAATACTAAAGGACGGAGGCATTAAAATATTAGTATAAACAAACGGAGCATAATATCTACATAATCATAAACAAATGTACTACTTACTATAAAATAAAAATACATACATACATATTATATACAAATACATATTATGTAAATATAATATGCTATTTAAGATTCAAAACTCATACAAGGATTGATAAAGTAAATGTGCTATGACTGTATTAATTACTTTTTATATTATGTAAAAAAGTGCTGCAGGACTAACAGCTAATGATGAAGACTCTCGAATGACGAGTGAATGAATTTGTAATCATGTCAGTTTTATGTGTGGGGGTGCACAAATGTAAATGGTTCTCTGGGTGTTGAGGGCGACCAAGGGAATCACGGGAAACGAACCTTTCTTTTAGGTAAGAGGGGATCATTGAAGATGTTTCAAAGAAGCGTTAAAATATGAACGTTACGACAATTTCGGATATTAAGCCAGTTAAGATTAGAACGGGATTGCGACACATGGTCGTACTTACGGCAATGGACTATGCAAAAGTTTAAAAGTTTAGCCCTGTTCAGTATAAGTAATTGATTGTTTTCTCACTAGATTTTGCTGTTGATACCTGAGGCCGACCCACGTGTGTGTGGACGCGGCATTTCAATTGCTGTTGATGCCTGAGGCCGACCCACGTGTTTGTGAACGCGGCATTTCATCAACTAAGATCTGAGGCCGATACACATTATGTGTGTACGCGGTATTTCATCACCATAAACAGAGGCTGATACACATGATATGTGTACGCAGTATATCATCAATTTCATATTATAATCTGAGGCCGATACACATTATGTGTGTACGCGGTATTTCATCATCATAAACAGAAGCTGATACACATGATATGTGTACGCAGTATATCATCAATTTCATATTATAATCTGAGGCCGATACACTGTATGTGTGTACGCGGTATTTCATCACCATAAACAGAGGCTGATACACATGATATGTGTACGCAGTATATCATCAATTTCATATTATAATCTGAGGCCGATACACTGTATGTGTGTACGCGGTATTTCATCAACTACGACACCATGAACAGAGGCTGATACATCTGGCGAGTGTACGCAGTATTCTATCAAGAATTCAACGCTGAGCAGAGACAGATAATGAAGAAATATATTACATATATAGTTACGCTTATATGACATGCGTCAAATTGTTGAAAATAGTCGGTTCGGCTATGGACCATAAAAATAATTTGTACAAAAATATAGTTAATGTAATAAACTAATAAGTAATAACATCACCAGACTAAATGAAGCCATTCAGCGGGTAACGGATGGCCGGAACGAATTATACTGCTGATTATTTTGTCTAACTGTTTTAACTGGCATATTGTTTCATGTTAAAGCCTTTTGCTGAAGTTAGAGTAACATGAAGTAAGTTTTTAATTACTTTCAAGAGCGAGTTTTGTAAACCTAATGTAATGCTGATTACTTTGTGTAATTCATTGAACTGGTATTGTTTTACGTTGAAGCTTCTTAGTTTAGTCAAAAGTTTGTATCATATAAGATTTTGTTTATTTATAAGAGTAAGTTTTGTAAACCTATATGTTTGTGTTGTGTTTGGTATCGATTGGTCAAACTAGTAAAATTAATATTTTGTGGTATAAATTAATAGAAATGGAAATGAAAGATGTCCAAGAAGACCCTTCATTGTTATGATGTTGTAAGCCTTGCATATTCTGTTAATTTGTGAATCTTATCATAATTTTATTTCGCTTTTTGACCCCTTAAATATAAATGTTTTAATTATTCGTTAACTAAAGATGTAATTTGTTGACCTAAACGGAGTCACCAAATTGTTGTATTTAAATAAAATTATGATGATCAGGTCTAGGAATAGGGACATTCCTCATACAGGATGGCCGATGCGCACTACAAGGGTGCGCGTGATAATTTTGAGCAGTCATGCTTATTTATTTGTTAAAATTTTTGTACAAGAAGCAAATCTCATAAGTACATATAATTATACAATGCCTTGTAAAACTATATAAACATTTCGTCCGCAGGAATGAGTCACGAGATTTGCGGACAGGACATAATTTATTTTAAATTTTGGTTACTTAAATATTTTCCTTTAGATGATCAATTGTGTGGTGTTTCTAAAAGATATTTTTCAGATGTGGTAGGTAATTGTAATTGTTGATTGTAAATAGGCATTTCAAAATTAAATAAAACAAATTTCAGACAAGGCTGACGACAATAAATACGAACATTTTCATGCACAGTACAGAATGTTTATGTATAAGTTTTCTGATGAAATGTTGAATGTTCTATATTCCATAACAAAATAATTGTTGCTTCAAGAAATAATGTATTATATGTTTATAATATTTCACCTAAGTACGTAAATAAAAATTATGTATTTACAATGTAGGTGACATTCCAATAAAATAAATTATGGTTATCAACAATTATGTCATGCAAAATTCTAGTACATCATCAATATTAACATTAACGAAATAAAATTGACAAAAGTAAGTAGGTACTTATGTGTTATGTTCCATTAGAATAATATTATTGTGATATCTATGTTTGTTCCGTACATTATAGCCTGATTAGAATGGCATATATGTGCTTATCAATAATCTTGTAAAAAGACTTTCATTAATACACACATTTAAAGGAACTGATAAACCTACACTTGATTTATATAAATGAGCTTAAAATAAAGTTGAAAAATGTATTTTGAGTTAAGTATATTAATTGTCCTCAATCGTATTCAATTAAATTTTGTTTAAGACTTAATTACTTATACTTAGGTACGTATAATCGCATTGAGTTTTGTTAAAAGACATAAGATAATTGTAGATACGAGTATAAACTATAAATATACATGACAATATAAAGTATTCAACTTGATGTTTGAACGCTTATAACGTCTAGTAGACTTGTGAATCGATTAGTGTATTTCATCATTTTTGTACATTTACCAGGTGTTTTTGATACCTATGTATAGCGATTATCGATATAGTAAAACCTTAAAAATGTTTTATCAATTTAAGTTACGATATGATCTATTATTCCATTAAAATATTCAGATATTAAAATATTATATAAAATATTAAGATATTCGGTTAAGTTACAGTCTGTTAAGATATTAAGTATAGGTAGTATTTGGTCTCTATAATTTTATATACTTAATTTTGCCTGAGGTCAGGCAATGGTCAGGATGGCCGACTGTTAGCTATTACAGATTTTTATTACATATATTTTGTTATCTAAAATAATCATTGTCAAGTAGGAATATTTTATTGTGAGACAGCTGGCAATACACAGCTGTCAGTCTAGAATTACGCGGGGTATTGTAAGGTGATAGTGTCCCCAATAAAACTATATCAAAATATCTTATCCGCCTGTATTATTTATAGTATATTATTAGTAATACTAACAATCATTACAAAGAACAAAAAAATATGCTTTGTCCTTGTCTTGTCTTGTATTTTCTTATCCCTTGGTTAAAGTAGATATAAGTAATTCAATGTATAGTTTAAGTTTATGTTAAAAAAAAAGACATGATCTTGCCAAGTTTCTTGCCCGTTCTTCTTAGCAAGACTAATCGAATGGGCGGAGGTAGGCATGTATTTATGTATGTAACCTATTACTATGTAGTATATAGGATGGGATGTGGTCGGCCACCTGGATTCGTGCTGGGGGCTCGGTTGGTGATCATTGAACCTTGTTCCTGGTCCCTGGCCGGGTCTCCGGTATGGGTTCGGGCGGTTGATTGGATTTCACCTTGTATAATAATATTTTACCTATAATTTTAATCGTATATGTATTGCTACATAAATTAAATAAACATTTAATCTAAGTAGTTCATGTACATTTATTATTTTATTACATATATTTTATAAGATTAAAATTTCACTTGTGAAACGTGTATTATATATACCTACTTTGCAAAATAAACTTTTTGAATTATGAAAGTTTCGATTTCAGCTGCTTTTTATTTTCTTTTAATGGAGAAATGTGAAAAATTTACATTTTATTTTAATTCAAACAAAAATACTGCATAACTTATAAACCTTCTTCACTCTGAATAATAATTTCCAAAAATATCTCCTACGGATGTTGTTATTGTGCTTATCGATAATCATATTTTATCTCTATCTGTTATTCTCACCGAGAACTAGCAACTGAGAAAATACTGTGAGCAGTTTAACTTGTTACGAAATCAAAACATTGCCAGAATATCCGTAAATTCCTAATTTCTTTATCTTTTTCCTTCACATTTCAATGTCAAACACAGTAGAAGCTAAAAGTTGGTGCACCAAATTTTTTATCTCACTCAGACACAAGAACTAACAAATATGGCTGTCACTTTTAGTGAAGTTTCTAATCCGATTTCGGGTTTCTTTTACAAATTTATTTTTGTAGATGACATAAACGAATGTTTGATGATATCTTAATATCTATAATCCTAGACAAAGCAATCTAAACAATACAGAAACCTCAACCCGTAACGCCTTGAAGGACTTTTAATAGGACCTTGAGTTTAATAGTGGTCTGGCCCAGAGCAATATGTTTGACATAATGTTATTTGTTTTCTACGACTCAGGTACCTTTGAAAAGTACGAAATGTTCTACTAGTTTGAAGTCTTTTTGGCTTTTGGCCGCATTCCCATTTTTTTATGTATGTCTCTTAGGATGTTAATTCGTACGAGTAACAACTTTTTCAGCCACAAAACATATCGTAAATTTCCATCTAAACAGTTTCTTACAAAACAGTTCCACCCCACACAATATCTTTTAAAAGCCGTGAAAATATAACGTGTATAAAGAGTAGCGGTCATTTCTGTACCGGTAATGACGTAATGACGTATTTCCTGAAGCGTGAAGGCTGCAGTTATACTTTGTATACGGAACTGAACGGGATCACGCGAAGCCTTCTTTTATTATGTTTCTTTAAATTCAATGTCTTTTGGTTTTATTGCAGGAAAATTTAGTTTAGAACATTATTGAAGTTTTTTTATATGAATTTTGGTTGTTTTAAGGCGTGCGCGTTCTCTTTTTGCTACGGTGGCGTAGCGAATGGTACAATTACATCGTTTTCCTGCTTCGTAGACCCACTACGTCGTAGTCAAGCTGACTTTGAGCGATGTAGCCAAGTTAAGATTGCATAGCTGCATACCCAGTATGTGATCCAGATTGGATGCCGCTTTTTGCATAATTAAAATTCGTTAATTAATTGTAGGGTGGATTTGCAAAAATGGGCACAATTTTGTTTTTAGATATCCGTAAAAAAAAATCCTTGAACCTTTTTACTATTTACAAACAAAGTCTTGTACTGATTATCTCAAAAACTCTCGTTTCCAAAAAACACATCAACATTATAACGATAATGATAATGTACAATATAACACAACAATAATATTTTTTTCAATGCAAGTGCTCGTAAAGGCCCACTTTTTATGCATCAAAACCGAACAGAAAGTCGATTATTTTGCCCTAGGGCTTTATTATTATTATTTTTTTTATTTCATTTGCAATGGTTGGCTAACCTGCAGCCTTTCCTGTGTACCATAGATGTTATACTTTTTGTTCCACTGTTTAACGGCTCTGGATACAATCCTTTTAAGCCAATCATAATTTAAAGTTCACACGATTGTATTTGTTTTCATTTCCTCACACTATGCATTGAAAAACGTAGTATGATACACGGGCGTAAAAGCAATAAATTACTCGGTAATTTATTCCTTTGCGCCCTTGTAGCATAAACTACTATTTAAATAATCTTATCAGTTTGTGATCGATTGATTTCTGGTAATTGAGTTGACGTACATGGAATATACCACTTTTGGCTCCATCATCGTCTTCAGAGCTTGAATTTCGGTTTTGTACGTGCCGGTATATTTATTCATCATTGTCACTCTTAGACAATGCTTCGCCGTCAGATTGGTCTAACAATTGAATAATTTTTTCATCTTCCGTACGTATCTGAAAAAGCATCTTATTAAGAACTCGTGTTTTCATATGACAACATATAAATGTATAATTAAGAACTGATGTCATCGAATGATGTCATAGAAAAATAAACAAAAAACACCTAATGTGTCATGGTTCATAAATTTGGTTCAACATTACCTTTTCATTCATTCATTCATTCATTCATTCATACCTCTTACTGATTTGTACAGAAAACAATCAAATCAAACAAAATATTTACAGATTACAATGGATTGAAAAAAATAATACTCACTCCGCGACATGATGGTTCCTCTCACTTTGACTGTCACTGATGCCATGACAGATAAGCGTTTCAAAATCATCTCAAGTATTTTTTTTTCTTACGGCAACATCTCTCTGCCTTTCTACTAGAACGTGCGAAATTTATATCTATAACTGTGGATGCCGTCAACATTTTATTAATTTTTATGTCATCACGTGAGGACTCAAGGTCTTAGGAGGCTATGCTTTATTCGAACTACTTGGGTTGAATTTAGATCCTCTCCCAACTTGTATAATATTGTCTCATTGAGACTCGAAGCACGAATCTCTTTTACTGTTTATTATTTCTGCTTTTTTGGGAACATTTTGGTGATCACGTGTATAGGACGTAAACCTGTACAGTGGTTAATGATATTAGGGTTCAGTCGAGAGAGCGAAATTAAATGCAATGAAATATATGTATTGATGTGGGTATATCAGATACACTTTGTTTTAATGTTTTAATGTAATATAATTAAATAATCTATGTCTAACAGTTTTCAATATGGGAAAATACAGAACAAAAGGTAAGATTCAAACAGATGTGTTTACAAACAGATACGAACATCGGTAGCGTAGTCGGTAGCGCGCCTGTCATGTAAGCACGAGGTCGCAGGTCGAAATCCTGGGCCGAGGATATTTTTCAAAAATATTTTTGGTTTTAAATTTGTTTCTGATTGATTGCCAGTTTGTAATGCATTCTAATAATAATTAGAGTATTGAAAGCGATGGATTCCGCAATAAAACATATAATCCTAATAAAATTCTTTATTGCACAAGTAAAATTTCTGCACACAGGCGAGCAATACTATTTAGTATTTTCTACCAGTTAACCTTTAAGTACTTACCTAGCTTTTGTAGGGACTAGAGACATATCAGAGACGTGACGTCTGAAGGACACAAAATAAAGATGAGCAAAACAAAACAAAATTCTTAGGTCAATCATTCGATAATATATGTCTGAATAAAACGTAAATTAAATATTGTAAAAAATAAAAAACAATGTTTCCATAAATTATTTTTTACTTTTTACAATTTTTAAATATATTTACATATATATAACCCTTAACTGGTAACCTGACGTCTCACAGACGCCGCGTCTAGTTTTTATGCTATTTCTTCCTTCTTTTTTCCTCCCATGTCCTAGTACCTTCCGTTCATTGAACGTAAGTGTTGTCTGTATGGAGACGGTAATAAAATATTACAACAGCACTGACTTGACGTCTGTGAGACCTAAAAGCTCCACACAGGCAACACAGCTGTCATAGCGTGGGCGCACCTGTCACTGAGAGAAATATCTAGGCAAATACTGAAGGTTCTGGAATGTGGGGGGAACAACAACAAAAAAGATGGAAGAAGTGGCCTAAAAACTATAACACGGTATCTGCGAGACACCCACGTCAATACTTATAAATTAAATGACCGTATGCAACATACTTTAGTCTTTATGTACGTGCTATGTCTTTTACTTGCAAAAAGAGACTCTGCTTAGATTATACTTCTAATTTTGACATTTTCAAAATTTTAAAATCTAAAAGCCTACTTACTCCCGAAATTATAATTTATATCGTTGCGACGTATATCTTTAAGAGAGTGTCAGAAGTGTTTTGAAATATGAAATATTTTTATGTGTGGACATCACATCAGTAAGGCATGCAGGTTTACCTTATAGTGCGCCTCAAGAATGTCAAGATGAAACAGTAAAAAAATTAAAAGAATAAAATATGATTCTGGAAAAAAGTGCTTCTCCCTTCGTCCTTCCGTGGAAGCAATTAGAGAAGAGCTGCAAAAGTTTTTGCAAAGGGAACAAAACGAGCAGTGAGCAGAGAGAACCGACTGCCGTACGACAAAAATGATGGTACCCCAGACAAACTCTAAGTTGACTATATACATTTTAAAACTAAACCGCACTGACATAATAGTAGTTTATGCTACTAGGGCGAAAAGGAATAAATTACGAGGACGATTTAAAACACGAGCATAGCGAGTGTTTTAAACGTAACCGAGTAATTTATTGCTTTTACGCCCGTGTATCATACTACGTTTTTCAATGCATAGTGTGAGGAAATGAAAACAAATATAATCTTGTGAACTTTAAATTATAATTAGCTCAAAAGGACTGTATCCAGAGCCGTTAAACAGTGGAAAAAAAAGTATAACATCTATGGTACACAGGAAAGGCTGCAGGTTAGCCAACCATTGTAAATAAATTAAAAAAAATAATAATAATAAAGCCCTAGGGCAAAATAATCGACTTTTTCTTCGATTTTGATGCATAAAAAGTGGTCCTTTACGAGCACATGCATTGAAAAATACATAAGAGTATACTAACAAACAGGTCTCTATACTACGGGTGCCACGGATAACCACGCTATGTAAGGGGTGATTTCTCCACTGCTCCGTCACTGTGGATATAACAATGAAAGTAGAGTGTTAGGGGCTAGCGACCATTATGAGCTTCAGCTTCCCTTCACTGAATCAGTTGTGTCAGCATGTCGATGCCGTTCTGCTCTATTTTAAGGGCTGTGCTGGCTGACTGACCAGGAGGATGTACACAATACTCAAGATTGCGGAAATGTCCCCCCCCCTTCGAATTTAGAATTTCGTGCTCATGCTCTGGTGTCATTCATTGTTTTTCCAGCAAAAAATTCTAGGCACGTTACTGGCTCACCTGACAAGATTAGAGCCCGGGTCTTAAGACTGAAAGTCCAACGTCCTCACTACTGTTGCAGTAATATATTATTTTATTATTGTTCATCACAAAATCGTAAACTTTAATACCGTGCTATTTCTTCTTATCTTCACTGTAGAAGGGTCCTTCTATTATTTGACAGAGTTCTCTGCACTTCGGTGTAGCCTGTACTACGGAATAAATACAATTGAAGTATCTGATATAAAGTTTTAACTGAAAATATTTGTGTAACGTTTGCTATCTGGCTACTCTTTTTATGACTTGCATAAAGAAGGATGGAAAAAATACGGAAAATGTTTGGGGTTATTACGTAAATATCTTATCTATTATTCTTTATAACTATGTACTGAGAATAGTTGTATAAAAAAACTATAGTAAATATTCGTACTTTATAACAACTTTCTTAAATTTTTCAGTTATTTGTCATATTGGTTATATAGAGAGTGTTTAATACCATATGTTCCAGTCCCGATCTAGAAAGTACAAGACAATTGATTAATGATCTAAGGTAACTTAAAAACTACATTTTATACAAAGAAATGAGCGATGTTCATAGTGACTACACAAGAATAATTTCTAGGTAGGTAAAACTATGGGTTGAATGTACAGTAGGCGTCACTGTAATGTTAACTTCCATCCATCTATTCATCAGCCTCTGTTCGTCCACTGCTGGACATAGACCTTTTCAAGATCTCTTGGCGGTCCTCCATCCTCCTAATCCGGCTACCACTCGCAACGTTCTTCAGGTCACTACGCTTTGGTATCCATTGTAACGCCTTTCAGCCCCAATGGCCATAATGTCAATACCATGTTAACTTAAATCTCTTAAATTCCAAAATCCTCTGAGATGACATTGACTATGTTTCATTGGTACCAAAAAGAACTAGTCACCTTTAATACTTAAAGAGAAACAATGCATGTAAAAAGTGAACGAAGTTTGGCGTAACATCATCTACGGCGTAGCACAAATTTACCATCTGGGATCTACGAGTTCGTAGCACCGGTGTCTACGAACTCGTAGCTCCTAGCGTGGAGATTTTGGTATTACTGTGATGGTTCTTGTTAAGTTTATCGAGTTGAGAAGCTTATCTTCAGATGAAAGGTGCTTTGTATGGAAATAGTGTACGACGTGCATTACACGACGTACACTGAACGTCCAGACAACGAATTTTAATTTGCCTGTCAGCTGAATGAAATTTATTGAAGAAAACTGCTTATTCGTTTTATTTCAAACGAAATGAAGTTTTATCACAAAAACAGAATCATGATATTCGATTTTAAGATAAAAATGAGATTGTGATATATTCTACATAAATAAATATTCATTAATTTTAATTCAATTTGTTTTATAAACTAACCGTATCTCCTCAGAATTTTGTTTTTAGGTTTTTTTTTCTAGAGTGGAAGCTTTTAAGTAAGAATTATTAATTTATTAAATCACGGATTGGTTGAATTCTGGCTCATACATTCGAACCCCAAGGGTGCCAAAAAGTGATTGTTGTGTTGTTAGTGGTGTCCATAGAAGCTCACTTATATAAACACAATAAATAGTACTTAGTGATTTATATACAACGTGAATTTTTGATCATCGTCAATCATATATTATGGATCAATAACAATTTTTATGTATCATGTATGTATTTAATTTTTATTGTATATTATACAATAATCCCAATTTATTTATTAAACAATATAAAACTTAAATAACATTAAAAACTAGACTACCTATAAATTAATAGAAATATAAAAGATAAAATTATACCTAATTAAAAAATAAATTAAGAAAAACTTACCTATAAATTAAACAATATAAAATATTTTTTCCAAATCAATTGATTCACTCGAGACTAGAACTGAATTTCTATGGGAAGCCGAAATTTCATTTCCTAATTTCACAAAAATTGTTACTGATACAAGATACTGATCACTTATTAAGCTTCCAGTATGAATTTGGACGATGATCAAAAAGTCACCTTGTATTTGTAAAAAGACGCCGTCAGGCAGTTCCATATCTCCTAAAATGACGTTCGTATTCTAAAAAAAATAAAAAAATGAAACTTTTAACAATTAAGCTAAGGGAATTGTTTACCTTAAAGGCGCAGAGATTTACAGTTTCGTCTCCGTATCATAAGATTCCAGATTTGATTCCCGATGATAACTAGTATTTTGCCCGTAGCTTAACCCGCTTTATTTTTGTTTTTGTGTACAGATTGTTAATCACCTGGCGGACTTTTATCTAGTAGAATTAAAAAGAAAACGACATATCGTCCCAGTGGGGGGCGAGTCCACAACAATTGACGTCCCAGTGGAGGGTGGGGGGGTAGTCTTAGTAGCACGGAAAGAGATAACTCGAAGGTATCAACTTTGCTTAATTACTCACACAAGTAACTATAAGATACAACTTTATTAATAAGTTGAGGCGTGAATGGGCCAATTAATGGCTACTTATTTGTTGAGATTTGTTAAGATGTTAAGATTACATTCTTAACTTTACGGAATATGTCAAGCAAAGGACTTCAAACCTTATTGTTTGGCAATACAGTCTCGTCACCAGCAACAAACCAAATCGTTTGTCAAACTTGTCATTTAACCGGTCGGACGACTGGTTGAGAAACAATTGTTGATAGCTGAGATAATATTGAAATGTTTGTAAGTATATTTGTTTGCGTTTGTTATTTGATCTTTAAGTTATTAAATTGAATAGTTTACTTTTAGAAAATTTAGTTTGACCTCTAGTGATTAATTTGATTTTTTTACTACCTACCTATTTTTAACTAGTTTTAGCCCTCGACTTTGCCCTTTTATGTGTATGGAGCGTGAAATGCAAGTCACAGTCCCTACACCTACATTTCACCGAAGATTTTTCCTAGCCGTGGTGAGCCCCTATCACCGTACTTCGGTCACAAATGGACCCGTGTGTTCCGAACCACGTAGACCGCACAGTAATGTGCCCCCATGAGATTTGAGCACACAAATACTTGGACCACTACAGAGGCGGTAACAAAATGATGAAGAAAAGGCTAAGCACAAGATAAGGTTGTTCCATGAACGAGTCCCACGGGACTGACGATAAATCCTCGTAATATCATTACTTTGTACACTGGAATTTCTGCCTAAAGCGTATAAGAAAATATTTTAGTAGCTCTTCTAAGAGGAGGCCTTCCTTTGGCGCACTGCGGCTTTGCTATTATAAACAGGGGACTAACTTTAATACAGTTGGAATCGCGTGCGCAAAAATTCGTGCGAAATGATTCACAGTGAATCTAATTTTAAGAATAAAATTAAAAGGTCTTAAGTCTTTAAACGATTATTTCTTGCTAAGGGGAAGACATTTTAGACATCAAAGTCAAGGCACTTAAGAAAAAAAAACCAAAATGCATAATTTTCAGAAATTAAACATGACGAATTAAAATTACCCAATCAGGCACCTGGCTATACATTGCAAACGAAATACATATACGAGTATTAAGAGCGATTTAGCAGATGGATTGTGAAAAACCCGCTTTAGACAAAACCGCTCTTAAACATATATTACTAAAGTTTTTCTATTGGTTGTTAGCGTTTTGTGATTTCCGTTCAAAAAGCAGTCCCTTTGCTATCTTTATGCAAAATCTATTGCATCAGGTAAAAGGAATTGCTTGTGAAACACAGACGCACAAATTAAAACTCGGTCTCGTAACAACTAAAGACATTGTTTACAAATTAAAGTTTTAATGGAACCAACCAAAACTCTGGATTACAGAATTACAGAATTGAAACTTCAAAACATTTTGTAGAAATGTTGCCAATTTGTATTATTTTAATGGTAAATAATTTATGAGTCCAAAACCTTCATAAATAATATTACTTCATAGCTTCATAGAAAAAGATAAGTTTAACTAAAAAAAAGAACCAAGAAAAATTCTAGTAACTTCAGCATATTTAGGGTTCCGAATCCAAAGGGTAACCAACGGGACCCTATTACTAAGACTCCGCTGTCCGTCTGTCCGTCTGTCACCAGGCTGTATCTCATAGTTAGTTGAAATTTTCACAGATGATGTATTTCTGTTGCCGCTATAACAACAAATACTAAAAAACAGAATAAAATACATATTTGAGAGGGCTCCCATATAACAGACATGTTTTTTTTGTCGTTTTTATAGATAATGGTACGGAAACCTTCGTGCGCAAGTCCGACTCGCACTTGGCTGGTTTTTTTTGCATTCCTCTAGTTTTGTCAATGAATGTAGTTATTCATGATAAACTTAATGCTTATTTTAAACTCTTTAATATAGGTTATTTGATACATGTATTAAATTTAATCCTTTGGGTACTTACTTCAAGAAAGATTTTAAATACCTAAATAAATTTTAAATATAATATAAATTCTAAACAAATTTTAAGTATACTTCTTCCATTTGAAATGAAGCGTCGGAAATATGGCGCTGGAAGCGAATGGAGAGAACTAGTTGAACAGAGAAAAAAACTTATTAGAAAGTGCTAAAACGACTTACAGTTAATATTTATTATTATTATTATTTGTTTATTTAAAAAGTATAACATAACAGTTTAAAAAGAATGCGTTATACAATATAATATTATTAAAATAAGTAAATCTACTAACAATACTCGACAGCTACAGAGAACAAGATAATTACAAAATAAATTACAAAATAAATAAAAACAACAAAACAATATCAATTTTATTGAACAAATTAACAACCCCTTTCAGTCATCACGCTCGCAAAACGCCAAACATTCATAAATCACAGTCATCAATCTGTCAGCAAATAAGTCACATTCTGGTGATAAGGATAGCATTATGTATGTAATTAAAAACAGAAGAGGTAAGATGTTCGGGCACCTAATTAGACGTGATCATTGAATAAAACTCATAGCTAAGGGGAAAATGGAGGGGAAAAGAGAAAGAGATATTTAGAGGTTAATAAAGAAAAATGAAAACGAAAATGAAAAGAGGCAGGTCGAGGACCAAGTCCAGTATAAATCTTAAGGCAGGAGTCACACGTTACCAAGAGCAAATGGACAGAGAACGATGGCAGATGCTACACTGACAAGAGATGGGCTCTTAAATAATTAATTATGGTGATAATTCTTCCGAAATTTTAAAATTTATTTAGAAAAAGTTGCGAGTAGCATAATTTCGCTTTAATTTTTTTATCAAAAAGCATAGATTTGATGTCCATCTATCAGCTTGTGGCATTTCTCAGTTATGATCAAGCAGATTGGGCTCAACACGAACCAAATAAAAATAAAAAAGAAAAATCCGCAGTGTACTAACACTTGGCCATTACCGTCTTTGTTGAAAAGTCTTAGAAGACCTATGAAAGTAGCACTCCCAGAAAGCGGAAGAGTGAGTGCAGGCTAGGCTTCAATTAATCTATCCAAAGGCTTTCGCAAAATCTACGGAAGTCGGTAAAAGACGAATGACTATTCACTCTTCCGGCAAATTTTCTGTATAATTTATTGTGTTTTTCTTCTTTTTATGGTCCCATGTAAACAAATATACGGACAAATATAATTTATAAAACCATGTCAGCTCTATAAAATCTGATCCATTTAAATCAGACTTAATGCGTCCTAGATAATGCCTGTACGTGGGCTCGCCCAGGTACAAGTATCAACACCAGCCCCTTATCGCTCAAGCTGAGGTCAAAACCAAACCTATTTTCGGATTCATCGCCCAACAAATCTAGCATCCCTTGCAGGATTTCAGTCACTCACTACGGAAAGCCGCAGTATCACCCCAAACGCGCTAGGGGGCGGTCGCGTCGCCTCCTTCCTTAAAAAAAACATCTCCTCTTAACCTTATCTTCTTATTAGAAATCTAAGCATTCATCCTGGCTGGAAAGTTCTAACCAGTCATTTTCGTCAAAGAATTTGAAAAGTATAAAAGTAGTGTTTTTAATTTGGAATCAACAGGTTGTTTATCGCACACGCGGTTTTTACCTCAAGGAGGTTGGTTGATTTTATCTTCGTTTTTTTAATTTCCACTATTGTTTATTTTTCTTAAAGTGGATTATAGTATTTACGAGTGTCCTGAATTTCAAGAGTGAATCGAAAAATTTGTTGCAAAGTCAAGTAAATTAATTTTTCAAAGTTTTTAATTAACTTAAACAATTCTGTCTTATATTCAAGCACGAAATTGCTATACTTATTATTTATTAATATAAATTTATTTCCTTTACTTTAACATTGGTACAAGTATTGTCTCCTTGAAACAGTTATGGGTCAATGCGGATTTTTTTTTCATTGGAGACCAATCAGCTCATTATAAATGCTGTTAGTACTTGTGATAGACGTAACTAAAGTAGGGCCACTGAGTGATGGCACTTATGACAGCTGCATTTAGTGATGAGGTACATTTCAAATTTCGGTTAAAAATTAAAATAAAGTGCGAGTTTGCTCAACATTAGACACGTCATTCAACATAATAATACAAAAGGAGAATGTGCCAAACCCAGTGGCGTAGCTATCGGAGGGCTATATAGGCGGTGTAGTGCCCCGGGGCCCCTAAGCTCAGGGGGCCCCTCAACACCCTGAGCGAAGTTGAAAAGAGTTGTTTAAAATCTAAATCGAAGAAAGTATTTTACAATCATTTATTTTCGTTTAGTTTAACTTTGTCATTGTTTTGTTTTTAATTTAATATTATTGCGTAAGTTAGCGATCTCAAACATAACCTATAAAAAATGAGAAACTTTTTTTCCAAGATTTTTTTTTTTGTTTTATACGAATTCTATTGCACAATTAAGCAACATTCAAATCGAAAAATAATAACCGAAACAAGTAGTACATCACTATCAACAATGAAGTATTACATTTTTTATTCACACTTGCTTATAAATAATTACGACACTTTGTAGGCATTTAAACGTCATAGGCGCCATCACTCAAAGGCCCTACTTTAAACTAGGTAGGTGCCAGGTGGGCACGCCCCCCACCCCCCTCCAGTGTACCGTCTGCATCCCCTGAGAAATAAATTTTATGGCTGTTCATAAAATTGGTTATTTTCATATATTAATTATTGAAAAACATCCAAGGTTAGTTTTCTTTTTGCAAAATAGCTCTATAACGTAGTTTATGGTTTTCAGAGAAGGTATCCAAGTACCTTTACTGTATGTATACAACTTGAACCCGTTATTTTTAGAGTTCTGTACATAAAAATGAAAAAAAAAATGAAACCCTTATAGGATGACTTTGTTGTGAAATTTTGTTTACAGGTAGGTCTACCTGTAAACAAAATTTCAAATCTGAAAATTACAATTACAATTCGTATTGTGGTACGGAACCTTTTGTGCGCGAGTCCGACTCGCACTTGGCCGGTTTTTTTGGTTTCAATTGTGATCTCGTTGTGTATTTTGCTATGATGAAATGGAAGATTTCTTCTGCGTTCACATTTGATTTGAAGTTTTACAAATCGTATATAAGACTTTTTTTTTATTAAACTCTTATTTTGATACGTAAGTTTATCATTTATTTATCTATTTATTTATTATATGTGTAAGTTAATAAAAGTATAAGTATAAATGAGTGGAAAATAATTTGAACATGAAACACTGTCTTAACCTGCGGGTTGGTACATAAAAGTCATAATAAAAGTATTTGTTTTTAATAAGAGTGGGACGGTGTGTGGATGTCTGGCTTGCAGTACGCACGGGCGTAGAATGGTGTGTGGTTGTCTGGTTGGCGGTGTGCACGGGCGTAGGACAGTGTGTGGATGTCTGGCTGGCGGTGTGCACGGGCGAAGGACAGTGTGTGGATGTCTGGCTGGCGGTGTATGACAGTGTGTGAATGTCTTCCTGGCATTGTGCACGAGCGGATCCATTTTAGTAGTTACTTCAGTTCTTACGACTACTTGTTTAATTTTTGAATTAATTTCAAATTATTTATTGTAACTTCGGCAAATAAATATAAATATTTTATAACTTCTGAAAATAAAGTAATTTATTCATTGATAGACTGACTTGCGCAAGGCCATACCTTCGTCGGCCATGTGTAGAAGTAGGTTGTACGTTGTATGTAGGTGTAGGAAGAAACAAGAAACACACCATAAAATCTTCATTATCTGATTTGCATAACGATGCTATAAATATTCAAAGTACACCGCTAAAGTGCTATTAAAGTGAAAATAAAATAAACACAAATCGTGGTAATGTTATCTATACTACCACAATTGGGCACAAAGCTTTCAAGCGATCTTCGCTTACTTACTGACTTCTTTCTTATTGGAACCAGTTTTCACGGTGACTTTCTTTTAAAATGTATATTATCCTTTTTTAGGTTTTCGTTTCTCATCAGGCTAAACCTAAACCCTTATAAGATCACAGTCTGCCTGTCCGTGGATGTGTGGGTGGTTGGTTGTTCCTGGCAACAGGAACATTGGGTTATTTCCGTGGATGTGTGAGGTGTGTGGTTGGTTGTTCCTGGCAACAGGAACATTGGGTTATGTCCGTAGATGTGTGAGGTGGGTGGTTGGTTGTTCCTGGCAACAGGAACATTGGGTTATGTCCGTAGATGTGCGAGGTGTGTGGTTGGTTGTTCCTGGCAACAGGAACATTGGGTTATGTCCGTAGATGTGTGAGGTGGGTGGTTGGTTGTTCCTGGCAAGAGGAACATTGGGTTATGTCCGTAGATGTGTGAGGTGGGTGGTAGATTGTTCCTGGCAACAGGAACATTGGGTTATTTCCGTGGATGTGTGAGGTGTGTGGTTGGTTGTTCCTGGCAACAGGAACATTGGGTTATTTCCGTGGATGTGTGAGGTGTGTGGTTGGTTGTTCCTGGCAACAGGAACATTGGGTTATGTCCGTAGATGTGTGAGGTAGGTGGTTGGTTGTTCCTGGCAACAGAAACATTGGGTTATGTCCGTAGATGTGTGAGGTGAGTGGTAGATTGTTCCTGGCAACAGGAACATTGGGTTATTTCCGTGGATGTGTGAGGTGTGTGGTTGGTTGTTCCTGGCAACAGGAACATTGGGTTATGTCCGTGGATGTATGAGGTGTGTGGTTGGTTGTTCCTGGCAACAGGAACATTGGGTTATGTCCGTAGATGTGTGAGGTGGGTGCTTGGTTGTTCTGGCAACAGGAACATTGGGTTATGTTCGTGGATGTGTGAGGTGTGTGGTTGGTTTAGGGAGCCGTATAATGTCAAATGCACGACTTCAAATAACCATTTAACTGCGGAACTTCATTATTTTTACTAAACCGATAGACCAAAATTTAATAAAAATAATAAAGATACTATAATTATATTGATACTTCTGATGGGCACGTATTAGCAACTTTTAATAAAACACCTTCTTAGTGGATAATTTTATGTTCCTGGGTCCAGCCGTTTGGTCTATAGTTCAGTCAGTCAGTAAATTAGTCATTAGTAACTGCGGTACGAAATGAAAACAACTCATACGCTGCACTTTTGGTTAGTGGTCTGAAACTTTGTACATAGTTTCTATGAAAAAAAATATAGTCCGATGTGATCGTTTTTTTTCGACACAGGTTGATTTTTAAGGCCTTTTATTTTAAAATGGGTGCCAATTTTCGAAAACTAGGTTGAGAAGTGACGTCCAATTTGTGTTTTTCCGGATATTTCGACCATGGCGAGGCGAATGAAACCATCCCTAACTTGATTCAACCCATATTTTGGCAAGGAGACCCATTTTATTTCATCTCTTTTCTGGCCATAATATGGGCCGTGTCGAGTTCAAAATGGTCATTCGACTCGCCCTGGTCGAAATATCCGGAAAATGGACTTTGCACGACACTTTTCGATTATTTAATAAATTGTAAAAAAGTGTAGTTTTGACCTCAGTACAGTACTAATGACCCATTTCATTTGAAAATTCCACAAAAATATTCAATGTACAGACAAAACTTTTTACTAATTTATTATTTAGCAGATTATAGATTTCTTTGAAAATGCCATAAAGCTGAAACCGGTTAGTAAATAAATAATTTTGTGATATAGTGGAAGTAATTTTTGTTTATTAAGTTAACGATAAATAAAGGAGAAAGCTTTTAGCAGAGAAGTACCGATTAAAAATAGCAATAATTAATTTATTTTGAAGGATGAAATATCTTTGCAGCAAGCTTTAACTAAAAACAATAAACTTTTATTGCCCAATACAGAACAATGGCGGTTGTCATCAACTTGGTTCCTACCCTCAAACCGCTTTAATTATTGTTCTGAAGATATTTCCTTAGTTCAGCTTTTTCTGTAAGCTTTTTAACTTTCGCCCTTTTGTTTAATATTAAAACTTCCCTTCAAGTGTTCTTAATTCTTTAAAGCTTGTTTTTTTTTTCTTTTGAACATGTTTTAGTATTTCAAAGCCGGTAATGTTTACACGTGTGGAGTACAAGAACGTGCTATTACATAGTTTGAGCTTTACTTGAGCTTATAGTCTGTAGTGCAAGCTCGTGCGTGTTTGCTTCGAGTTAAACTCGTTACGAACTATAAGGGGTAGTCTTATGTAATAACATGTTATATTATTGCCAACTATTGTTATATTATATCCTATAGTAATTTTCAATTCAACTTCATCCAGAATTCATTAGAATGTTACTTGTGCATAAGTGTCAATCGTGAATCTTGATGAGTGAATTTTCATAAGTGATGAGATTGGTGTACAAAAAAGATAGGTCTTTGATTAATTCGAACCTTTATCTAAGAGCTATATATAAGGGTGTCCAGTAAGTAGTGCTTCAAACGAAAACCATAGATAGCTGTAACCATGCCCTGTCAGAACAACCCAACATAGGTCTTACGGGTATCGTATGGTTTTCGAGATTTTTGAATTTTATGAAATTTCTAGTATTTGCTATCCTTAGTTCTTTTTTTTAGTTTCATTTGTAAAACTGAAGCAAATTTCACTTTTTGATTCTTGGTATTTTTTCAATTAGTTTTCCTATGAAACTTATGTAATTTTTTTTCAAAATCATAAAAGTTCAAAAATCTCGTCAACCATATGACACTTGTTAGACCTACGTTGAGTTATTCTGACATCTATCATAGATATATGCATATATCTATCATCGCAGCTATCTATGGTTTTCGTTTGAAGCACTACTTACTGGACACCCTGTATGTATAACTCGACACTTTGAATCATCACCCTCCAAAATACAAATGTTTTTTAATAATTCCAAAATACAAATGTTTTGGTGCAATTTTACCTAGATTTTTTACGTTATTTATTTTACAACACGTATAGGTAGATATCTCTGAAAATCACAGACAAATTAATTAAGATTCTGAGCAGCATTCTAGTGGCCGGGAATACTAACACCTAGCCATATTCAACCTTGAAATACACAAATAAGTTCCATAAAACCAGATACGACGTACCAATTGAATGCATACACGGGGAATGCACGATGCGCTCAGAAAACCTTGTTTTATACGAGTACTTACGATTGTCAGCACTTGGACAGTATCTTGATTTAAAAAAAAAATACTTATACAATTTTTTCAATTTATTAACCATACACTTTCCAAAAGGTTTCGGAAATTAATCCATCTTCAGGGGATAAAACAGATTATTTAAATATTATTTTACGAGCCACAAATGATAAAATTAATTAATGAAATAAATTGTAAAAGTGTTTTTTATAATAAATCAAGATTGTAACGTACCTATGTACTATCAGAGAAAAACACGCTGGCCCACTTTTAGCCCGTATTGCATGGTGTTAAGAGCGAAAAGTGGGTCTGCGGCAATTTCTTCGATGGTACATCGTGTTAATTCATGTTACTGTTTGCAGATAACAGGTATCGTTCATGTCAGGATATAATAAAAATAACTACCTACCTGCCCTTGGCGAGGGCTTCATATTTGTGCCTTTTGCCGTAGAAACTCTTGGGCCGTTGGGGTCCAGAAGCGCGGTGACTTTATAAAGAAATTTCGTCACGTTTGATCGACGCTTCAGATGACCGAAACTTATTCGGCCAAAGAATTAGCTTGGCCATTCAACGTGGCAACAGCGCTAGCCTTTTGGGCATCGTTCCTATCTAGCCAGCGTTTTCTATTTATTGTAAATATTTCAAATTGTAGGTTTACTTTGTTAAAGTTTTTGTTTTAGATCATCTTTAGTTAAGTTTTTGAATGTACAAAAATACAAAAATATTTTATTTCGGTAAAAAACACATTTTAACAAAAACATTGTTGAGGCCTTCTTGTAAGTATAAAAATACTTGTAACAGAAGACCCCACTCTTCCATAGCCATAAATTATTAAAATTTATACCAAAACAAATAATTGTAATAAACTTTGTAACAAAAATTAAAATATTTATAGATGACAAATAAAAGTTGAATGCACGGTCTTATTCGTGAGTGTGTGTAAATGTATGCGTAAGTGTGAAATGGGAAAATATATGTCTGTGTGTGAGTGTGTAGTGTGTGAGGGTGCGTGTGTAAGTGAAAAGGGTAGGTGAGTGAATGTGAAGATTTAAAGTTTCTTGTTTACAAAATACACTGCCAGTCTGTGGTCTAGCGGTTCAAATAAACAGCCACTGTTCCGGAGGTTGCTGGTTTGTCTTAAGTCTAAATGTTTTGGGAGGCACGTTAAGCCGTGAGTCCATTTGTGCCTAAAGTACGGTTATAGTGCTCACCACCCATCACGTGTGGACGTAATAATCGTCGGTGAAACGTGGTTCTACGAGATGACGTGACTTAAATTTCCAGTCTGTACTCGAAAAACCTCTGAAACCCCCTCAGAGATTCATGTCGTGACAATGTATGTTATACATTTTCAAATATGTATTCATTCTGAGATCTTTTTGAAAAGTAAATAAAAACAACATTGCGTGAGGTATTTCCATAATAAAACCATTATGTGGGTCGCATACCGAGATCATGACGTGTTTATAAAAACTACATGCATTATAACAAGTTTAATGCTTAGAAGGTGAAGGTTAGGTGGAAATAGGTTACAGGATTGGAAAAAATATAATACCTTTCACATAAAAAAAAACAGTTCTCTTTTGGCAAAATATTATGTTTTATTCCATCTTGCTCGGGTGGAGTACATTAATTACTATAGCGAACGCATCGCAGCAGCTTTGCTCGTGCTAAACTCGTTACTCTCGAACCCGTAGGAATTTTATAAAAACCTTTCTTAGTGAATGTTCACATTGTACAAGGAACCTACAGTCCAAACTTCATATTCCTAGGTGCAGCTGTTTGGTCTGGTTTTGATAGACCAGTCAGTCAGTCAGCGTATACAATATGTGTAACAGAAAAATGTAACCATATTTGAAGAGCTTATTCTGTCAATTGTATAGAACAACTTTTGCTATAGAGCCAACCCTGAAATCTCAAAAACAAAATCTCCCCTTCCATACATTTCGGCCGAGCGGCATTGCATTTTTCTATGTAACAGTCGATTTTTTTTTTAAGATACAGGGTTTGTTCCGTAGTAAAAGTTGTTCTATACCATTCATTGACTGAATAATGATGACTGACATTGATGAATTGACTGTTACACGTTGTATATTCATTATTCGATAAAACTCAAATAACAAAAAAGTACTTAACATCTATTTTCATGATAAACTATAACTAAATTTATTAAATTTCATTTACATTTGACAAGCAGCCATATTTCATTTCGTTTTTTGGTATATAGCCGCAAATGTTTTCGGTAAAAAGTTCTCCTTTGTGTAATCCAAAGTAAATAGTTTGATCCAAAGTAGATGTGATACGCGGTAACAAGATATTTTCACCATTTCCGTGTTTGCTATTTTGTATTTCTTTGGAGGATAACGAGGTTAATACGAAAATAATAGAAAAAGACATCGGCTGAGTAAAACATGACTAGATGGCAGGTTTTTTAACTTTGCCTTTTCTTTTGTTAAACTCGTCAAGCAATTTTTCCTGCATTGTTATCAACCCTTGTTGTATACAACTGCTTAATAACTCAAAAAAAAAAATTACCTAAAAAAGGAAACGTATATATTGTTAATTCATTATGAGCTTACGCTTAGTCTAACGCAATGGCATAGATAAAATTGTTTTAAGGTGTGTTAATTCGAAAACCATTTTGAGATTTAGGTTTAAAAAGCCGTATTTTCGAAGTTTTGGTCTAAAAAACCTCATGATGATGAATATTTTTACGAAAAAGCTGCAACTTCCATTTGCCCTTGTGTGACGTCACTTGATTAATGGTTGTTTAGAAATGTGTCCTTTCCTATCAAGATAAATTTATAATAATGTGCTTTAGACTAATTTGACAGCTAGATGACAGATTAGTAGACAGACAGAGACAGACCACTTTTTTTATAAGCAATCACACATCACAATCAGTATAATGTCTAAAATTCTCAAGTGACGAGGTCATCGGACAATTCTTTAAAAAATCATAAAAAAATAATGGTCAATACATATAGCAAAATAATGAAAACCATGTCCTAAAATGACGTAAATTCTCCGAAAAAAATTAAAAATAAAATCTTTTAAAAATTAAGCTATGGGAATTGTCTCTGTGACTAGGATGATACAACGTGTTACATAAAATCTCTAACTTTTTTAGCTCCAGTATTCTAAGCATGAAAACATCTCCGTATCTTGCGGATCATCTGCGTTTCAAACTACATCAAAATGGTATGGAATCTGAGAAACCGCTCCAAGCGGACAGTAGCGGAACTAACAGCTACGTATGTCAACTTAAGTTTAGTTTCAAACGCAACGATACGGAGATGTTTTCATGCTTAGGCTACTGGAATAGACAGATATTTATTTAAAATAGAAAGGAGCAAAAAAAATACTATTCGTTAATACTTTTTTTTTAGGGTTCCATACCTCAAAATGAAAAAAACGGAACCCTTATAGAACTTTTTATTGTCCATCTGTCAATCCAAGACCCTTTTTCTCGGGCCCCGTGTGAGATATCAAGTTGAAACTGATACTTCCTACGGCCCTATGGTGCTGATAAAAATCAGGCTTCTAACTAACGCGAAAAAGTGATTTCCAAAAATGTGATGATTTTTTTACAAATGCACCATTTCAACCTATAAGACACTTCCATTTCACCAAAAATCTCCTCCATATTCCAGTGTAGTTATTTAATAAATTTATTTAAAATTGTATATAAAATAATTAAATATACAATATTAGTATATATGTTAGCATCCTTATATGCAAACAGTGTTTATTAGTTTGTATTATGTACATATAAGAAAATTTAATTTTTATTTCAGATTAATCATAAACCACATTAAAAATAATTATATGATATCTACGTTATTACATATTATTAAAAAAAATATATATAATATATGTATACATGTATATTTATGTTAGTCTTTCCTAATATTGTATTATACCTAGGATGTAATTTTTATGTATCTAAATCTTGTTTCATATTGTTCTCACTCAGTCAAGTAATTATATTTGTCGACGTATTTTTTATCAGTTAACAAGTGTGCACTCTAATAAAGGTCCTCATGAATCTAGCTCGTCTTAGTTTCAGGACCGCCAGATAATCGTTTGAATTGAATAAGTTTTCAGTGTACCCACCTACATGTAAAAAATATTTTTTTGTGATTTATTTAATGTTTGTTTTTATCTGAATAAAGTTATTTTTATCTTTTATCTTTTATTTAACTTAGAAACTTGAAATTTCGTGCACAAAGAAGTCTTATAGCACACGTATCTATAGAAAAATTGGGCAAGTGCGAGTCGGGCTCGCGAACAACACACTGTGAATAACTGGTATGGTAAATAACGGCAATGTGTATAGATCCCATAGCATAATTGAGGCAACAAAAACAAGCCGCTAAAATGGTAGGGCCTGGCTAACAATTCGAACCCTAATATAATAACCACTACATTTATCCTTTTATTTTTCTTAATGTTTACATAATCACCTATTTTTGACCATGATTTTTCTCATATTTTTCAGTCCTCTCGCTTCGGAGATAAAAAATGCTACTTTTTAAAGGTTTTTTGTATGGGGACAAATGTTTTGCTTTTTACTTTTATTATAAGTATTTGCTGTAAAGGTGCCATATTAGATTCAGATTCAGATTTCAACTGGCTACCTATAATGGCTGAAGCTGTTGACCTTGTGACAGACAGCCGGATGAACGGATGGACAGACAGTGGAGGCTAAGGCTTAGTAATAGGGTCCCGTTTGGCACCCTTTGGGTACGAAACCCTAAAAAACAGAAAATTACCTTTATTTAATTATTTAAGAATTAATTAGGCAAACTTAATTAGACCGGTTGTATGGTAAATATAGTTTAATGTATATCATGTTTAATGTATATCATGTTTAATGTAGTATCATGTTAAATTGGTGGCACATAACTGCACGTGGAATAAGTTTGTTTGTGTAATCTAAAATTTAAATAACCATTTATGTTATATTTATCAATTATCAATACCCAACTCAAGATATTTCTTTCATTCGTGCAGCCAATATCAAACCGTAACATTTTCATTTCGTGCCGTTTATCCAGAGTCACAAATCAACAGCAACATAAACTGACATTGGATGTCAGATCGTGACACGCCACTACTCGCCGGAAATCGAACCTAGAAACGTCGAGGCCAGTCAGAGTTGGTCGAGACGACACAACTATTATTGGATTAAAAAAAGGAACCATTTTGATTTTGCGTTTGTTGTACTGTTATATTTTGAATGGTATGGTCTGTTCTTTTGTCGCAGGTTTCATGGGTTCGTATCCTGCTGGTCAAACAGCAGTGTTCTTTTTAGTGCCAGTGCTGGTCTTTTCATTAACCTGAATTCCTGCTTTGTGTGCAATGATTCATTCATGTCGATTCATTCATCTATTCACCTATCCATCCATCCATCAGCCCGTATTCGTCCACTGCTGGACAAAGGCCTCCTCCATATTACGCCACTCTTGGCGGTCCTCAGTCATCCTCATCCAGCCGCCACCCGCAACGTCCTTCAGATCGTCAGTCCAGCGGGCACGAGGGTGGCCTACGCTGCGCTTTGCTGTACGTGGTCTCCATTCCAATGCCTTACAGCCCCAACGGTTATCACGGTTTAAGTTCGACTTGAACATAAATCTAGATAATTTTAATAGACTCAGTGGTGATATCATTTGTATGAAGGTTTGCTCGTAACGACGCCTCTTAATTTTGTGAATTTATGGTGTTTGAACTTTATAACTGTTTACTTAACGGGACGCCAGTATATATTTCGCTATTACATTTTGCATCTAGACTAAACTTTCCCTGTTTTTAACTACATCCAGTTCACAAGCACTTAACTAAGTTTCTACTTACTTCAGTTAGAAGATTTGAAACCTAAAACGCACCAATTTCTGTGTATTTAGGTAGTTATTAGCATGGCAAGTGAACTGAAGACGTTTGTCTGTCGTTTACAGGAGATTTAGGTCTGCAGATTGACTCAATAAAGTTTTTTCGAGGAGATGTAAAGCTTTCTTGAAGGCATCTGTGATCGAGTAAATCTGCTTTCTGGATATCCTATTCTACTTTAGTCTAAGTCTAGCACTAACTCTAGACCTCTCTCTACCAACTACTTACTTACTAAGAAAGCCTCGTTTAGTTTCGCTTCACTTGGCCCTGGATGGTTTCAGCATGCGGTTAATCCCTTACATACTTTACCTTTATTTCTAAATAGAAAGAGTCCTTTGGTAATGTAACTTTTGTTTGTTGGAACTAGTTCGACCTAGACCAAAATATTTTGTATGATAAAATATAATTTATTCTTTCAAGATTTGTACTAATATGGCCGAATTGAGAATGAACCAGAATATAATTTTCGCTTACGAGGTCATAAAAATATTTTGTTATTTCGATCAAATAGGTATTAACTTATTAATTAGGGTTCCGTAGTACCTAAAAGGTACAAAAGGAACCTTTATCGTGAGACTCCGTTGTCCGTCCGTCGGTCCGTCCGTCCGTATGTCACAGCCTCATAACTTTAGCACCGCTAAAGATAAATACATGAAATTTGGCTCAAAAATGCATTAGCTCACCCTCATATGACGGTGCAACAAAGCTTTGAAAAATTTCAAATTGTTCAAAATACTTCCCAAGCAAAGGTAAAAAAATAAAGAATTTTATCCTAAAAATACAATATGGGTATCAAATTGTAGATACTAAAAAGGTTATTGTAAAAATATATACTTTTACTATATTTACTGGTACTGGTTTCGAGAAATCTTTAAAAAACTAAAAAAATATGTATGTCCCCATGTTATCTCCGAAACTGGTAGACCGAAAAATATAGATCGAAACAGGCACATAACAGAAAAACTAAAGCAATTAAAAAAAGTTGAGCATAAGTGAGAAATATAAAAAAAGGAGTAAATTAAATAAAAAGGAGTAAAGTAAAATAAATCTTAGTGATCGTATTCAAAAGGTAGACATTAACGGGGTAAAATCAAGTGGAGCATTAGTTAAAATGGGTGTCCCGCAGGGTTCCATATTAGGGCCCTTGCTGTTTTTAATTTACATAAATGACCTTCCATATTTAGTTAAAGACTTAACGAAGATAGTATTATTCGCAGACGACACGTCACTTATTTTTAAAGTTAATAGACGTAAATATATCCTTGACGGCGCGAATACAACTTTATCACTGGTGCTTGATTGGTTTACTGTAAATAATTTAGTTTTAAACGCAAAAAAGACAAAGTGTATAAAATTTACGTTACCAAATGTAATTCAAGTGGATGGTAATTTGCTTTTGCAGGGGTCCAAGCTGGAGTTAGTTAACGAAACAAAGTTTTTAGGCATTACGGTAGACTCTCGTCTTCAGTGGGGTCCCCACATAGAAGCCCTATGTGGTAGACTTAGTTCGGCCGCATACGCTGTTAGACGCATAAGACAAATTACTGATGTAGATACTGCTAGACTAGTCTATTTTAGTTACTTTCACAGCATTATGTCATACGGCATGCTGTTATGGGGTAGAGCCGCGGATACAGACGCAGTCTTTGTTTTGCAGAAGAGAGCAATTCGGGCTATTTATAATATGAAGCACCGGGATTCATTAAGACAAAAGTTCAAAGAAATTAATATATTAACGGTTCCTTGTGAATATATTTACCAAGTCCTTAGATATGTCAGAAAAAATGTTGAGTCTTTCCCAAGGCTTGGTAAGCAACATTGTAAGGAGACCAGAAATAAGCATAAACTGGCTTTTCCAAAAATCAGACTCGCTAAGGTGAGTACCTCTTTTGTAGGACATGGTATAAGATTTTACAATAAACTTCCAAAGGAGGTCCTTACTTTGTCAGAGAATAAGTTTAAACTGTATATTAAGCAGGGCCTATTGAAAAAGGCATATTATAAAATAAATGAATATTTGGATGATGGTGAAGCATGGTGTTACAGTGATAATGATACTCGTAGTAAGTTATAATTTAATTAAATAGTATAATTTCTTAACTTATGATTCCTCTAAGGTGTAAACATTAATTGATTACAGACTGTAAAAGGAAAAGGACTATATGAGACAGGTAGACAAAGATATATATGTTTTTCTTTTTTTCATTAACCTGAATTCCTACTGTCTTGTATTTTCTTATCCCTTGGTTAAAGTAGATATAAGTCATATATTGTATAGTATAAGTTTTATGTTGAAAAAAAAAGACATAATCTTGCTAAGTTTCTTGCCCTTCTTCTTAGCAAGACTAATCGAATGGGCGGAGGTAGGCATGTATTTATATATGTAACCTATTAGTATGTAGTATATAGGATGGGATTTGGTCGGCCGCCTGGATTCGTGCTGGGGGCTCGGTTGGTGATCATTGAACCTTGTTCCTGGTCCCTGGCCGGGTCTCCGGTATGGGTTCGGGCGGCTGATTGGATTTTACCTTGTATAATATATATTTTACCTATCATTTTAATCGTAAATATATTGCTACATAAATTAAATAAACCTTTAATTTAGTTCATGTACATTTATTATTCTATTACATATATTTTCTTTATTAGATTAAATTTGACGTGTAAAAAGTGTATATATCTATACCTGCTTTGCAAAATAAACTATTTGAATTTGAATTTGAATTTGAATAAAAATGTTTCTGGTAATAAACAATTCAATAAAAAATAGTTAGTTAAATTTTAGCTAGTATTAATTTCAGGTGTAATTTTATGTTATTTAAGTTTATATTTATGTGAAATTTGTCGTAATTATTTTTATTTTAATAAATTTAATTTGAATTTTAAAATACAATATGGGTATCAAATTGTAGGTATTGAAAAGCTTTTTTCAATAATATATAATTTGTATATTTAATTGCATCTATTTCGATAAAGCCTTAAAAAACCATAAAAATGTAAATGTAAATGTAACCCCTTATCTCCAAAACTGGTTAACGGAAAAATATGAAAAAAATCATGGTGATATGGGTTTACGTAAAAATTACAGAAAAATAAAGCGGTTGAGAAATTCACGAAAAAAAATACAAATTAAATTTATCATCCACAATACGGAACCTTAGGTACGCAAGTCTGACTCGCACTTGGGCGGTTACTTTTTAATAAATAAAAAATAATACACGCTTAAGAAATGCAAAACATACAAGTTATTACCGCACCCACTCTCATAAAAGTATCCATTTTAAAAATTGTGGTGAAAAATATATTGTCGGTAAACCACAAAATAATTTGGTATCGTTATTTATGGGCAATTAATTTTCAACATGCTCTTTACACTACAATTTATTCTCATAAATTCAAAAACGTACTCACTATTTATTGCCATTAATTTCCAGCCTAACTCCAATATTATTAACATGAAAAACTTATAAATATAAAATACGTAGCTTGAACTTTTGGCCTATATGTAAATTTTGTGCTGTGAAAGTTATAAATAATATTGAAACAGTGCCTGACGTAGTTACACAGTCCATTTTACTGTAGAAATTATTAGAACTTTGCTGAAAACACATCGCAATTTTATGTGTAATATTGAAACGGAAAGTGAGGCGACCATTTGTGAAATAAAATGAGACGAAGTGAAAGTTTTCGTTTTAATTAAATATTTAATGGAAATACTTAACTGAAGCACTAGAGCTCTATTTTACTTGAAAATTATAAACGTAATGATTAGATAAGAAATTGTGTGTGTAATTGTGTATATATGTGTGTGTAATTGTGAAACCATTTAAAGATGAACACAGTCCAGAGTACAGGAGGCGGACATGGGGGTTCCATGAAAAAGGATCACAAGGATGTGAGTATCTAGATTATTTTATATTAGTTGGTAACAATGATGACTTCCTCTGTTTTCTGTAGGTTTAAGTACTTGACTACGAATCCGAAAGTCGCAGGTTCAAATCCAGTAGGAGAACATTTGTCTCCGGTCTGCGAGCTGTGGAAGGCACGTGAAGCTGTGAGCTAATATTTGTGGCCGAAGTACGGTAATGGGGATCACCACCCATCACTCTGGGATGTAATAGTTGTCGGTAAAACGGGGGTGTACGAGTACAGACTGTAACTTGCGTTCATCAGGTTCCATGTTTGGACGACGTTATAGGGAAAATGTATGTCCTTTAAAAAAAACATGAAATTTCAATATTGTACCAATGTACGTTGGTACAATATTTAATATATATCGTATTTTTTTTTAAGATTGTAAATATTTCTCTCTCTTCAACATTTTGTCTCATAAAAGAGACGTTTAATTGCGACATTAGCCATGAGACAAAGTAAACTAAACAAAATAACGTTTTGCTCTCTACACACTAATGGCTTCAAGGACTTATGAAATGTTGGCAAAACTCAAGCATTTCTAGCATTTGTTAGATTTCGCGATGTTGGACTTTAATACTTTGAGACAAGTGCCATTTTAAAATCATCTACTTTGTCTTTGAAAAGCCATTGTGAGTGTTTTCATGCTACGGCAGCGTAGCAAATACATAAAATAAACAACTTCAGTGCTACGGCGTAGCACGTCTACGAAGGCAAACTAACAACGTTGCGGAATTCAGCGCTTTATTAAAAGGAACGATAAAATAATCATCATCATCATATTGTATAAAAATATAAGTCCTAACTCACTCATTCACTGACAGACTTATCAACGTCCAGCCAAGCCCTTGGACATAGAAACTGGAAATTTTGCACAAAAGTTTCCTTTATATTGTAGACAAGGAATAAATATTTTTTGAAATTCCCACGAGATTGGTAGAAACGAGATCAATGCTAGTAACACCGCGAGGCCGCCGCTTATAATCAATAAAATAAATCTTCACGACTTAAATCCCCAAAGGGTTACGGTATATTAATTACTAGTCATTAATTCTTTACTAATAATATAGTTGTGAAATGTTTTGTCTGCACACAGAATATTATTTTTTAAATTTTAAATGAAATAAGTTATTAGTATTGTGCTAAGGCCAAAACTATAATTTTCATAATTTTTGCCTGTCTGTCTGTATGTATGTATGTTTGCTCCGTTTTAACTCGAAAATCACTAAACGGATTTGAATGCAGTTTTCTTTATTATCATTGTAATGACCCTGGTCAACATAAAGGCTATAACGGGGTTTGATAAAATAATCACCAAGCCAAAAACAGGGCAAAGATTGAATAAATGCAGTTGGAGCCACCAGCGAAAGGCTAATTCTAAATAAAGTACATTAAAACTTAACACATGCGTGGTATATGAGTATCGCGTGACAAGTCAGAAATACTTAAATCTTGTAGTCTGCACCTCCTTCCACCCATGCTCTTCCTACTTAGTACATAGAGCCTATAGTGCTTTGAAGAAAAGGAAATGCAGGGCCGGAAACGGAAGCGGCGATGCCTGCAAGTCATGGCGAGCTTTTTGTGCTCCTCGTACAACTATCCGAAAGGATGGAGAAAAGCTTTACGTAACGTGAGAAACGTGCCTTTTTAGCTTGTCTTTTATACGACTTTACTTTTGTTAGGGTTCCGTACCTAAAGGGTCAAAAAGACTAGTATGGTGAGACTTCTATCCGTCTATCAGGATAGTGATTATTAGTGATATATGTATTAATAGTCACAACACAGCCCCATAACTTCTGATCTTTGAATGCTGTATTAATTGCATTTATTTACCCACAAACTGCAGTAAAACAAAACTTGGGAAATTTTATAGTTGCTTAAAAATATTTTCCTAAAACTTTCATTATGTGTCTCAATTTTTATTTATTTTTACAAAATATTGTATCCATTTGGCATATAACAAGAAATCATTTAAAATATACAAAAACATTATACCTTCTCTTATAGAAACCAAAGAACCTAAAATTATAAAAAAAAAACACTTTCTCTGAGATTTATTTTTATTACATTTAAATGAAAAATAAAGCAATATTTGACAAATATATAACTTGTACTGGAACAAAATAATACTTAAATAAAATAAAAAATCTACCTACAAAAAAAAAACATGCCTAAAACAAAACAATAATTTATACCTAATAAATAACAATATTTTATAATCTATATATTTTGCTTAAAAAATCCTTGAGAATGCTCATAAGCGAAATCGGTTGGATCTAGTGACATAAATAATAATCTTCTGAATGCGTAAAAGTGTTTTATTTCAACAAAAATGTATAACATATTTGGATGTCTTTTTTATGTTATCTCCTTTCTCTTTCCCCCCGTCAATATGCATCAAAGGTAGTTGTTATTATTATTTATTCCTATTTGAGGAAATTTATTTATTTAAATATTTATAATTACTGTTTATATATACATATTATATAAAATAAGCAATAACCTATCTCTATTACTATTTTCTTTTTTAATACTACAGACAATATACTAAAAAGTTAAAGGCACACTTTTAACACAAGTATGATAAATTATCGGTTGTAATTTCAATAATCAACTTTGTAATTATATTTATTGAAAATACTAAATATATATTAACATAATAATTCAATGAAATTTTACAAAACCAACAATTTAAAAAAAACTACAAATAAAGAACTGGATCCAGATCGCTGTCCTTCGGTAGGGTGCCTAGAATGCTGGCTACATTACCCCTCTGGATGGCCAGACTTATTCTCTGGCCGAGGTAAGCGTCAGCCTTCTGGTCACCCGAGACGTTGACCAGGCGCGATGAAAGTTCCTTAAATAATGTTCGTGCCTCTCGACCCCACGGGCCCAAAGTCCTTAAAAACTTAAAAACTTAAATAAACCCCCTAAAAACTTAAATGTACTAACCTACTTTGTTTACTTTTATACCAATAATTTTAATGTTTAAAATTTACAAGCCCCTTGACACTGTTTATAAATTTTCAATGCATTTGCTCGTAAAGGTCCACTTTTTATGCATCAAAACCGAACAGAAAGTCGATTATTTTGCCCTAGGACTTTATTATTATTTTTTTTTATTTGTTTGCAATGGTTGGCTAACCTGCAGCCTTTCCTGTGTACCATAGATGTTATACTTTTTTTTCCACTGTTTAACGGCTCTGGATACAATCCTTTTGAGCCAATCATAATTTAAAGTTCACAAGATTATATTTGTTTTCATTTCCTCACACTATGCATTGAAAAACGTAGTATGATACACGGGCGTAAAAGCAATAAATTACTCGGTTACGTTTAAAACACTCGCTACGCTCATGTTTTAAATCGTCCTCGTAATTTATTCCTTTTCGCCCTAGTAGCATAAACTACTATTATGAACTATGTACTTTTAAGTCCAGGGGTACGCTGAAAACCAGCGCTGTTCGGACCTTCGGCCAGCAGTACCGCTGAGCGTATTATATCATTTGCCAAAAACTGATCTTTAATAATATGCACTAATCAGTTATTTCCTAAATGATGTATTATTAGTCTTAAGTTTTTTTCTTTTTTTGCAATGAACTTTTTTTAATCTTTTAATTTGTTTTTGATACATTTTATTGATTTTAAAATTTTAATGTAGATATTGCTAACTGTAAAATACATCGATATAATTTTTTTGTATTATGCTGAACCTTATCACCGCGATTTTAATTTTTTCTTAACTCATACAAATTTTACCTAGATGCATAAATGAATTGTAGCGATTTTCTACTAAAATATGTCTGCCAAAGTATACTAAAAACTTTTAAAGATTTCATAAGATCCAAGAAAAAATATTTTGTCGGTATAATAAATAATGCTGGTGACAAGAGGTCTGATTTCACTTACCACGATCCATTTTGTTTTTCCACAAAATATTTGAGCGGTTTTGTAGATTTGTTTTCCTATGACGAAATTATTAATTCCTTTAAATTATAAAACAAAACCGGAGACCATAATATATAATCACGACAAATAACTCGGAGAGGGTTTCAAAAGAGTTTAAAACTGTCTCTAGAACACTGATAAAACCTCTTTTCAGCGACGATTTTTACGTCCCAACGTGATAATGGGTGAGCCTCACTTCAGGCACAAAGACACGCTGTTCTCAGGGTTTACCTTCACCGTTCAGCAATTGGTGAAGTATTTATACTCTGCACATAAAATCAGAAAAAACTTATTCTTACATTTTTGACCTGGCAGAATTGGAACCTTGGTTTCAAGATTGAAAGCTTGGCGTATCATCGACTGTAGCTACCTGTTATTGGCTGACTACCATCTGGCGTACTCCTAAGGGTTTGCGTATCACACTTTGAGAACTCCTGTCCTAGAGGGATGATCTCAATGTAAATTTTGCAGGAATATACCCGAAATCAGACATTATATTCTTTTTCTAGTAATTTATGTAAATTATGACGTTAGGACGTTTAGTAATAACTGTATCATTACACACCTTCTCGTCGATATATGTCGTGACGATATGTGTTTTGGTTTGTTTTCTCACGAACAATATACCTTTATAAGTTGTTACATTACACTTATTTGTAATCTTAATTTTTAAGTGCACTACACTAACTTTTAACTGTAGGTCCGTCAGTCGCTCAATTGAATGTTTAAGATCTTTGTGTCGAACAGCTGACATCATAGCCCTACAGGAGAAGTGGTTGCTGCCACTTCGAGTATACGGTAAAATCGGCGGTCAACATTAGCGCAGGTGTCCTTTACGGGAGACTCCACGGGGGCGTGGGTTTGTTATGGCAAAAAAGCGTATTGAAATCGGTTTCGGTAGTGAAAGCTTGCATATTGCGGCCATCAAAATAATGCTATCGGATCGTGAGCTTTTAGTGTTCTCTGTTTACATGCCTACTGACTCAGCTGAGAATCTTACTGAGTTTACAGAGTGTTTGGGTGAAATTAACGCTGTTGTAGAAGACTGTAACATAGAGTCGGTATTTATAGTGGGGGACTTTAACGCTCATCCAGGTGAGTGGTTCAACAATGAGCTCATGTCGCTTCCAATGGAATAGAAGTGGCGCACATTGATGAGTTGGGACTCTCTGCAGGCTCGTACACGTATGTAAGCGATGTTTATGGTTCTACCTATAGAAGCTGGTTAGACCAGTATGTACCTCGTGTTCAGTGGCGTGCGGTCCATACAGACAAAAAGACACTGTCTACCCTGACAAATACACATCATTTACGCATTTTTACGCATATCGTAATAAGTTTTCTGCTAAAATGTAGCGACACTGACCGCCATCTATTGTCATAAGCGGGAACTGCGAGTCTCGGTTCCGAGTCGCTCGCTCACTCGATGCCAAAAGACATCGCGGAATGGTGTCTGTCGGTGTATATGTGTGGGTTATATTCTAACAGTCTATTTTTGTATACGTTACTGTAAATACATGGCACACAATGCAAAAGTTTGTACTTGTTTGCGTGCGAAACGAAGGCGACAACTGTGCAAAAAGCCGACGGCTTTTTACGACATTCACTGAAAATGCCACCTTTGCCTTGGCGGGCGTCATCCATTATTGTTTTTCGTTCGTTCTTTACGCAAATTGATGACAAGCAGTATAAAAAAATGGCTAGTGCCAGTGTTTACTGTGAAAGTTATTCAAGTGACAACATGTTGTACAATGTGTGTGTACAAAAGTTAAGAAATGGTGCATTTTTGAAACTGTTTTGATGATAAAAACAAATAATTGCGAAACGATATTTTGGGTGGCAAATGGCAAACAGTAACTTGATTATTTGGTAAGTTTTTACAAAGTTTTTTAGGCTTTTAAAAGTTCCTGTCTACTACCGCTAGACAGGAACATTTAAAAGCCTAAAAAACTTACCGCTATAAATATCATGTAACTTTAATGTACTTAGAGTTAAAACTGATTTCACTATGAATGACCGTAACACTTTTATTTAGGAAGAAAGAAATCCACAGCGAGAAGCATTTTATGAACGATATTCTCATAATAACTTAAGATAAGTGAATTTTACACTTGAATTTAAAAGCTATTGTGATGAACTTTGTAGTAATTGGCTCCAGTCCCCTAAAAATCAGTATTCTTGCAGAATTATCAGAAAAGAAAGATTTTATTTAAGTTAGTAAGAAAGCAATAAATAAAATACATTTTACGTTAATTTATAGTGTGGAATTTGAAGATTTCAAAACTTATTTTTTCATTTACTTTAATGCTACTTTTAATAAGTTTTTCAGGCTTTAAACTTACCTCTATTTATGTTCTACGCGTTGAGAGTCTCATTCATGCACACGTCACGAAAAAATTATGACAAAGACAAGAAATTTATTCAGGTAACATTTATTCCCATATCTTCAACAATAATCTTACCTGGTTACTTTTTTGGATAATACTTTAGTTTTCTTATTTCGAGTGCTTTAAGTAGTTGTGATTTTATGAATTCAACCACTGATAAAATATATTTTTTCTACTAGAAAACTATCGTTTAGCGTAGTCAAATTTAAAACACGTAGAATAGAACTATTAATAAGTGAAATAACAAAAAACGGTATTTAAAAAAATATTTTAAGAACATTTATCAAATCGAAACTTATCGAGAGTTTAAAACACAAAACCTTTTTTTCATTTTACCTCCCGCTCGCACGGTTGCTCCCTTTCCCTCGCGTAGATTCTTATGGAGAGGCGAACTGTATCATGAAAGTTGCTCTACTTGAATATTGCACTTATCATTTAATAAGTAAACAACTATGGATAAAATATTTTTTGAATATTTTAAGAAATCCCTGTTTCGATAAAATAAAGTCTAATCTACGTCCGTCAGTCCGTCCGTATTTCACAGCATCATAACTTTAGCACCGTAAAGATAAAGACATGAAATTTGGCACAAAAATAGCATTAACTTATTACATTGTAAAAAAAATATGAAAAATTTGAAATTGTTTAAAATATTTTCAAAACAAAAGTGAGAAAAATAAAAAATATCCTAAAAATACAATATGGGTATCAAACTGTACACACTAAAAAGGTGATTGTAAAAATATATACGTTTACTATATTTACTGGCACTGGTTTTGTGAAATCTTTAAAAAAACTACAATCATGTGTATGTCCGAAACTGGTAGACCGAAAAATATGAAAAAAATGTCCATTATAGATCATAACTGACCAATAACCGGGAAACTTATAGTGATTTAAAAATATAAAAAAAAGTAAAATAAATAAAAAAAGTATTTATAAAAATACAATATGGGTATCACATTGTAGGTATTAAAAAGCTTATTGTGATAATATATAGTTTGGCTATATTTAATTGCATCTATTTCGAGAAATCCTTGAAAATCTATAAAAAAATGTATGTCCCCCCTCTTATCTCCAAAACTGGTGGACCGAAAAATATGAAAAAAATCATGGTAATAAACTAAATTTATCATCCATTATACGGAACCCTAGGTTCTGACAAGAGTCTGACTCGCACTTGGCCGGTTTTTTTTTCAAGATGATTGCGGTAGACCGTTTTTTTGGGCGGTTTTAATTTAGTTTTCGGAGCTTGTATTACTACCCTTAATTTTTACCATAAGTATCCGGTTATCCGGATAATACATTATCCGTTATCCGGATAGTAAAATCTGCGAATAATTGCATGCCTTAATTCGCTTAGATTAAGTTATGTTAATGTGTGTTAATTTGAAAACCCGTAAAGCCGTATTTTAGAAGTTGTGGTCTAAAAAACCCACGGGGATGGCGTGACACAAATTTTATACCAGCACCGCTGTCGCCACTTTTTGGAATAACTAAAGCCGAAGCTACATCCTTTTTATTACTTTACTTAATTTTATTTAAAATATCTCAATAAGCTATCGAAATCACTAAAACCGACAGTCAAGATAAGAACATGCTAGACAATAATGCATCAAAACAAAAGAACGTACGCAGCTGCGGTTCTTATCATTAAAACATCACATTTCTAAAACTAAATTTTTTGCCTTTTTTATTGCACCTTAGTCATAATCATGGACACACAAACTGACAGACACTTAATTACCGTAAGAGTTTCTATTTTTGATATTATATTACTTAAAGAACTGATTGTAATATGTGTGTGATTATTAGGAATACATAATTTTAAATGTTTTCATTGTTACGATTTGATTATTAATTTTCTACATTTCCAAATTTTATAAAGGTATTTTTTATGTCAGGCATTAGATAAATGAAAATCTTGATGAATAAAGAAATTTTCGGGCACAACTACACGCTTTTTAGGGCATGCAGGTTTCCTTAGAGCGATAGGGCTCATCACGTTGAGACGTAATAATCGTCAGAGAAACGCGGGTGTACTTATAGGTACACGTATTAGTGGACTTATGACTTGCATCTCACAGTTCACACTCGGAACACCTCTTGACACCCCTTCGGTAAAAATCTGCACATAATTGCATGACCTATAAAATGTATTGTGTCTAAATACTAATCACTCTTACTGCTACCAATAAGCCATCGATTCCAGGTAGATTTAGGTACTTTTGTTTATTTTGCTTTTGCAAATACATTTTGTTTGTTCCGATAAACAAACCAAACTTTGTAAATTACCGTTACTTGAATAATTAAAAATCTTCACATGTCAAATTTTAAGTAATCATACACTCATTTAACGAAGTAGAGCAACATTTAGGTGCGGTCTCTAACATCTTAATGCAGCGGGGGGAGCGCCGCTTCTAAAGCCTCAGGTAAGATGAAAGCGAAATGTTGCAAAGTAGATAAATGTATGCCAATGTTATAAACATACTAAAGGACGCGTCAAGCTTTAGTTATGGTAAATTAGCTCCAAATAGATGTAAACATGTGGTGAATGGAACAAACTTGTAAGACAAACTCATGTGCAGGCTCGACTGAGATTTCAGGAGTGGGTTTTGTACGGAAAACCTGGAACAAGACTGGCATACAGTTTTATGTTAGAAACTAGAAAAGTTTTAAATAGGTTTATTATTTTTTTCAACATTATCTTGACACCATTTAATGGTAATTATCACTTTTAATATGAAATCGTGTCAGATGACGTCACGTGACATGCTGTTAAGCTCACTTTGATTGCTAATAAGTTTGTAATTTTTTGAGATATCGAAAAAATAATTTTACTAATGTTTGTAAATGATTTTTAAACGCAATTGATTTTCATAAAGATCTCAATGTAGGCCACGGGCTCATTGCCAACACATTCAGAAACACACCCTGGTGTATCACACGGAGTTTACACACATTACACGGCCGAGTTGTTCAACTAATTGGTCCTCTGTGTTGTGCCGCCGGGCGACACGTGCTCTAATTACTCTCTAATCTACCTTGATTGCGTCCCTGGATGATAGAACATTACAACTAATCATATTTGCTACAGATAATTATTGATAATTTATTCGTAAACGTGATGAGGAGAAATAAAACAAAGCTGGTCGACCGAAAATTATGAAAAAAATCATGGTAATATGTGTTTTCGTAAAGATTACAGGAAAAATAAACTGGTTGAGAAATTCACGAAAAATAATGACAAAATTAAATTTATCATCCACAATACGGAACCCTAGGTATGCGAGTCTGACTCTCACTTGGCCGGTTTTTTTTTCCGGCAATCACACATCACAATCAGTACCTATAATGTCTAAAATTCTCAAGTGACGTCATATCGGACAATTAGCTTAAATTATACGAGTATTATGTCAAGGTGTGTTAATTCGAAAACCATTTCGAGAATTAATAAGCCGTATTTTAGAACTTGTGGTCTAAAATACCTCATGATGATGGATATTTTTACGAAAAAGCTGTAACTTCCATTTGCCTTCTTGTAACGTCACTTGAGAATTGGCTATTTAGAAATGTGTCCTTTGCTATCAAGATAAATTTATATTAATTTGCTTCCGACTAATTTGACAGCTGGATGATAAATTAGTAGACAGACAGAGACAGACGACTTTTTTATAAGCAATCACACATCAAAACCAGAGTTATATCTAAAATTCTCAAGTGTCGTCATATCGGACAACTTAAAAAAATCATGAAAAAATAATTATAAATTTTTACACCAAAATAATGAAAACTATGTGCTAAAATGACGTAAATTCTATGAAAAAAGAAATAATTTTTTTTTTTTAAAAATTAAGCCATGGGGATTCTTTAGAAAATCATAAAATAATAATGGTTAATTTATATACCAAAATAATGAAAATTATGTCCTAAAGTGGCGTAAATTCTCTGAAAAAAAATTAAATAAAAACCTTATAGAAATTAAGCCATCGGAATTGTCAATTTCAAACATATCAACTGTAATAAAATTGTATAAGCATAAATTTACACTCCCGGATACTAAATCGAGCCACCCCGCATTTTCAGTTTGTATCGTTAATAGCTAAAAAAAATTGTTTAAAGGAACAAAAAGTTTTTATGCAATTTTAAAAAGCAATTTTAAAGCTGGCACATTCAACACCAATTTGACGTGCAAAATGGTTCCAAATTTAAATTCGCGAACTCGAAAAACAAATGTAGAGCTTCATGTGTTCATTATCTAAGAAAACATAAAAATACAGCTACTTTAAATTAGAGCTTTGATTGTCATTTTTTTTCTAAGGATTTGAATAAGTTGAATGAGTACCATTTCTGGATTTAAATTATGGATACTTCGCGCTTCTTCGGTCCAGTTTAAGCCAGAGAAATGTGAGTAGATGACTCCATATAAACCGGTCCGCTGCTCATAGAGTGTACCATAGGTCTTAGAAACTGGGAGGTATGTTCGCCGTTCACGTGGACCACGACCTCGAGTGACAACGGAACGACAGGATCGGTTTATGTTTACGACCAGTTTGAGAAATCGTCACCTAACTTCGGTCCAGATCCAGGAACAGCTTCGAGAATTTCATGGGGTGGCTGTTAGCGCGCTACTGTTAGGAGAAGTCTAGAAGAACATAGACTAAGACACATAAGCCAGCCAACGGACCGAAACTAGAGCGCGCTCACCGAATTTCGCGCCTTCATTTTGCGTGTCAACATTTACGCTGCACGCAAAAGCAATGGAGCCAGGTGCTCTTTAGTGACGAAACAAAAATCGTGCTTCATGGTAATGATGGAAGGAGAAAGGTCTACTAAAGACAGGGAAAGCGTTTTGTGAAGTGTTGCATAGAAGAGTGGGTTATGGTGGTGGGTCGAGGACCGCCTGGGAAGGCATTTCCGCCGAAGGCAAAACTGCACTTGAGTTTGTTTCAGGACCTCGGATGCCATCACTAAATGTTGATTGTTACATACCCATGGCCAATGAGGTTCATGTAATGCCACATGCCGAGTTTGTGGGCTCGAACTTCATTTTTATGCATGATAATGCCAGAGCACACATAGCAGGAATTGTCACAAATTACCTCCAAGACGTTGATATCACGGTTGTGCAATGGCCATCAAAAAGCCTCGACATCAACCCCATTGAACATTTATGGTACGAGTTAAAAAGACGCGTTCGGGCTCGTCATTCAGCGCCACAAACATTACAGGAGCTAAAAACAGCTATCGAGGAAGAATGGGAGATTATTTCTCAATATATTATAATCGCAATATTCATCAGTTCAATGCCAAATCGCATGAATGTGGTCATAATGCTTTGGGAGGCGATACACGTTACTGAATAAAAATATTTTGTTTACTAAACTGTTTTTTTAAAACTCCAATAAATGTTTTGCTCTAAATATAAACAGACTAAGCCAATATATGACACATAAGTTCCTTTTTTTTTGTTCCTTGTATTAAAATTCAGAACAGCAGCACATTGTAACGAAATAGATAAGACAGCTAAGACTCACTATAATTTATGCGAGAATAACTCGACGTTTTGGTCAACTTAAGAGTGACCTTCATCAGGCTTCACGAGGTGCTTCGGCGCGTGCGACACCCTCACGAGGACTCACATATCCCCACTACCCATCACCACCACGCCCGGAGCCGGCACGATTTGTTCGGGTTGGGTGTGATCTTGAGGTAGAATTATTTGGGCGACTACTTGTGTATCTTCTGAAACAGTTATACAGACCGCACTGACGATGTCCTCTACTACTGTAGGAGCTTTTTCTTTAAAAGCTGCATCGAGAACCTGCAAGCAGCACATTAGACTAATGTTGAATGTGCCAGCTTCAAAATTGCATTAAAACTTTTTGATCGTTGAGACATCTTTTTTAGCTATGGACAATACGAACTGAAAATGCAGAGTAGCTCAATTTAGGTATATTTAATTTTGCCTTAGATATGTTGTTATCTCTGATAAAAGTAACTCTTTCGATTTTAATGTAGCTTCTATTATGTCATTCATAATTGTTTTTGTACTTGTAAAACTGTAAAAAACTTTAACCATAAGTGGGCATTGTAATACCTTTGTAACAGACTAACTAACTCCAGTCTACAATACAGTTCTCACTTACTTCGACTACATGTCTCAACTACTGTTTTTTTTTCAATATTGTTTAAAGCTTTGTTGTGTTTTTCTTTTTTTTGTGTTATTTCTCGATGCATGTAATTATTTTTAATTTGTAATAATGGCTTTGCATTAGTTTTTAATTAATAAATTTTGATTTTATTTGGTTTGAAATTCTACTCACTAAAAACACTCTTCATTATCTTAACAACACAAGCTCTTTCCAGCGAATGCAGTTTAACGTTACTACAAATAAAACCATCCACCATCCTTTTATAAGGAGAGGTCTTGCTGAATAAAAAAATAAAACATCTTTAGACTCGAGAAACACTTGTACATTATGATGTGGTTTTCATTTACTTCGATAAATAAAAACACAACAGAAGCGACACTCGTTTCAAGCAGCAAAAAAACTATTGACTATTATTTATAAATGGAATTACCAAAAAATACCCTAATCTACAATTTTTTCTTTAACAAGAACATCGAGAACACCAGGTTTTCAAGGGTTCATTGAAAGAAACTAGGTCTCTCCTCACAATGAAGAAAATATATTTGATTTATCGATCTTTTATCTAGGTATTCCACCTACAAACACTGTTTTAAGATTTATACTTTTGTCAAAAAAAAATGTTTTGCACCCTCTTTTTTTTGTTTTCAATCGTTCGTATCAAAGACGCGGTTAAGAGATCAACTTGATTTTTTTTGTAAAATAGGCAATAGAAATATGAAGGGATGTTACCTAAATCCAATATTTTTTCCCTAAAATATATGTCGCAGACTCAACTAACGCCGTCTATCGAGCCTAGTCGGAAACGTCAAGTAGTTTACTTGGGTATGGTCGATACAGCGATGGCAACACTAGTTTCCGGTTGTCTGATGATTTGACGTTTCGTTTGTCGGTGGAGTGCGGTCCGTCATCATTCTGTTGGAGAACGCCGAGACGAACGGTCATTGCTTTGAGGGTGCGTCGCTGTATCGAACTTACCGCGTTTCTCGACCAAGTAATCCGAATCTATCCGTCTGATCGTTGGTTGTTTCCTGTTAATTTGTTTGCAACAGTAAAAATAGACGTCTGTACTAAACAACCGAACTATTATTTTGAGGTTATTGCCATGTCTGACACTCCTGACAACGAGCCCTCCTTCCCGCCTCCGCCATATATTTCAGTATTAGCTAAGAACACAACAATTTGTTGTTTCGCTGCGTGATCACTATTATTACGCGTCCAAGAACAAGAGGCCAAAGAGCCTCTGTGAAAAGCAAATGGTCTTTTCCATTAGACTTATTGTGCTGGAAGGGTAATAAAAAAGTTGCTAGGGTATGCCATCCTCTTAACAAACTAAGTAATATACTAAACTCGCCAAAATTACTAAAATAGTAATAAAACTACCCAAACGTTAACACGGCAGCATAGTTACCGTGCCTTCCGAATGACGCAGATCGAATACAATGTGCCAGAGAACTACCTAGGGTGTAACAGAACTACCTAGGGTGTAACAGAATACGATTTACTAGACATTGGAGGCGGCAATCTGTGATATAATTATGCAATTAATTTATGTCTAAAGTAGGGCCACTGAGTGATGGCACTTATGACAGCTGCATTTAGTGATGAGGTACATTTCAAATTTCATTTAAAAATAAAAATCAAGTGTGCGTGTACTCAACATTAGACACGTCATTCAACATTCAACATAATGATACAAAAGGAAAATGTGCCAAAACCAGTGGCGTAGCTATCGGAGTGCTATGCGGTGTAGTGCCCCGGGGCCCCCAAAAGATGTTTAAATATCTAAATCGAAAAAAGTATTTTACTATAATTTTTTTCGTTTAGTTTAACTTCGTCATTGTTTTGTTTTTAATTAAATATTATTCCATAACTTGGCGACCTCAAACACGACCTTTAAAAAATGAGAAACTTAAAAAAAAAATATTTGTTTCTATACGAATTCTATTCCACAATAAAGCAACATTCAAATAGAAAAATAATAACCGAAACAAGTAGTACATCACTATCAACAATGAAGTATTACTTTTTTTAATTCACACTTGCTTATAAATAATTACGATACTTTGTAGGCATTTAAACGTCATAGGCGCCATCACTCAATGGCTCTACTGTACTCCATAAACAACCAAGCTATGACATTGTATGCAGCTGGATCAATGCAGTCGTAAATCAGTTTATTAGGGTTCCGTACCCAAAGGGCAAATCAGAGCCCTATTAATGTTACTCCGCTGTCCTTCTGTCTGTCCGTTTGTCACGAGTCTCTAGTTCTTAGACGGAATGAGACAGAAAACTGTAATTTTTATTTGTTGTGTAAAATGGTGACCTAAAACCGAAGTTTGAATTTAAAATGTAATTAAATTATTTTTAAGGGGTGCCATGGCGACGAAAAAAAAATATCTTTCTTACCCTATTATATGAGGTGTCTGGCTAGAGCTCATTACGTAGAGTATAAATATTTTTTACTTTATTTATTTAAAAAAAAGAAATTTGGGACTATCAAAGTTGCCGTTTTTAGATCATTTTTGTTACAGGGTCTATCTCAAAGGCCAAAGCAGTTAGGAATTTGAAATTTCTGTATAATGTGTACCATATGCTGTATTTAAACAAAAAATACCAGAAACGCCTAGTCATAATGCAGTTTTAGTCTAGTTTTAGTTTAGTTTTTATGTCTGACAGAATTAGGGCAATACCAAAAATTAAATAAATATCTAGTTGAAATAATTGGTATTTTGAAAAATAAGAACTATTTTTCATACCTATGAGAAAAAGAAGGTGGAGGTACCGCCATCTTACTTGGAAACCCCTTGAAGTGATTCGGGGAAGAGTAAAAGGAAAGCTCACGGGCAAAAAACCAGGAGGCCCACCATGCCTGGGACCGATGGATGGTGGTATATCCATCCCAAATAGCCGGGCCTTATATGGAACAGACTGGTGACGGCGAGTGGCGTCACTGAGTTCCGGCACCGCGCTCACCAACCCGCCTGCCCAGCGTGTGTGAGTATGAGCAATTCTTCCAGGATGACCGCCGGGAGTGGCAAAGTCCTGGAAAGGCTTATGTCCAGCAGTGGACGAACTAGGCTGATGGATGGAGATGGATGAGAAAAAGAAAAAGCTAAGAGTAGTATTTAGTTATAATTGTTGCACCACATTAGCTGCACCATTTACTATGTTTTCTCTAGTTAATATATCACTATCACTACTCAAACTCGTTTTTAATTATTATTTGCAATAACTTAGCGAAGACTAGCGTGAAAATTTCTGACAAAAAAGAAATGAGAAGAAAGAAGAATGAATACACCATATGTTTTTTTTTGCACTGCGCATTGCCGCCAAAGTCTAACTGGCCAGTAACTTCTTCATAAATTATGCGTTCGACCTCTTTGGTTAAATGACGCTAATCTATAGAAGCACGCTATCCACTAGAGTAAATTGTCGTTTTAATAGGTGTGATGAAAAAGTTAAATATATTTCTTTGTTTTTTTTATCTTTGACAACATTTTAACTAAACATAGTTTTAAAAAAAAAATAAAAATGTAAAATATGTTTTTTTTTAAATTTTCATTCAATTCATTTATTTAAAGTAGTCACAATGTAATAGGTCCGTTTTGACGTATGTCATCGCAACGTATCTATGGATGTGAACCATGCTAATCGGTAACTATGTCAACCGATTCTCACGAGAAATCGATTCAAAATATTATGAGTTTGTTATCGTTTGAAATATTTTCAAGTTTATTGGTTATAATTTCCAGAATAAACATAATTGCCAAAGTCAACGTGAAAGAAAATATAAACAGTTCAAAAGTAAAGCCTAAAGTCACAAGAAAAAAACACTAAAATCAAACGGGAGCACAACGACTTCCAATATGGTGATAGAAAGATATTTCGGGTGCTAAAACCAGCTTTTAATTTTTTTCTCTACGAAAAGAATCTGAAATGGAAATTCTTACGTGCCAGTAATATTTTGTAATGTTGTACTTCACTGACCTCAAATTAGATAGAGGTCTGAGCGTTGATAGATATAAAATACTGGCCAGTAAGAAAAATATGTAGGCTTCAAGATGAAAAAATTGCTCCATGCCTTATAAAAAAAAAATACTGCCATATTTCTTACCAGCCAATCTGTCTATTGATAGGATGATTTATGGAAAACTGCCTGTAAACCAATTCATTAATAAAAAAAAATGGGACTTAAAGCAATAAATGCATGTTTTTTATATATATAGTTTTTGTTTTTGTAAACTATAAGTTTAAAAGCTAAGTGGTATGTAACATTATTTAGCACAATTATTATATTATATTTTTCGGTATACGCGACACCGTTACAAATATATGCAAATGTTCAAATCTAAAAAGTTTATATTTGCAAAAAAAAAGGAAATTTAAACTTGGCTTTTTGTGTACTGGTCTCACAAAATCTAATTACAGATCATTACAATTATTTTATCAATATTAAAACAAGTTAATTATTTTCACGTGGAATCGAATTGAGTCCGTGAAATTAGGCGATTATCTGGTTACAACACTATTATTAAAAAAAAAAATACTGAGAATGTAGCTGTTTTTGAGACATTGTGTAGTAATTCAAAATTGCATTTTATTTTGGAATATGCGTGAAAATAGTACTTGAAATATGTTCCGTGATAATTAAAAAACGTTTATTTATTTTCTTTAAACCCAATAAGTTAATAATTATTTGTTAACCGTTTCATTTATTACATGTAAAGTTATATTCTATGGTCGTTCTTATCTGTCAAAACGGGCCTCTTATTTTGTGGCAACTGTAGTTTTAATTAATATTAATACAACAAAAACAAAATTCCACTAGATTTATTTTGGCCCACGGTATGGGGCCGTCATCAGTCTAATTATCTTAATTAACCCCATCTCTTTTATGAAAGTTATTCTATCCTTTTAATTTAATCATGTAAATATTCTATTTACAACTTAATATCAATCTCATGAAAAAAAACTGCGTTAAGTGCACAACAGATGGCGTCACGGGTCCTCTACATCGCGATATCGCTTGTATGTCAGCAGATCGTTAGACTCTTGTATAAGAAGGTGCCACACACACACACACACTTATAGGAACTAAATGGGAAATTTTTGTAGAGCTTAGCTGACGCCAAGCTTTGAGGTTAGAAAAACTATATTATAATATAATATATTTTTCAACAATGCAGTTGCTCGTAAACGCGTGGAATAAAACAGTAGACCTGTGTCGATCGATCATTTCTTGCGACCCGGGTCGATCGTGACCCGTCGATTAGGTGACTCGATCAAAATGATTCGATCGTTTGATCGATCACCCGCAGGTCGGTCACATGACTCACACGTCAAAATATGAGGTTTTATAACGAAAATCTAAATCTGTGTTGTCGTTGGAGAGCTCTACTGACTGATCTCAAATCGATTACTTTGTTGATTGTGTAATTCTAGTAATTTTAAATAAAATACATTCTAGTTTTGAAAGGAAATTAGCTTTATTGTTAATACAAAAATCTTTGAAATGTACCTATATTTGAGGATTACAAATCTATAAATTGTAGTTTAAAAATAAAATTTGAGAGGCTTTCTTTGGTTTAAGCGAACTTCTTTTATCAGTGATCGTCATTCCAGCTTTGGAAAAGATCCTTTCACAGGGAACTGAGGTTGCTGTGACGCATAGTCTGCGCTTCATTAAAATATATAAATGAGGATACAGATGTCGGCGATCATTCCACCATTTTAACGGATCATCTGTTCGCTTGATGAGTGGTTCATTGAGATACTTGTCTAACTCTACAATGCTAGCTGCTGTAGGGTTTCTTACTATCTCGTTTTCGACTTCTTTGTCGAACACCTCCCACATGCTGGAAGTTGAATGTTGTGATTCTGTGTAATTTGTTGCAGGAGTTGATTCTGTCAACGCCGAGTTTTCATTTTGCTTGAACAAAACGCAAAGTTTCTTTTGCACCGATTTCAAACACTGGTCATATTTGTCAGTACTACTAAACGCATGCTTTTTAAAGCGGGGATCTAAAAAAGATGCTTCTGCGGCTAATACGTTTCCTTCTATTTCGCGAAATCTATCATGTAGCTGATCTCGTAGTGTCCTCAATAATTGTACCAATTTATCTGGACCACCTTCAGTTAAATACTTTTCCACGTGCATTTTCATGATTCTTACAAGGACGATTACTTTGGAAATAGAAACTGATTTCTCGGCGCTCATTTCTTCTGTCACCTCGTAAAATATTTTCAAAACTTCAACACATTTCTGTAGTAGCATCCAACCATCAGGTGTGAGGGTGTTCAATCGGGGTTGTTCTATGGCTAATATACTTACTACAGCATCTTTTATTTTCAGTAAGCGTGCGAGCATGTCATATGTCGAGTTCCATCTGGTAACTACGCTCTGTTTGAGTTTAAGAGGAGGCAATTCCATTTGAGCTTGCATAGCTCGCAGTCTGCTGTTGGCTGATGAACTATGTTTGAAATACTGAACTATAGTTTTCACCTGATCTAACTGTTCTTTGATTGCGTTCAAACCATGTTGAACCACAAGGTTCACAGTATGAGCAAAACAAGGAAAGTGTCGCCATGTTGTTAAATGGACGGCCGCTACAATATTGGCAGCATTATCAGTCACCATTCCGGCTATTTTGTGTGAAATGTCCCAGTATGATACTTCACTTGATAAAAAGTTTTGTAGATTTTCTGCAGTGTGTCGTTCATCAAACTGAGTGCACCCTAACAGAAACGATTTAAGCTCAGTATTTTTATCAATGTAATGAGCTGTTAGAGCTACAAAGCTTACATTACTGTTCGATGTCCAGCCATCGGTAGTCAGGCATATCGCATCAGCTTCAGAAATCAGGCGTAATACTTTATCTTTGGTGGATTCGTAAAGTTTTGGTATTAAGCTTGAAGATATAGTTTTCCGAGTGGGCAAAGTGTATGTAGGCAAAATCATATAGAAAAGTACTTTAAACTCCTTTTCTTCTACAATCGCAAATGAGTGATAGCCCTTGACTATAAATTTTACAATTTGTTCATCAAGCTGTTTTGATTTACTTACGGGTAACGGCCTCGTAGACTTGGCATAATTTTGAATTCTGGACTGCACGTGGGCTTGCCTTGTTTGTTTCTCACTTGAAGAAGCAAATCTTGTTTCTCTTGCCGTTGAAGTTGAAGGAACACAATTAACATCTAGCCCTGGATTTGATACAATAGTTTCTGGGTCAGTGCCTGTTTGCACGGGTGTGTCAGGTTCAGGTCGCGGATTTACACATTGGATTGGTTGTTCTCTCATTTCTACAGTCATTGGTTGTTCTATTGACACCGTCCCATGCAATTTTTTTATATGTCGAGTTAAATTTCCGGTGCCACCTCCACTATAGCTGATGACTTTCGAACAGTAATCGCATTTTGCCTTGTCCTTATTTATTATTGAAAAATGCTTCCATATGTGACTTTTCTTTTTTGCTAAATTTGACATTATTGTAATTAATAAACAATATTAAATCCAAGTATCCAAATAGGTAGGTATTAAATTAAAGTAACAAAATAACCACCAGCAGTCCAGCACCACCACAATGTTAGTCAGGTACCTATCTACTTAATATCAAGTTAGTAAGTAAGAATAACGCGTTAAACCATCACCAAATTCATGCAAGTTGCAAAGAAACTTCCAGAAAATAGTTCCACTTCCAGTGTAGGTAAGTACAATGCACACACAATACTCTAAATCCAAGATTTTCTAGATCGACAGCAAAGTTACAGAACGGGTCGCGGGCGCAGGTCGTACTACGGGCAGTAGGTCAGAAGGTCACCGGGTAACTGATTGATCGATCTTTGTTTTTGAGAGCTACGCGACCGAGCCCAAACAATAACAAATTCAAGAAGTCCTGGTAATTAAGCCATTTTCAGTTCAACTCACGCAGACACCTGTCGAACGAAACCCTTATTGCAAGGATTTAAGCCTTATAGTGGCTTGATTGATTTACGGCTGCGCGCCATCATGAGATAAACGACGCACCTGCCTGCATGCGAAACGTATTGTGTGTGAGCGAGAGAGACAAATGTAACAACTCGCTTTTACGCACGGCGCGGCAACGCGTGTCGTGGCAGGTCAAAAATGATCGAATCTTTTTGAGATAGATGATTCGGTCACTCGCGATCATGTTGTGATCGAATCAAAGTGATTCGATCAATCGTGATCGACCCAGGTCTATAAAACAGTACTGAAATCCTTTATTTCACGCGTGAAATAAAGTAATTTTTTCAAGTTTTTGACTCTGTGGTGCATGGTGCAAGTCATAAAATTAAAAAAATTACAAAGATGCAAGGAGGTTTTGCTGTCAAAAAAAAAACAATTATTTATAAGTATGCGCGCTCTAGCAATAATTGAATGATGATAAACACCATAAAACATAAGATTCTTGATTATCTCATTTAAAAATACGTGTTTTGTTTCCGCAAACAAAAATATTTTTCACATTATTGGCTGTAAAAAACAGTATGAAACGCGCGCTCTGCAAAGAAAGCACGCCATTTTTTTGTAAATAGGCTTTGGTGAAATAAATTTTCTTTATTATACTTATTTTTTTGTTGTATTTCCTCGCAAAATGCATTGAAAATTGTTATAAGATACTTGAGCGTAAAAGGTTTTTATCCGAATGCGTGCCAATGAAAACACTCGCTGCGCTAGTGTTTTCAATTTGGCACTTATTCGTATAAAGCCTTACTTTCCGCACATGTATCTTAAATAACTATTATCATTGTTATTATATTTCCGTTTTTGGGAAAATGGTCATTTAATCTTGGTCCTGACCATTTACTGAGTCTCCAGTGTGAATTTGGCTGTACAAAGTGTGGGTAATGGGTACACCAATGAATGTACAAACATGTAAGGATATTGTGAGATCATTATATAAGACCGATCACTGCAGATCATTCAGACATTCAATTTGGCTGTACCAAGTGTGGGTAATGGGTACACCAATGAATGTACAAACATGTAAGGATATTGTGAGATCATTATATAAGACCGATCACTGCAGATCACTCTGACATTCAATTTGGCTGTACCAAGTGTGGGTAATGGGTACACCAATGAATGTACAAACATGTAAGGATATTGTGAGATCATTATATAAGACCGATCACTGCAGATCACTCTGACATTCAATTTGGCTGTACCAAGTGTGGGTAATGGGTACACCAATGAATGTACAAACATGTAAGGATATTGTGAGATCTTTATATAAGACCGATCACTGCAGATCACTCTGACATTCAATTTGGCTGTACCAAGTGTGGGTAATGGGTACACCAATGAATGTACAAACATGTAAGGATATTGTGAGATCTTTATATAAGACCGATCACTGCAGATCACTCTGACATTCAATTTGGCTGTACCAAGTGTGGGTAATGGGTACACCAATGAATGTACAAACATGCAAGGATATTGTGAGATCTTTATATAAGACCGATCACTGCAGATCACTCTGACATTCAATTTGGCTGTACCAAGTGTGGGTAATGGGTACACCAATGAATGTACAAACATGTAAGGATATTGTGAGATCTTTATATAAGACCGATCACTGCAGATCACTCTGACATTCAATTTGGCTGTACCAAGTGTGGGTAATGGGTACACCAATGAATGTACAAACATGTAAGGATATTGTGAGATCATTATATAAGACCGATCACTGCAGATCACTCTGACATTCAATTTGGCTGTACCAAGTGTGGGTAATGGGTACACCAATGAATGTACAAACATGTAAGGATATTGTGAGATCATTATATAAGACCGATCACTGCAGATCATTCAGACATTCAATTTCGGACAATATGCGTAACTTACTGAATTACTTCTGTCTTTCAATTCAAACCAAAGTCACCTTATACAACGTGTAACAGAAAGATGTGACCATATTTGAAGAGCTTATTTACTCAACTTTTACCATGGAAAAATCCCTGTATCTCGTAAAAAATATTGAACTGTTTCATAGAAAAATGCAATGCCACTCGGCCGAAATGTATGGAAGGGCAAATTTTTTTTTTGAGATTTCAGTTTTGTCTCCATAGTAAAAGTTGTTCTATACCATTGACTGAATATGCTCTTCAAATATGGTTACACCTTGCTGTTACACGTTGTATAATAATTGTTATCTAGGTAGAAAGGGTATATAATTATCGTACCAGGGTGTCTATTTCGTGAGGGATCCCTAAACCACTCTTATTAACCGCGGCTTGGTCATTAATCATCATAATTTCCGGCTAATTGACCGCGAATAGACCAAACTGGCCATGGAAAGATGTTCCTAAATTACACCGGATAAGGAAACCGGAAAATGGATCCATCATGTTTTGAAATGTTCCACCATTTTATAAACGAACAGCTTAGTCTAGCTCGGGTATTTACTTGTTTCTTTGTTAACGGAACTAATTCCAATACCCGAACATAATATAAATTAAATAAGTATCGGAAGTAGACAGTTACATATATGTTCTATCTCTATCAACGTATCTCACAAAGTTCGTTCGGCTATGGTTGTAGTAGTGACGTGTACAGATAAGTGTGTTTTGTGTGTGTTGCACGTTTTGTGTGTGTTGCACGTTTTGTGTGTGTTACACGTTTTGTGTGTGTTGCACGTTTTGTGTGTGATGCACGTTTTGTGTGTGATGCACGTTTTGTGTGTGATGCACGTTTTGTGTGTTGCACGTTTTGTGTGTGTTGCACGTTTTGTGTGTGATGCACGTTTTGTGTGTGATGCACGTTTTGTGTGTGATGCACGTTTTGTGTGTGATGCACGTTTTGTGTGTTGCACGTTTTGTGTGTGTTGCACGTTTTGTGTGTGATGCACGTTTTGTGTGTGTTGCATTTATGTTAGGGTTATATTTATGTTTATATAAAATTATGTGCTAAGAACTGCAGGTGTATATGTTAAAATAGTATTAGTTTATGAAATTGTTACATAAAAACTACAAAGAAATGCTATAAAAATGGCGCGCACCGCACATGTATTACACTAGAAAAAAAAATTATAGAAACTCCTTGGTGATATTAACTTCTCGGATTTGCCCAGTATCGTAGTAGAAAAAAAATTGTTTTATAACATATTTTGTAAGAGAAAAGTAAAGTAAAGTAAAGTAAGTAAAAAGTAAAAAAGGTTTATTGCCAAAAAAATACTTAAAACTAAACACATTAAAATTATACAAAGGTTAAAATAGAAGAAAAAACAAGTTTTAAACATTTCTGGCAAATGGTAGCATGCTCAGCAAAGCTGCCGATCTCATAGAAATCGAGCAGCGCTGATTTTCAGCATACCCCAGACAGAGGACATAATTTAGAAAAAAATCAAATAAAGGCGCAGAAGGACGTGTAAAATTCAACACAAAAAATAAAAGTGAGAAAAGGAATAATAATAATTACAAAACAGTGTACATTTTAAACTTATTAAAGTACAGAGGTATTTAAAGTAGTGTAGTGCGTGCAGTGTCTGTGATAAATAATATATTTAAAAATATATAAGTATTTGTATAGGCATATATGTATATCTTATTGATATTGATGTTAGTAATACAATAAATCTATCATCACTTACTCATCGGGTACGTCAGCTAGAACTAACGTAAAATTTTTGATTTTCCATGTTTTATTTTGTATTTTGTCTTTGCTACTGCAATTTGTTTATCAAGTAAGGTGTATTTTAATTTAAACTTAAATGAATTATAGGGTATATTGTCTTTGAGTGGGGGTGGCAAATCGTTCCACACCTTTGACGCTGCAAACTTGAACCCTGCCTGAAAATTTGCGGTTTTATGTTTAGGGATACTCATTTTATTTATGACTTTGCTTCTTGTAAATTTGCTGTGTTCGTCTCCCAGCCATTTAAATTTACAAAGTAAATATTCTGGACGCATCGTATGCACTATTTTATGCACCATGCCTGCAAGATGTAGTTCTCGGCGACCTTCCATTTTAAGAATTTTCTTTTCGCATAGAAACGGAGTTATGTGTGATCGTCGGGGTATACCGTAACAAAATCTTGCACATGCATTTTGTACCCTTTGTATTGCATTGCTAGTTTTGCCGAAAAGTCTCGGCCCATAAACTGTATCGCAGTAATTAAAAACGGAGAGAACAAGCGATTCGGTTAAGATTACTCTTACTTCGGTTTTCAAGTAGTCTCGGATTCCATACAAAACCTTTAAACGAAAAAATGCCGTTCTTATTTTTAGATTTATATGGTCTTCAAATCTGAGTTCACTATCCATAAGCAGACCTAGGTTTTTGGCTTTAAGAACTCTCTCCACACTTTTCTCGTTAATTCGAATATCGGGTTTGTTTTCTACTATTTGTTCGCATTGACGTTTAGTACCAAGGATAATGTATTTAGATTTAGTTGGATTGAGTAATAAAGCGTTCTTTTTGGTCCATTGAAATACAACTTCGAGATCTTTATTTATTTTTTGTACTGCTTCGTTTGTATTTTGGTGCTTGAATGAGTGGAACAATTGTGTATCATCAGCATACATGTGAACTTTGCAATATTTAAGTTTTGTAATCAGATCTGAAGTGTACAGAATGAATAAAAGGGGACTTAAAATTGATCCTTGTGGGCATCCTCGTAGTATAGGTTTTATCTGTGATTGTTTAATATTACCTTGCTCATCTTCGATCACAACATATTGTTGCCTATCAGTAAGAAAGGATCCGAACCATTCACAAGCTGACTGCGAGATTCCATAGTATGACATTTTCGCCAACAATAAATCTGGACTAAGGCAGTCAAATGCCCGGGAGAAATCAAGTAGTACTAGGGTGCTACCCATTCCCGAATCTGACGCAGTTAGGATATCATCTGTGACATTTGCTAAAGCAGTGGCGGTTCCATGCTGACTACGAAAACCTGACTGTATTGCTGGAAGAATTGACTTGCTCTCGAGAAATTTGGTCAGTTGAGAACATACAACTCTTTCGATTACCTTCGATAAAACCGGTAAAATACTTATAGCGCGTAAGTCCCTTAAGTCTTCTACAGTGGAACTTTTTGGTAGAGGTTTTACCCTTGCCATTTTCCAGGCATCAGGAAAACAATGTTCAGTTATAGACTTATTTACTATCTCGGTAATGATTGGCAAAGTTACGATTAGTGTCATCGTTACCATTTTTAAGGAGATAGCATCATAGCCAGATGCGTTGGTGTTTATTTTATTGATTATTTTTAATACTTCATCTTGTGTGCATTCTTGTATTTTAAGTGTTGTAATATGATTATATTTCATAATTTTGGTATTGTGTTCATAAAGTATGTCAATATAAACTCGTTTTGAAGTTTATAATTCGAATTTTACGACATAAGAGTAGATAATAGTATTTTGTACAACTAACTGTAACATAATTTGAGATATTGGGACACGAGTGCTTGTTTACGAAACGAACAAAATGTGTGTCCCAATGTCTAATTATGTTCAGTTGCACACAATACTTTATCTACGACCATCAAAAATATCGTCTTTATTTATAATATTTTCAACTAACAATTTCACAAAAAATGAGAAGAAGAACACTCGTTCATGAATCCCGGGTGCGTCATTCCGGTAAAGCTGCCTTAAAGGCCAATTAGAATAAAGGGGGCGTGGCTTAATACATAAGGTGGGTAATTATTTCTCTGATTAGCTCTCTAGCAGCGTAATAATAAATTGGGCCAATCGCAGCGCAGAAACGCGTTGTTACAATGTAATATCATAACATCGGATAAACAATGTAGGTACTTGTAAAACTGCTTTTGATGTTGCAATTACCTTATTGCAGAATGGAAGTAGATAAAATAGTATATAGGTATAAAACCGCTATTAAGTATTTAAGTAATAAAAAAGAGAGCAAGTAAAGGATGATCCTTAATAAAAACTCATAGTCGAAGGTAAAAAGAGGAAGGGGCTGATCAGAGATCTAATAAAGTAGCCACATTAAGGCGAAGGTGAATCGCACGTTACCGACAACTTTAAAATTTGACTCTGGACTGAAATTAATTTAATTACATATATTTTTTCATTATATTTTGGATTAGAGATAGATAAGACAAGCGTATCTACTGAATATATACGTATGGGTGGTGCTAAATTTAGACATAAATATTTGCCAAGAATTGAACCGAGAACTTGCAGCAATAAATTTCGATATAGTTGTCTGGACGCTTCTGTACTACAGACAATTTAGAGTGGAACTTGTATTTCTAAACTGTTTATAATGCAGATACCAAAACTTTATCCGTGTCTAGTAAAAACCCTTGTTTTACAAACATACATACTCACGCTTGGTTGCCAAAAGGGTAGGCAAAGAGATTACAGATTTCTATCTGCTACGATTCTGACAAATCTCTATCGTTTGTTACATATCAATCAATCTATAGGTCTCCAAGTTTGTGCTGAGGACGCCTGCGAGACGAGGGCAGGGACACAGAATAGAAAATATGACAGGGGCGAGGTGCGAGCGTGTCGCGGTAACGCACGCTACACACGGAAGAATTTCGTTGAGATATATCTTATGATTTATTTGGCAAACACTAGTTATTTTGATTTATTTTTCATATGGAAACTTAATTTGTACTAATAATTAAGTAGTAAAATCGTTGTATCTGTATTTTTATTTAAACTGTCAATTTATATTAGTTTTTTCGGAAATTATTGTTTTCTTAGAGATTTAAAGTGTTTTCTTTACCTCATTTATAATTCTCGTTTCAGTACTTTTTGTAATAATACCTGTTATTTCGGCCACTAATTTTGTCAAATTAACATCTTGCACATTCTAAAGACGAGAGATCTTTCTTACGTTCCCTGAAATTTGCATAAACGTTGTATAAAATTTGTTTGCCCTGCCTATTGATGTATTATTGTTCTGAGACCCTGCCGTCCAATCATAACGCTGCGCAATCGCAACGTATGCGTTGATATAATATAGAGAAATAACTCTTCTCGTGGCTTAACAAAACCCGCCAAGTCTCACCAACGACTACCGCTCTTTTAGTTTTTGCCCTTCTCATAGTAACTGTCTCATGCTGGTACTCGATGAGATATAGTCACCCACGATAAATATTCGGTTTATTCCTTTTTTACTTTTAGGTAATCCTGAAAATATAAAAATATCAATTGTTCAATTTAAGCGGTGAAAGCTCAGGCGGTAGAACGTTAGCACAGTATAAACAAAACAAACACAACCAGTAGGGAATGTACTTGGAAACGCTCTAATTTAAGCACACACACACAGACGCGTGCTCTACACGCCGTCTAAGTAGAGTTCAGTCGTTGTTTGCTGAGGTCGGCGAGCCGTGCCGCGGTTGCCAGTACGCGCAGACGCAAGCACCGCTCCAAAGACGTGACAGGCTGTAAACTCTATGCCGATCCGGACACGATGATATTGTTGTGTTTTTGGGTGTCTGAATTCATCCCAAAAAAAAAAGCTTTTTTTAGGCTTCTGGCTAATGTCTAAAGGTAAGAATTGCAAATATCACTCAAGAGTACATTACAAACGAAGTTTATAAATTTGTCGCGTTCTTGTTATGTATGTTGATACTGTCCACGTACTTACTGTCTATTACCTGGGCAAAATAAATAGTACATAGATTTTAGTGCGCTTGTCAGAACAAAAACCAGCTTTTTTGGTCGGTTTACCGCCACCGCCACGCCGTCGCAGCATGCAAGTCTAGCCACCCAACCGTCGGAACGGCGGCACGCGGCACTCGCAATCAAACGGCAGATGTGACGAATATGTCTCAGAGTAAATTTATTTATGATATTTAGATTTGCTAATACAAAATTGCAGGAATGTGTCAGAGTAAATGTGGAGGAAGTGACTGTGGTCAAATATTACGTAAGCAATCATCTTTCTTTATATTATCTGTGATGTATACTATATCTGTGATATACTAAATAGGTAATAAAGTAGAAAAAAAACGTGTCTGTCTGTACATCAGTGGCAAAGGCTCCATAGAAGCCGATTCCAACCAGTTTACCTTTTAGAAATACCTCCAACTACAACCAACTAATTCACTATTCATTATTTTAATTAAAAATTATTTTTATGTGCTTTTAACTAAGAATTACAAAAAAAAAACGCCTGCGCGAAACGAAAAGTAAATCTTCCGTCTTGTCTGGTTGTCGGTGTTCGTGGGCGGATCCTTTTCGGACTAAAATAGTGGTTTAATTTATTGATGTCAGAAAAATGTTTACGTGGTTTTCTTACTTCTGAATATAAAGTTGATTATTTCATTATTATTTATTACATAGTTTATTATTTCATTTCGTGATGGAAAAAAAAAACGCAGGAACAAATAAAGGTCATATGATGACGATGACGAGTCTTATCGTATCTCGAAAAACCCAAGTTATGATATGAGTGAGCGACAGCCCTAACGCTTCGGTGGCGCGTAGGTATTTAACTCGGGAATTCACCCCACAGTCCCTACTGGTTCAAATTCAAATTCAAAATTCAAATTCAAATAGTTTATTTTGCAAAGCAGGTATAGATATTTTTTTTTTTTATTTTGTTTTATTGAGAACACAAACAGTCACACAGAAATCTTAATACATTTAAAAATAGTAAAGAATAGACCTGGAGGTTCCTGAAATTAACAATCAAAACAAATACACTTAATTAAGAAACAAAGTTACAAAAATACGTAAACAACATAAGACATAAACACAAAAGGCACATCACACAGACATCAAAATGGATTTTGAATACTAAATATTATGACAAAGTGAATATTGTAGTTTTAAGATAAGATTAACACATTATAGTTTAGATATTGCTTTAAGAGCATTTATTTTAAAACATTGGTGGCTTAGGGCGAACAAGTCTAAATCTTGTAAGTTCTTATTATAAAATTGTAAGCTGCGTCTGAAAAAGGTGTGTTTAGCGTAATTTGTACCAGCAAATTTAACATAAAACAGGTTACCAGAACGTGAGTAGGACTTAAGAGGGACCTTAAATAGAACTTTCTCAAGTAGTGTAGGTGAGTCAACTTGGTTATTGACAAGTTTGAACAAAAACGAGACATCAAGTAATAATCGTCGGTGCTGTAAAGATGGCAAGTTATTTCGCTGGGCACTTTCAACATAACCCTTAAAGAAATGTCCAGTACGATAGTCCAGAATTTTCAGAAATTTATTTTGGACTCTTTCCACTCTAGTAATGTGCACTTTATACATAGGACTCCAAACAATGCAAGCAAATTCAAGGACACTACGCACGTACGCGAAATAAAGCATTTTATATGTCATTATCTTTTTAAAAGCTCTACCCAAACGAAGAATCATGCCAAGATTTTTAAAAGCCTTAGTAACGATATGATCAATATGGGCACAGAAATCTAGTTTGGAATCCAAAATTACACCTAAGTCTTTAATTTGAGATACTCGTTTAAGAATTTTACCGCATATCATATAATCATAATGAATTATGTTGAGTTTCCGAGAAAATGATATCGTATAGCATTTATCTACATTTAGGAATAAAACATTAAGGTTACAAAAATCAATAAATTTATTTAAATTAGCTTGGAGCATGATGCAATCACTAGGCTTAGACACTATTTGATAAAGTTTTGCATCATCAGCGTACAACAAAAAACCAGATGGGTCAATGAATTTGTCTAAATCGTTAAGGTAAAGGGAAAATAAGAGGGGACCCAAATGAGAACCTTGTGGGACTCCAGAACTAATAATTTGATAATTTGAGGTATATCCTTTAAGCGAGACTGCTTGCGAGCGGTTTTCTATATAAGATTTGATCCAACGAAAGAGGTTACCGTGTATACCGATCTGGGAAAGCTTTTTTAGTAAGGTAGAATGTTTAATTTTGTCAAAGGCTTTCGAGAAATCCGTATACACGGCATCTACCTGAAAACCATCATCCATTGCATTTAATACGTAGTCTACAAACGTAATGAGATTAGTTTCTACACTACGCTCTTTTAAGAACCCATGTTGCTGGGGCAGCATGTGACGCGATAAAGTGAAAGTGATCTGATTAGTTATAAGTTTTTCAAATAATTTCCCAAACATTGAGAGTTTGGAGATACCGCGATACTTGGTAACATCATGTTTGTCGCCGCCCTTAAAAACTGGGGTAATAAGAGCACGCTTCCATACTGTGGGAAAATGACCTTCATTTAAAGACTTAATAAATATGAGAGATAAGGGAGGAGATAGTTCATTTGCACATTTTTTGATAAATAATGGGTGTACACCGTCAGGGCCTGCCCCTTTAGAGATATTAACTGAGTTAAGGCAATTAAAAACATGTTTTTCAGAGAGATCCACAGAGGACATATCAACAGGAGCTTCGGTATGCTCAGATATCGGTGGGTCAAGAGCCAACCCATCATCTGGTTCAAAGACTGATTGAAAATAGCTATTGAACAATTCACTGATTTCCGCCCCGTCTTTAGAATATACATCATTGAGATGCATGGCATCGGGCAACTCATTTGACGATTTTTTGCTTTTAATATACGTCCAGAAATACTTAGGAAAATATTTAATTTTTTCTTCAGCGAAATCAATATAATATTTATGACATTTTCTTTCCATTTTGGCCGCTCTTGATCTTAGTAATTTAAAAGTCTGATAATCTAGTGGATTATTGAATTTTTTCCATAATGAATGAAATTTACGTTTTTCTCTAGTTAATTTAATTAACGGTTTTGTGTACCAAATTGGATAGCCAGACGAGTTACTCACTATGCGTGTGGGCACGTTTGCATCAATGATGGTAAATAATTTTGAGTAAAAATAATTTACTGAATCCTCCGTGTTCATTGATTGCATAGGTTCCCAGTCGATAGCAGAAATAGCATTACGAATATCAGTATAATTAGCAGAAAAGAATAGTAATTTCTTGCGGGTTTTTTCCCTTAACGTGTCCTGGTAAGATATGTGTAAGTCTATTTCTAAGGATTTGTGGTGTCGATCTTCTTTGACGAGTGGAGCGGAGCAGATATTAACAGTGCTATCAAAGTTACAGAGAATAAGGTCAAGTATTCTACCATTAATATTGACGTGTGAATTGTATTGATGTAATCCAGTAACACCTAAAAAATCAGAAATTAGAGAAACAAATTTGTCAGAGTTAGGATTTGTTATATATAAATGGTTTGAGTCAAAAACTGATTCCCACATGGCATGTGTAACATTAAAGTCCCCTGAAATGAAGAACAACTCATCTGGGAATTCAACAATAAGCTCTGATACCTTATCAAGAAAACAATTAAGGTTATCATATTGATCATCACCGTGTGGAACATAAGTACACCCTATATTTAGACGAACGGAGTGTTTTTTATTATAGTTAACAGCGGTTGTAGTAGAAATACTTGAGTGACAGGGCACGAGGGAGCGGCTAGGCATACTTACGCATTCCAGTTCTAGGCAAAGCCAAACTTCTTCAGCGGGAGCTGATGCACACCACTCGGTTCTCAGCTGAATCGGTAGACCACGACGAACCGCGACCAATACCCCACCTCCTCGGTCGAGGCCTTTGGCAGCTGGATCCCTATCACATCGGTATACACAATACCTGTTATCGAAGTATTCTGAATCGAAAAAATCCTGATTAAGCCAGGTTTCGGTTAAGCAGATGACGTCATAGCTATTGTTCAATATGTTAGCGAAGAAAGTATCAGATTTCGTTCTTAAACCTCTCACATTCTGGTAATAAACGTTCAATTTAGACAAAGCCAGTACAAAAGTAAAAATATTAATGGGGTCGGCATTAAAAGCCGAATTTTTAGGGGAGGTTCAGATGCAACTTTTAATACAATTGATAATTTATAATTTCGTGCCAAAATCATGAGTATGTTAGCAATATAAATACAAGAATCTTTTCTAGTAAGGATCACAAAGATAAACAAAATTGATAAATTAGCATTGCAATTACAAATAATACTTTGAATTACTACAAAATGCACATTACAAGCCAACGTACCTTCTATTATTTTGTTGTGAAGTGATGAAAACTTAATAATTAAATTCACTGAGTAAACATTTAAGTGACAAAGTGTGTAAGAATATAAAGCAAATAAGAGGAATAACAGTCATTTAATCTTTAGTAAGTCACTCTCACTTGCAATTTTTATTACGGGCGCATTGTCTTCTTTACGCATATTGATGGTGCAGTTCCTAATCCACAAGTAGGAATACCCCTTCTCTGTTTTCAAATCCCTGGCACTTTTTAGCAGCATTTTATTTCTGGGCGTAAGATGATCATTGAGGTACAAGGGGCGTGGTGGCCCTTCGATTCCCACGTCAGAAGACAGGATACCACGACGCGCGCGCACCGCCGCTAAGAGGGCGTCTTTTGAGTGACGACGAGTAAATTTTACAATAACCGCAGGGTCCCTTAGCATGGTTTTCTCGGGCGATGTGTCCATACCCCGTTGTTTGCTACCAGGACGAGCAGGATAGCGCTGCACTCGGTGTATACAGTCAATGTCACTCTCCAAGGACAAGCCTACCTTAAGACACAGATCGTTAACGATATTAATCAGATTTTCACCCTTCCTGTAAGGTATTCCCGAAATTTCGATGTTGTTCATGCGATTATACTGATTCATCTTATCATTTTCAACTGATAAAAACTGTATTCTAGTTTCAAACTCCTTAATTTTTGCGTCCATGCCAACAATCTTTGATGACTTTTCCTCTAAAGTAGTCAGCCGTGAGTTAAAATTCTCCAGAGTCTTATTTATTGTTGAAATTTTACAATCAATCTTCGAGATGTTAGCAGACATCGAAACGAATTCGATATTTTTTAAGTCGTTCATGTCACATCTAAGGGCACGTATCTCCTTCATAATGGACGACAAGGATACTACTTCATTCTCATCGATGAGAGACTGCGGAGTGTTTCCTTTGGGCTGGTTTGGAGTAGGCAAAGGTTTATGAGTCGAGGATAAACACGTCGGACAACGCCATTTCTGTCGGGCAGCAGTGTTCATACGGCGATAAACGCTTTCTTCCATACCAGAGCACGAATAACAATTGGACTTTGAACACCCACGGCATTTTATAACATCAATGTCAGTTTCTTTGCACATGAAACAATCCATGTTGAATATGTAGGAATAATTGACAAATAAACAGTAATTTGCACAGTGCGGATCAGAAACCGGTTGATGGCTGGAATGTTCTCGGCTTATCGCGTTCACTCACTTCAAACAAAAAACGACCTTAAGCTAAGGCAGATAAAGACCAACTTTGATTGCAGAAGATAGCAAGATTGAAGCAACACTAGCGAGTACACGAACCACAACTGGACTTCACCGCGACCAAACGACGACGATATATACACTTTTTACACGTCAAATTTAATCTAATAAAGAAAATATATGTAATAAAATAATAAATGTACATGAACTAAATTAAAGGTTTATTTAATTTATGTAGCAATATATTTACGATTAAAATGATAGGTAAAATATATATTATACAAGGTAAAATCCAATCAGCCGCCCGAACCCACACCGGAGACCCGGCCAGGGACCAGGAGCCGCATTTCCGAATCGCTCGTTCCCAACCCACGCGCGAAAGCACATACCCATCCCACGTTGCACACCAGAACTTGTCATTTGCAAGATGAGACAGGCATACACTTCCGCACGCGAACCGAACCCGAACGACCCAAAAATACGGCCCCAGGAACAAGGTTCAATGATCACCAACCGAGCCCCCAGCACGAATCCAGGCGGCCGACCAAATCCCATCCTATATACTACATACTAATAGGTTACATATATAAATACATGCCTACCTCCGCCCATTCGATTAGTCTTGCTAAAAAGAAGGGCAAGAAACTTAGCAAGATCATGTCTTTTTTTTCAACATAAAACTTATGCTATACAATATATGACTTATATCTACTTTAACCAAGGGATAAGAAAATACAAGACAGCAGGAATTCAGGTTAATGAAAAAAAAAATGGTTTCGTTTATACTATGACGCTGGCCTCTGAATCTCGAGATCCACGTTCGATACCCGGTCGGACATGCACCAATGAGTCGGTTAGAATCTATATGTGCATATTAAGTATTTGTCTTGCTGAAAGGTGAAGGACAACGTCGTGAGGAAACCTGCATGCCCTAAAAAGCGTGTAATTGAGCCCGAAGAACGGCGTTTGGGCTCACCACGCATCATGTTGGGACGTAATAAACGCGAGTGTGGACTGTAACTTGCATTTAATTTTCACTCGGGAACACCTCTGACACGCTCTCGGCAATTCATATCGTGACGATATATTTATTTATATTCATAATTTATCATTGAGTTTAGTTGTTAACATGGCACGCTATTTTTCACAGTAAATCTTTGCAAAACCGTTTCCTAATCCTCAATCTTCACACGACAGGTGGTCCCGTCCCCTATAATCCTGATAGATTCATTCCATAAAAAGGTAAAGTGCGGAAAATTGGTGCCTTTTTGTTACGTACGTAAACTGCTAAAATTTCACGTGTATTGTATATTGTTGGACGTGTTTTTTACGTTATACATGATAATGTAAAAAAATATTTTACGATGATAATTTTTGTCCGGCATAAAAAGGGAGTGGTGATAATTTTTCGCTTTCTACTAAATCAATACATTGGTTTTTACAAAAACTAATAGTTGGATTGCGCTGTTGTGTATGTGTAAAAGAGTTCTAGAATAAATTACTTCTAAAAATGAATAAGTTATTTTTTTGTACACTCTTTAAGTGAAAAAAACAACAAATAATAAATGAATTGGACCATTCAACCGCTAAATCATAACCGGTTCAGTGGTCACGATCAAACATATATACCACATATATACGTCCGTACAGACACTAACTGTGACATCAGCATCACATCACACTGTCTGATAGACTCCAATAATTTTAACATCATGCGACAATAGCGTGTCTTGAAATTACTCTTTTTTTTTCTTCAAATTTCAACGTTGAACAACTAGTCTCGAGAAAAAAATGCCGTACTTTACGATTTCGCCAACTAATCAGTATTTTTGCGTAGACTTAGCTATATACATCCAACTCCGTGGCTTAGCCAATCAGAGCGCATGAAAGCGATTTCTTTTTTCCTTACATTTTGTAAAACTTTAAATCAAACGTGGAAGATGATGTGTACAGATGATGTTGTCCAATTTCTTTTTATTTGATTTTTTTCAATAAAAATCGATAAAAAATCGAAAATCGATAAAAAGTAAATTTTGAGCCACCCTATCAGACAATAGTGAACAATATCATAACTATGTAAAACATAACTATGTACAAAATTCCACAGACACACTTTTCACCCTCATTGCTTCTCTTTTTTAAGTCGGTTATACATAATATTATAAGTAATAATAATTTGCATTTTGTATTATAAAAGCTGAAACCAGAAATAAACAAAGTTGTATAAGTGTTATAGTTTGTAAACTAAGTAGATTATGTAACTGATCGTTCTTTTCTTAAAGTGGATACATCGTTGTTCACATCTCGCATGTTCAGAACTTGTACGTGACTTCCTGAACAACTTTTTAAAGAAAGATAATTTAAACTAACATTATATCATTGTGGTATAGAAACGCAGAAAGAAAACTAAGACTTATATGTAAGGAGCTCTAAACCAGGATCAGATCGGGATCGTTCAGAGCTCCTCACATACTGATTTAGTTTTCTTTCTGCGTTTCTATACTGCAATGATATAATTAATTTGTATCTCCTTTCTATGGATGACTTTTGAAATAACTTGACGTGTAATGTTTGAGGAGTCAAACCATTAACCATTCTCTCTAGTAAATAACTTGACGTGTAATGTTTGAGGAGTCAAACCATTAACCATTCTCTATAGTAAATAACTTGACGTGTAATGTTTGAGGAGTCAAACCATTAACCATTCTCTCTAGTAAATAACTTGACGTGTAATGTTTGAGGAGTCAAACCATTAACCATTCTCTATAGTAAATAACTTGACGTGTAATGTTTGAGGAGTCAAACCATTAACCATTCTCTATAGTAAATAACTTGACGTGTAATGTTTGAGGAGTCAAACCATTAACCATTCTCTCTAGTAAATAACTTGACGTGTAATGTTTGAGGAGTCAAACCATTAACCATTCTCTCTAGTAAATAACTTGACGTGTAATGTTTGAGGAGTCAAACCATTAACCATTCTCTCTAGTAAATAACTTGACGTGTAATGTTTGAGGAGTCAAACCATTAACCATTCTCTCTAGTAAATAACTTGACGTGTAATGTTTGAGGAGTCAAACCATTAACCATTCTCTATAGTAAATAACTTGACGTGTAATGTTTGAGGAGTCAAACCATTAACCATTCTCTCTAGTAAATAAATAGTGACTACTTACACAGATTTACACAAATCTTTTTCAAAATAAGACTTGGCATCGATTCACAGCACGTACCTGTCACGTTACAATTTATCTCGTTTATTCTTACATTCGTATAATTTTATTTTATATTCGCTTCGAAATATGTGCCAAATGTATCCCACAAGTGATCAAATAGAGCTTATAGGTTTGGTCTAGCACGTGCCATAGTTACAGCATTTATCTATCATATTTGCGTTCTCACGCATAGCGCATTTACCAATGTGCGAGAGAACAAGTATGATGGAAGGACGGCAAGAGGATCTAGCATGCGCCATCGATACAGTGTCTTTCTTTCCATCATAATCGCTCTCCCGCATATTGACAAATGCTGTATGCGTTAGACCGCAATTAGTTAGGATAGATAGACGCTATAACTCTGGCGCGTGCTAGTCACACAGGTTTAATTTTCTCAGCCTCGTGGTCGAATTAACTATTTCTCGTGTGTTTGAACAAAATTCTAATTAAAATAGAATGTGCTCTGAGATTTTTTGAATATTTATTCTGGAAACCGAATCAATTTACTTTCGAATATCATTTCGTTACCCCGTACCATAAAGCGTGAGAATATTAATCAAATAACTTGAAATTTCTTTATTTGATACAAATTTTTCAAATATAAGGTATTGGTTTGGCCCGATCTTTTAGAACATACTCCAGCATAATTGGCCTTTAAAGCCCTTAACAGAAGGTCTTATCCGTCAAACCTGTTTTGAGCTTAAATAACTGTAGCACAACATGTAATGTACATTTTAATGTAACATTTTCCAAACAATTAAACGTGTTCGCGGACACATTGTCGGTTTTTCGGACAAACACAAACAAAGGCGCGCGCAGTGAGCCTGTGGCCACATTATTCGTAGTTACCAACGTAACGTAACCGATTGACGGGACTGGGTTTTAGGAGGTAGTGCGCGCAAGAAGTGCGCAGAACGTCAAAAGTATTCGCATTTGCAATATTCTACATTACAGCTAGTCTGGAACCTGCTTAAGCTTCATTATTTACTATAAAGTAAGCTCAATTAACAGCACCTTTTCTTCTACCTCCTTTGAAAAACAGACTCTACACCTTAAACTCTAAGATATAAAATCCAAGATAGCTTGATCCAGGTCCTACAATTGGCACACTCACTATCAGCTAGTGAATCAGTGCCAACGATAAGGAACAAATCTGAGATGGTTCTAGTTGGAACGACGCCAAGATGGTTCGTCGCTGATACCTGCAGTTTCTTGATCTTAATTGTACATCTTTGTTTTTTGATACCTGATGGAATTTTACACGGAATCTTAGCCCGATTGGTTCGAATTCTTAAGTATTTACATATAAATATGTCCTGCTCCAACGCTTCCATTGTCATTTTCCTGCAGTGTGGAAGCAGGCCGCTCAGAAAACTATCGATTTCAGGGTGTTATAAGTATTTAATATGACGGCCGTTTTATATCACAGTTTTTACATGTATATTTTATTCATTAATTTTGTTTCCTTTTTATGTTCCTAAACCATATAATTTATATGATATTTTGATAACAGTTTGTGATTTTATTGGATGCAAGAAAATACAAGTAATCGTGTATCGAACGGTCAAAACATTAGATCAAAAATAAAATTACATTTATTATTTTTCAAATTTAATTATAACAAAAATATCACAAACCTGTATATCCTAAAGAGCGTGTTTGTGTGCCTGAAATACAACGGTAAGGCTCAATCCCTATCGCGTTCAGACGTAAAATCGTCGGTGAAAAGAGTGTACGATTGTTGACTGGTGTAGTGACAGCTAGTTCTACAGATGTCGTGACGATGTTGTTTCAACAATAGGGTTCTTCAGCAGAACTGATACAGTCTGAGATGTTCTTCAGTGGAAGATCAGACGAAACTACTTGTTAAGAGGCTGTCTTTGTCCCGAACAACCTAATTTGCAATTCGTGTTACAACGGTTGCATAATCACTGGAATTATACTTGCTCTTTGTTATCCGATCTGACAGCGAAGAGCTTGTTTGGAGAAGCGAACAGTGTTGCATTTTAATTTCAGCTTTTTGTTTAGGTATTCATTTATTTGTGATTTAGTTTTTAGTTTTTGAAGTGGATACTTCTTTGTCCGTATCTTATTTAGGCGGGCATGTTCAGAACTTATACGTTACCTCCGGGTTGTTATTTATTAACGAATGATAATCTGATTTCTGTATATTGATTATTTTGTTCATTATTTGTTATTAGTTACTTATTTGATCGGAATAAAAAAATACAATAACATTTTTTTTTGTTATATTTTCACAGCAGGCTACATCCAATATAATTATTATTACACCTGTACTAAAAAAATGCAGCTACTCGAACGAGTCCTTCTCTTATTGCCAATATTGCCATGTCCTAAAGTTCAAAATAACTGTTTCAGGGAAGTCTCTGGCAGCACATAACAACTAGTCAGCCGCCCGTGGGCCTGAAGTACGTACATGTAGAAAATTGCAAGGTTTTTGCTAAATTATAGGTTTATCTAGCTATTCTAGGTCATGGCTAAGCTAACATTACGTTCTTGGCGTTTTGGCGTCGTAAGTTATGTGCAAAAGGACCTAAATTGATTGAAGTACCCAATAAATTTTGCTATTAATGAATAATACTATGGAAAAAAGGAAGGCTAAAATATTACTTAATATTCAAACTAGACAGATTTCCTAAAAACGACATAAATTATCCTTGCTTGTTCTGTAACATGGCCCCGAAACACGATCTGGACTGTGACCTAATTGTGTCTGGAACAGTGAGAATTGGAAAGGTTAAAAGATAAGCAGGCAGTATAAAGACATACAAAATAATGTATAAAAGCATGCAAAATTAAATAAAAAATTGAGTGATTAGTATCTATAAAGATTGCAAAAGAACAGAAAATTGTTAAAGATAATACTTGACATTAAAAATAAAAATAATTACATTAAACATCAGGATGAAAAATTACAAAAGGAACGAGATAACAAGTTATTGAATGAATTAAATAAAATAGAATAAAATTCAGTTATTATTATCTAAACATAAAGTCAAAGTACAACGTGCTTATTAAAGGAAAATAGTCAACCTGCCTAGAAGTTGTTAACGTAAATGCCATCTAGCTTAAAGTTCAGACAATTGATGGTGTACATGCTTTATTCATTTTTAGGGTTCTGTAGTCAACAACAAGGAACCCTTATAGTTTCGCCATGTCCGTCTGTCTGTACTACACAGCCAGAACAGCCTGAACAGCTTGACAGATTTTGAAGTACAAGTTGTCGTTAGATTGTTGAGTAGTAGTTAATCAAGTATCTACTAGTTGTATAGCAAGAAAATAAATTCCTCTTAAGTAACCACACTTCTTGATAAATTCTTAGTTGGCAACTGGTTACGTAACAGGAATAGAAAATCTTTTTCGGCAACTGATTGCGTAGCAAGACTTATTTTTCTTGTTTGTCAACTGGTTGCGAAACTCAGTTGCCATTGCGGCCGAAAGGTGTCTGTCTGTCTGTCCGCGGCTTAGCTTAGAGACTATTAGAACTAGAAAGCTGTAATTTGGCATGGGTATACATATTTACGAGTATCACGCCAATAAAGTGGTACAGTAAAATTTGGAAAAATATTTTTTTTTTGTACCTCCCCTACATGTAAAGTGGGGATGATTTTTTTTCTCGACTATCCCCTAGTGTGGGGTGTTGCTGGATAGGTAATTTAAAAATATTGGGGTTGTGAGAAGACCATTTTTCGATCCAGGGTGCCGTTTGCAAAATTAAAAGTGTAAATTTTTGTTAGAGTCAAGTGCCAGCGAAACGGTTATATTTGGAGACGTGAAAAAAATCACGGCAGTATTATACATAACGAAATTAAAAGGAAAACTATCACAACTAAGTAGGCTTTACAAGTTAACGAGTACAGATCGCGCCAAACTTTTAGTCCCCTCCAAACACGGGGCGATTCGCATCAGCAGGAACAAAATGTATGGGCCGTTCTTGTGAAGAGCAACTTCAGAGCGTACTAGAAGTTTGGCGCGATCTGTATTAGTCGACAAACTTACAAAATGTACTTGGAGAAGAAGTCCGCATATTGTGCAGGGCAATTACGGAACCCTACACTGCGCGTGGCCCAACAAGCACTTGGGCGGTTTTTATTTTGAATGAAGTAATACTTGGAATGTTTTAGCAGCAACTTTTCCAGTTATTGTTAGCTTGTATTAGACAGAGATACGAGTTTGTTGTTAGCTTGCAAAAGACAAAGATACGAATTTATTGTTAGCTCGCAATAGACAGAGAAACGAGTTTGTTTTTAGCTCGCAAAAGACAGAGATACAAATTTGTTGTTAGCTCGCAATAGACAGAGACACGAGTTTGTTTTAGCTCGCAATAGACAGAGATACGAGTTTGTTGTTAGCTCGCAAAATACAGAGATACAAATTTGTTGTTAGCTCGCAGTAGACAGGGATACGAGTTTGTTTAAGCTCGCACTAGACACAGATACAAGCTTGTTGTTAGCTCGCAATAGACGAGTTTCAGTCTCGTTTGAAATTTATTTTTATTATAGAATTTGTTTCTAATGGATTTTTCTGTATTGTAATGCACTCCAAAAATATTTAGAGTTCCATAAGCGATGGATTTAGATATAATTTTTATTTAAACATATTTTTTACCGAAAATAAATCATCTAAAAATTACTCTCCGTAGCACAGATGAAAATCATCATAAACTCTAGAAGGAACTTGAATAATAACCTCAGACATGCACAATTTCTCGTAAAAACATTTTTCTCCGACATTCTATCCAATAAATTCGCGCTATAAATCATATGTGAAAAGCTCCCGGGATGAGTAAAAAGAAATAAATACGGAACCACCGTTTATCACGTCTTATACCGACTTGACTGTCGCGTGTAAAGCGGAAAGCTTCAGACTTCCGGCGGTAATTCTTCACGGTTTGTGCTGATGAAGGTTTGAACGATCCCTGGAAATTTATGTCTTTTTACCGATTACGCATGAATGAGTTTCTTGCCTTTAGAAAACTACTATCTAATCTATAAAATAGATACGAGTCACGATCTCAACTGCGATTTCTTGTTTTAGCAATAATGATAACTATAAGGGTTAACCTGCAAAGTGGATTTGAGCCACAATCTTGCCTGCTGCTATATTGTTTAAAAACAAAATCTTTTGTTTAAAGAATGACAATTTTACGGTTAAAGCCGCGTACAGATTTATTGGCAACACAACATGCAAGGCAACGTACAATAATTCGAACGCTTTAACGAAGACTTTTCTTGTTTTTAACAAGAGTAAAACCATCCTTATCGGTGATCACACTTGGCGGTGATCACACCGGCAGCTGCGGTGGCTGCTGCTTGCAAAGTCTTTGTCAAAGTAAATTATATTCATAGAGTAGTGAATCTTGGAAAAACGATCTGATTCAAACTCACGCACACAGATGCGTGCTATACACGCCGTTTAAGCGAAGTTCGGGAGACTCTCCCTACAAATCTCGGCGCGGCGGCGGCGGCGTGCATGTGTGAGTTCGAATCTGAGTATTTGTACTAAGATTCACTATCTACTCTGTCTTCGTTGAAGAAGTGATTAGAGGAGGTAATCGATCCATTACTGCTAAATTGCAAGTGAATTGCTTTAAGCAATTTTTACTTATCTTGTAAATAGCTGTCTATAATAAAACTCTATTACAATAGCGAACAATATTTTGTCGAATTTCAGCGTTATTGTAGTTTAATAGGGTTTCAAAGCAGTATTATATGAGTAAATAATACTTTATTTTATTGAGATAATGCCTAGAGATGCAACTTTTTTTAGATCTTATATACTTAGGAAGGATTTATTTTACATTTTTAAAAGCAGAAAGGCTTAGAAGGCAATGTTTTGTAACGTGCTTCTGATGCGTATAATTATGAGTTTAGACTACGCCGTAGCGGGTCTACAGAGTAGGAAAATTATGGGATCGTAGCACTAGCTACGACGTAGCAAAATGTGCGAGATTGTGACAATAAAATGTGCTAAGGAGCTACAAACTAGAGGTATGCCACCCACGGCTGTAGATCAATTAATTGTGCTACGTAAATATAGCAAACTTATTTATATAAGGTGTGTCTGAATTATTCCATTGTTTACAAAAAAATCTTTTTGGGAGTTATATTTTTTTATACGATCCGAAAAACAAGGTGTAATATAACTATAAAATAAATGAAAAAATTACAAATCCGGTATTTTTTCGGAAAGAGTTAAAATTAAATTACTTCATAAATAGTTTATTTTTGCAATAGGTAATAAATCAACAATTTTCAAAATTGTCGATCCACCAGTTCTTTGCAAGGAAGAAAATGTAAATTAACATTGCAGTAAATTTAGGCAAATAAAAGTAAAATATATTATATTGATTACTTCTTAAACTCTAACGGAATCGGTTGAATAACCAATAAGCCTCTTTAGTGTTTTTAAAAATAAGCCAGGACAGGATTTGCCGAGAGCAGAAAATGTGAACTATTTATCCGCCAAAAATTTGCTTGAAAGTAACAGAAACGCCTTGACTTGCACTTCAAAACGGCCACTTCTGCTGAAATTTACGAGTAGAAATAGTAGGTCAATAAGTAGAACACTAGACAACAACGAAGGCGGTGTCTTTTGTGCTCAACACTGTAGATATTGTAGGTATGAATACTTCAGCTCATTTGGCTACATTTTGCAAGAGGTTGTAATGGAAAAAGGCGTAATCTACAGATAATTTAAAATTTCGAGTTCCCGTTTCAAGATTTGTATCTGTATTTTTATCTAGACAGGAGGTAATTTTTTACAAAAGAATAACTTTTAAAATTCAAAAATGATGGTACCTTGCCTTTGAATTCTGAAGTGTGCGAACTTCGGAAGGTCCGTAATACTGTAGGTACAATTTGTGCCTGAAGTAAGGCGATAAGGCTCACCCTGGACGCTGAGACGCAATAATCGTTGGTGATACGTGGGTGTATGTGGTGTACGTGTATGGACTGTGACTTGCATTTCACAGTCTACACTCGGAGACCTGTGATTTAATTTTTCTGTTGTAAAAATCAGCCAAGTTCACACCTGTCAAGGTTTCTCCTCTCTATTCAGAGCCTCCTCAAGTGTAAGGTCATGTGCTAATGATGCAGAGAAGAGTGACTCTCCAACTGACATGACCTTGGTTAAACGTGCACTGCTCTACTGAACTTAGAAACGACTGAAAATGAAGCTTCGTGAGTGCAACTTAATAATTTAAAAATGGATAGACTTACATGAATTAGTAAATAATTAATTATATGAATTCAACTTAAAGTAGTAACAAGTATCTGGACATACCTTTGAAACGGTTACCAACCACCTTAAATATAGATAAAAACTGAACTTTGTAAATTTCTTTTAGTGGGTATTGATTGATCTGGGACGTCACTTCAAGTGCAACGTACTCGTTTGCTTAGACCAGTGTTTCTCAAACTTATAGCTCCCGTACCCCTATAAAGATTCCCATTCGACTGCGAACCCCTTTAAAACAAACTTGCCATAGAAGGATTTTTATTTAAATATAAAAGATAATACTATCATAAAGAAATGTTGTTAATTAGTTAATGTGATAGGTGGGCTTGTTTTTTGTCGCAAATTAAGTCGATTTTCGGAGCAATTTTTCTTAATTTATGTGTTGCCCGCGCGAGCTAACCAGTCAGCTGACATAACGTAAATCTTGTCACGAACCCCTGGGGGTTCGTGTACCCCACTTTGAGAAACCCTGGCTTAGACATTAGATAGTGGGTCTATGTTTTTGAAGGTTGGCAACCAGGGCAACCAGTTTTTTATCGATTCAAATATACATAATATAGGCGCTGGTTTGCTACTATATTTCATGCTTTTGAAAATGCTAATAAGTAATGATTTTGAAACGGAAAGCCACACCAGTAAAATTTTGGACTTGAGTTGAAATCTGGATAGCTTAGTTGGTAGAACAAATTGCCCGGTAAGCGAAAGGCCATGGGATCTAATCCCAGTCCAGAGCTCCTCACATACAGATCTGCTTCGTTTTTGCGTTTCTATATCGCAATGATTTATTGGTAAAATTAGTCCACATTGTAACACACAATTTTCATTACAATTAAAGACTGTCTTAAATAAAAATATTTCTAGATAAAAAAACGGCCAAGTTCGAGTCAGACTCGCATACCTAGGGTTCCGCATTGTGGATGATAGATTTAATTGTGTCATTTTTTTTTGTGAATTTCTCAACCGCTTTAATTTTCCTGTAATCTTTACGTAAACACATATTACCATGTTTCGGTCTACTAGTTTTGGAGATAAGGGAGGGTTTTTTATGGTATTTCAAGGATTTCTCAAAATAGATGCAATTAAATAAAGCCAAACTATATATTTTTACAATCAACTTTTTAATACCTACAATTTGATACCCATATAGTAATTTTATAAAATATTTCTTTTATTTATTTGACTTATTTTTTTATATTATTAGATTCGGCCAGGATTTGAACCTGCGACCTCTTGTTATCAAGACAAGTGCGCTACCAATTGCGCCACCGAGGTTCCTAACCAAACCTGGTAAGCAATTAAGGTACCAGCAATTGGTAGCGCGCTTGTCTTGATAACAAGAGGTCGCAGGTTCGAATCCTGGCCCGGGGAATTTTTAAAAAAAAATTTGTCTTTGGGTTTGATTCTGATTGATCTTTTCTAGTTTGTAATGCACTCTAATAATATTTAGAGTACTCTTAAAGTACCATTTGTTTCCTGTAATTGGCCAGTTATGATCTATAATCGACATTTTATTCATATTTTTGTGGTTTTTAAGGACTTCTCGAAATCAATGCCCGTAAATTTAGTAAAAGTATATATTTTTACAATCAGATTTTTAATATCTACAATTTTGTACCCATATTGTATTTTTGGAATACTAATATTTTTATTTTTCTCACTTTTGTTTTGAAAATATTTTCAAATTTTTCATATTTTTTTCTACATCGTGATATGTGAGCAAATTAACTCTATTTTTGTGCCAAATTTCATGTCTTTATTTTTAACGGTACTAAAGGCTGTGACACACGGACGGACGGACGGAAAACGGAGTCTCACCATAAAGGTTCCTTTTGTACATTTTAGGTACGGAACCCTAAAAACCTATCCTATGGCAAAAGAGGACAACAGAAAATAACTTATTTATTTAGATAAATATTCTCAACACATGCTCTCGTTATTTCTCTCTTGTTATCATACAAATATGACAAGTTCACCCAACATTGTACCCTCATTAAAATATTTCAAATATGTTGAACGTGGCCAACTCGTGCTCTACTTCTAATTTAATTTATTTAAACAAACAATGTTATCCGCGCGGACCCAAATTAACGTCCGAACATGGCGGGTATTTCGAGAAAACTTGGGTTTTGTGATAAGTAAAATAACATAGATTCACGCGAAAAATCGTCAGTGAAAATAGGGTGTTCATATTGTAGACTGTTCTAGTGACAGGACACACTCGGAAAAACCTGTGACACCCCTTTGAGGGTATGTGTCGTGACAATACAAACTAGTAAATTTTAATTACGCTCTCGCACAGAGGGTTCCCTATTTAATTCAAGCGGTTTAGGCTGTGCATCGTCTGTAAAAATATGTAGTATACGGACAGTACATTATATGTACAGACATTACATTATATATACGGACAGTACACAATATGTATGGACAGTACATTATATGTACGGACAGTACATTAACTTAATATAATAGTACAACTTAATATATATGGGACATGTAGACAAAGGTTTGCCTTCATGACATTTTTTTTCTGTTTAGTATTTTTTATATCTTTATTTAGCTAAAGTATTGGCTTAAGTAACATTTAGTTAATTGTAACTAATATTGAGAAGAAAAAAAGAAATGATCTTGCTAAGTTTCTTGCCCGTTCTTCTTAGCATGACTAATCGAATGGGCGGAGTTAGGCATGTATTTATTATATGTATTGCATTTATTTATAATATTATTTATTCCTTATTCCTATATTTTTAATTTTATTCAAGTGTATTTTTTTATTAAATGTATTTCACCTTAATCTTTATTATTTCCTGTTGTATTTCCTCAAATTATTATTTATTATATAAAACTATTACCTATATAGGTAGACATAGATTATTTAATTATATTAAAATACAACTGACCTGTTATAAGTGATTCTGATATACCTATATTACAATAATTAATATATTTATTTCTTTAGCATTATTTTTGTATTAATTATTTCATTGAGGAATATTTTCACATTTTTATTAAAGTAAATATTTATATTTCTTTAACAGACAAGCAATATCCGTTTCCGTCGAGATATACTTGTATAATATAGTGTTTTTCTCAAACAATGTGAGTCTATAAAATAATGCGTTTGCAAAAGAACAAGTAATTTAATGGAAATAACCTTTCCTTCGCTTTAGCTGGAAGCGAGTTTTCTATAATTGAATTGACTTCTTCTTAGGGTTCCGTAGTCAACAACAAGGAACCCTTATAGTTTCGCCATGTCCGTCTGTCTGTCTGTCTGTCTGTCTGTCCGCGGCTTAGCTTAGAGACTATTAGTACTAGAAAGCTGTAATTTGGCATGATTATACATATTTATTACGCCAACAAAGTGGTACAGTAAAATTTTGAAAATCATTTTTTTTTTTGGGTACCTCCCCTACACGTAAAGTGGGGATGATTTTTTTTTCTCATCTATCCCATAGCGTGAGGTGTAATTTAAAAATCTTGACGACCATTTTTCGATCCAGGGTTCCGTTTGCGAAATATTAAACTTAAAAGTGTTAATTTTTGTTAGAGTCAAGTGTCCCCCTGCCGGCGAAACGGCTCGTATTTGGAGACGTGAAAAAAATCACGGCAGTAGTATACATAACGAAATTAAAAGGAAAACTATCACAGCTAAGTAGGCTTTACAAGTTAACGAGTACAGATCGTGCCAAACTTTTAGTCCCCTCTAAGGCCATTCGTATCAGCAGGAACAAAATGTATGGGCCGTTCTTGGGAAGAGCAACTTCCGAGCGGACTAGAAGTTTGACGCCATCTGTATTATTATAGATAATGGTGCGGAACCCTTCGTGCGCGAGTCCGACTCGCACTTGGCCGGTTTTTTCAAATGATCTATCTATCTCCAGAGGCTCCACGCTACACTGACGCTAGTTTCTTCCCTCCTCAATTTTCGAATTATTTGACACGCGTGAAAAATCTCTGACTACATCCTACTTTCAAATAATTTTATGATTCACCCAAGTCAGCCGTTTTAGATCCCCAGGGGTAGTTTTTATCTAACGCGCAAATAAAAGATACATAGATTGGAAGAAACTACTATGCGAGCGAAGTTGCGTGCAAAAGCTAGTTGTATAATAAACGTTGACCATCATAGTCCTCGATGCGGTCGTAGGTAGTTTATGCGTTGGGTCGGCACATTAATTTATGTGGTATTTACAAATTGGACTCATCTGTCACAGGCTGGTCACAACTCAAAAAAGGGTACCTCTTTTAATAACGGCTGCTTCTCTGATAAAAACTGTAATTTTTCTAAAACGCTGCTAAAAACAAACAGAATAAATAATAGTACCTACTTTTACTTGATAATTTAAGGTTTTCTGTTGAAAGTTTATCAAGAACTTGTTGACTTAAAAAATATAAACCGTTAGTAAATGATAAGCGATCTTTATATGAAACATATAGTGGTTTTTTGTAAATTATAGATATTAAGAAGATGGCATAATCTAGCAACTTTTTTTATTACCAGTCAGCACATTAAGTGTAATGGCAAAGACTTTATTTGCTTTTCATAGAGGCGATTATATGTTGGCTCTTTGGCCTCTTTGTCTTGGACGCGTAATACTAGTGATCACGCAGCGAAACAACAAATTGGTGTGTTTTTAGCTAATACTGAAATATTTTGTAGGGAAAAGATATTGAATTTAGGTGATATACATTTATATTTCTATTACCCATTTTATGAAAAAAAAATCAAGTTGATCTCTTAACCGCATTCTTGAAGCGAACGTTTGAAAACCAAAAAAAAAAGAGGGTGCAAAACATGTTTTTTTTGACACAATTATAAATCTTAGTACATTGTTTATACGTAAGATCCCTAGAGAAAAGATTAATGAACCAAATACATTTTTTTTCAATACAGGGAGAGTCCGAATTTCTTCAAACGAATCCTAAATAGACTGGAGTTGGTCATGCTCTAGGCTCAAAGCAAGATCTATTTCGAGTCCTTTTGGACTCGGCACCAATAAGGACTCGAAATATATCTTGATTATATTAATTAATGTGTATAATTTACAAAAAACCACTATATATATCAATATTTATAAAGAAAATCCGAATGGTAACATTATATTTTACGAGTATTACTTTATATGAAACAAGATAATCAGACCGAACAACAATACCAAATGAACACAACCACGATAAAAAACCGGCCAAGTGCGTGTTGGGACACTTAAGTGTAGGGTTCCGTAGTTGCCCTACACAATATGCGGACTTCTTCTCCAAGTACATTTTATAAGTTTGTCGACGAATACAGATCGCACCAAACTTCTAGTACGTTTAGAAGATGCTCTTCGCAAGAACGGCCCATACATTTTGTTCCTGCTGATGCGAATCGCCCCGTGTTTAGAGGGGACTAAAAGTTTGGCACGATCTGTACTCGTTATCTTGTAAAGCCTACTTACTTATCTGTGATAGTTTCCCTTTTAATTTCGTTATGTATACTACTGCCGTGATTTTTTTCACGTCTCCAAATACAGCTGTTTCGCTGGCAGGAGGGGGGAGGACACTTGAGTCTAACAAAAATTAATACTTTTAAGCTTAATATTTCACAAACAAAACCCTGGATCGAAAAATGGTCTTCTCACATTCCCAATATTTTTAAATAACCTATCCAGCGACACCCCACACTAGGGGATAGACGAGAAAAAAAAATCTTCCCCACTTTACGTGTAGGGGAGAAACACTAAAAAAAATATTTTTCAAAATTTTTGAAAAAATTATTGTTGTTGACTACGGAACCCTAAAAAATTGGCATAAAATATATTATTAACGAAACGTCAAAATATTTTTTCATTTCCGCTAGAAATGTTGTTCGGTGTGATCAGTAGATAATTTTGTTGTAATTTAAAATAACACACGGTAGATCTTAGTTCTGGTCAAAAGAATAACAATATTCTATTAAAATTATTAGAAGTGTAGGTTTCACCAAACTTTTTATATTATTTCGAACTTTCGGCAAAGTTCCATCCGTCGTGATCACGGGATGGGAAGACTGCTCACTGATAATGTTTAGCTACTTCCATAAAATAACATAATTACAACATCAAAAGCAGTTTTGTACCTACATTGTTTCTCCGATATTATAATATTACATTATGACACCGCAATTCTGCGCTGTGATTGGCCTAATATATACACTGCCAGAGAACTAATTGTTAGCTATTACAGATTTTTATTACATGTATTTTGTTATCTTAAATAATCATAGTCAAGTAGGAATATTTATCGTAAGACAGCTGGCAACACATTTGTCAATCTGGCATTCGCGCAGTATGAGCATTTTACTCGTTGTTTTTTTTTTCTTAGTTCTTATCTTTCCTCCAGATGTCACTGTCCATGTCACCATAGACAAAATATGTTTCGTAGCAATCAAAGTGGTTTTTCGTTTGTTCGCAAATTTTGTCTTTGATTCTGTTGCTGAAGAATACGACAGTGCCATCTAGGAATCATAATCAACACTAAATTTGACAAAAGGAAAAACGCTCATTGGAAGAGGTCAGAGTGTGCCCAATAAAACTATATAAAAATATCTTATCCACCTGTATTATTTATAGTATATTATCAGAGAATTCCATCATAATCAAATCTGATGACGTTATTTCTTAAGCCCCGTCCTATTTCTCGTCTTAGCTTCTGATTTATCTTAGTTAGCAACACTGTATCATAACTTGACAATATCATGACGAGTGTTCTTATTTTAATTTTTCGTGAATTTAATAATTGAAAATATTACAAGTAATGTCACGCAAAGACTTTTTTTTATTGTCGTAGATAAACGGGACGATTCTAATTAGACATTAGGACACTCGTGCAGTCTATTACAAAACGTACAAACTCGTGTCTCCCAACATGTTACAGTTGCACTAAATGTTATTACAGTTAACGTGCAAAACTTTTGATCTTATCTCATTATTATCATCATTATCTTATCGGCATACGCTTTCGGTGTTGGAAACAATGTTTTTTTTTTCTTAACTGACTTATTTTCATTTGTTTCAGGTAAGTGACAACGATTAAGAAGCAACATTTATGTGGACTTCAGGTATAACGAAAATATATTTTCTAAAATATGGCTCCGCTAGAGAACAGGCAGAGTTTGGCATATAGGTGGGGAATAGATAGTACTAAAATACAACACAATAGTAGTTTATGCTACTAGGGCGAAAAGGAATAAATTACGAGGACGATTTAAAACACGAGCGTAGCTACGTTTTTCAATGCATAGTGTGAGGAAATGAAAATAAATATAATCTTGTGAACTTTAAATTATAATTGGCTCAAAAGGACTGTATCCAGAGCCGTTAAACAGTGGAAAAAAAAGTATAACATCTATGGTACACAGGAAAGGCTGCAGGTTAGCCAACCATTATAAATAAATAAAAAAAAATAATAATAATAAAGCCCTAGGGCAAAATAATCGACTTTTTGTTCGGTTTTGATGCATAAAAAGTGGGCCTTTACGAGCACATGCATTGAAAAATATGTTAATGTAAGGACAAAATATGTTGATGTCTACCATGACAGGCTACCTATTGGCAGTTCTTATTGCGTTGTCACAGAGGTTAAAATTGTTCACAAATAGGAAGCCTGAACTGCAGACGACGAAAATAAGACTTCGGAAAAACAATATTTGTAATCTGATGATGATAAATATTTTTTAATACAGTTGCTCAAAAAGTGGCGTATTGCAGGGACGTATAGCGTTCGGGATGTAGGCTATTACATACTCGAGCTTTTTCTTTACCTTTTCCGAACTCGTGCGTTCTCTTTCCCAACTGTCAAAATAATGTCTATTAAAAAGAAAAAACCAACCACGAAGTTTTTACAAAAAAAAATTCAAAGAAGTTTTTATGATCATGCAAATATTTCTAAAAAGAAGGTACTAATTTGTTTCAATATCAGATTTAATGATTTGATTCAATGAGTTAGGTTAGGTTTCATTTCATTTCATCTCATTAAATTTCATTTTCATTTCATATCAATAAAAAAATTCTACTGAAGACTTGGCTGTATGGGCAAAGATACCTTTGCCTACCCAGAATGGGTGAAGAAAACAAAAAAAATCTCTGCTTATATTCTTTTACGGTTGGCGCCATTTTCCAAAACTTTTCTTTGCGGGTTTAGTTGTTTGTTCGACGATATTTTATTTGAATTAACACCACCGGAACTCAGTATAATTGCACAAAATGCTTCGGAGAACATTTTACCGGAAAAGTCAAAAGTCGCTACATATCTACATACGAAGAATTTATTGCGTGGAGTATTAGTTAGTTGAGTTTATTGTGTTTTTATTATTTTATTAAATTGCTTCATTTTTTCGCAACTGTATTAAAAATAGTTGTTCAGTACACGTGCGGAACCGTCATTGCAACTTGTTCCGACTGTCAACCCTCACCTTCGGCTGTGCCTCGGCTCGGGTAGACATTTGTCGGAACTCTTTGCAATGACAGGCTTTCCGCACTCGTAATGAAATATACTATATGACGCGTTTCAAAGAAGCGTATTTCCTATCTGGTCTTGTGTACGATGTACAGTCTAGATCACGTTGGATTTGTTCCAATACCTTGTATTTGTGCAAACACATTGGACTTTGTACCTATCTTATATTCTTACTAAGGGTTATTATAGTACTGCACAAGTTTATAATGGACTTGACTGTACTTGTTGCTGAAAGCATTATAGTGCCCCCCGCCAAGACGAGCCAAAGGAATCGGGGCACTACGTACTTTTTCTCGAAGCGTTTCGTCATATTTTCGAACCTTCATAGCTTCGGTCTGAATCATACAAGACATACCAAATTCTCAAGATAAGATGAAGTAAGCAGTTTTCTTAAACGCAATGAGTTCCATTTGTCTACCATTAATACTTTAATTTTATTAATAGGTCCCTAAAATACGTCGATTTCGTCACTCACTCACTGACGATCATCAAAAGCTCTAGGGTATTTTCTGAAGTCCTGAAGAAAGCTGAAATTTGATATGCAGGCTAGGACTAGCACACAAACAAAAAGAAAATTAAGTAATATGTAACTTTCACCCTCCAATCCCTCTTAAGAGGGGTCTGGTTCTGCATTAATTTAAAATTCAAATTCCAACCTTCTTGAAGTCATAGAAAGCTGAAATTTGGTATACAGGATAGGATTAGCTTACAAACAACAAAAAAGTAAGAAATATGTAACTTTCACCCTCCAACCCTTCTCAATAGGAGTCCGGTTCTATATTATTAAAAAAATATAATCCCAATTTCAAAAAGTCCTACAAGTCTGAAATTTGGTATGGAAGCACAATGCACACACTCAACGATAATATTAAAATATCTAACCTCCCACCCCAAAAAGGTGTCAAGGTGACAAAAAACAAGGCGTTAAAATTCTTGCGCCTGACACACAATTCGACACCCTCTTGAGTAAAGAACCCTTATAATACTTGATCACGGTATTTTTCCTGTAATCTTTACATAATCAGTCATCACCTATTAACTACCAAGACTTTTTATATATTTTTCATAGAGAGAGATTATATATTTTTCATTTCATATATTTTTATATATTTTTCATTTCATAATTTGCTATGTTGGAGGAACAGGTAGGTATTCTGTAAAATTAGTAATCCAGTAGCTATCAGTGGCTATCTATAACGGCTGAAGCTGTAGACCTCTGTGACCCAGGGACACACAACGGAGGTCCCGTTAATACGTTCCCGATTGGCACACTTCTGGAAATTTAAGAGAGGGCTATAAAAAAAGACATAGCTGAGGCGCAAGAAATGCAGTCTGAAAACATAAAAAGAAGTAGAGCATCTTACAAAAAGAAACTAAATCCCATCAAAAACATTTCATGTAAACTAGGTCGCAAAGAATCACAAGCTCATAACGCTCTCACTGTTAAAAAGTTATCAGATCTCATGTAGAATCAAGCTCTTTATCTTACAAGGCCTAACTTTACAAGCTCTAACTCTACATAACCTTCATCTTGGTCAAAAAGTTTGGCTTGGTCGTTTCGTGGCCTTCAAACAGACACTCCAATGAACTTATAATATTATGTCATGTAATAGTTCCATGAAACGGCCAACCCATAATTTTTTACCAAGATGTAGGGTTTGCAGAGTTAGGGCTTGTAGAGTTAGGGCTTGTAGAATTAAGGGCTTGGCTCTACATGAGATCTGATAACTTTTTACAGTGAGAACATTATGAGCTTGTGAGTCTTGGCCACCTAGTTTACATGAAATGTTTTTGATGGGATCCTTTTAAATACCTTATTATATTTTTTATACTGCCTGTGTATTTTTGAAACGTCCTGTTAACTGTTTTTGAAATGACATTATTATGTTGTTTTTTTGTTTAACCAATAACTTAAAAATATTACCAAGTTATCGAAGTCACTACAAGTACTCTTAACAAACTTAAAGTAGGTACCTATTGGAACATACATTGGCACAAACATTGGTTACAGGCAATTGCGTAGTATCAGTCATTATATTATATACTTTCACATATTTTTCGGAAGTCCCTGGACAGGCTGATTAACGCAACGCCTTCTTATTCTCTCCCACTTTCAAGGCTAATGTTATTCATCGTAGGTTTCAGCAACGCTTTCCATCAGGTACGGTGTATCTATATATATATATATAGATATGTGTAGTTCATAAAATGGTTATTAATATAATTAGTAATATTACCAGCAGCGGTAGCTCAAAGGTAAAACGCTGCTTCTCAATCTTGAGACCCAGATTAATCCCCAGTCGGACATGTGTCAATGAGTTTATCGAAAATTATATTGTATTTGTTCCTACTTACTCCTGTAAAGTAAGAACAAATCCATCCATCCATCAGCCCGTATTCGTCCACTGCTGGACATAGGCCTCCCCAATATTACGCCACTCTTGGCGGTCCTCAGTCATCCTCATCCAGCCCCAGCCGCCACCCGCAACGTCCTTCAGATTGTTTAAGAACAAATACTATGCATATAAATTTCGAAAAACTCATTGATACATGCCCAACCAGGCATTTTTCTTACTTACTTATCGTAAGGAATCCTAAAAGCTTGTATTTGTGCCCGAAGAACGGCGATAGGGTTCACCATTCATCACATTGGAACGTAATAATTGTCGGTGAAACGATTTCTTATTTAGCCATGATTTATCTATCCAAATGGTATTACATTGACATATCAGCTCTTGTCGTGAAACTTGGAAAGAAGCCAACAGGATCTATATTTAAATTTTCCAACTTATCTCGTTTGACCTAGAACAAGCCGCGGCTTTATTGTCCACAAATGGACAAGGGACAAAAACTGAAGCAGGCAAGAAAAGGGCGGCACTTAAGCGTACTTTATATAATTGTTAGACAGAACAACGGCCTTATATAGGTACAAGGCTTATTTAGTACAGACAGACATAAAATCAGTAGATTTTGCGTTTTTGAAATTCTGAATAAAAATAAAATAAATATATCGTCGTAACATGAATCCCCAAGTGGGTGTCAGGAGTGTTTCCAAATGTGGACTGTCAAATGCAAGTGAATGTACTATGGCTGTGAGTATAAGTGCCGCCCGCCAAGACGATTCCTTTTAGTAATTTCGTAAATAATCTTGGCATTTTCACCGACAATCGTTTATCCTGAGTGCCCCAAGTAGAAGAGGTCAGTCAAAAGCTGTTCGCTTCTGCAGGTTCAATGAGAAAGCTTATTATTATTTTATATTATATTCATATTATTTATTGTACACAAAAAAAAATATTATTTGTACATTGCACTTAGATATATCATGTACATAGACAAGCATATCTCCTTCCTTCATAATGCTGATTCTTGCTACCTAGACCTTACTCAAGAACAATTTGATCGACTTTAGTGACTTAAAAATTTTTGTATCAAAAGATTAATTTTTGGACTCCGTTAATATGATCACGATTCTAAATTTCGCCTCCAGCTTGGCTGGATCCCCATTCGCTCATGTTGGAATTTCCATATTCTTTCCCTCCTGTACTCTGTTCTTTTCAATCCTTCTTATCTCAACTAATGTTTTAAGTTTCGTCACCAATCTCATGAATGAATGATGCGATCATCTGAAAACCTTCTGTTAAAGATACCAACACACTCTACGACTTTTTACGGTAAATCTTTTAGAGTTGAAGCTGTGCGTTGTGGAATGCTTTACGCTTTCTTGTAAAATATGCGCCTCCCTTGGTTATGTTTAGGAGACGAATTAAAGAATATTTTTCCTCTCATTAAACAAGGTACAAATATGTAGGTATATTCATCTCTCTGATGACACACACCAGATACACACCGGCACAATTAGCGGAACTGAAACAAAAGGATTAGTATAAAATATTAAAAAGTGAATATTGAAAAAAATATGTCTTATCAAGAGATAAGACATAATTTATTCCCTTAAAAGTTTTAGTTTTACATTTACCTAAAACCTAGTGTTATATACAAGAAAAAAAAAGTCAAAACTAACTTAGCACATAAATATTATACACATTTAATTTAATCCCATACTGGAATTTCTCCGTTCTATGAGATCTTATATTTAGTTTTCGCCAGATATGAAGTAACCAATTAATTGACATCTTTTAACATCGACTTTACAGCCTCAATTAAGTTTTATTAAAAATAATCAAAATTGAAACTAAATGCACTTTTTCTACAAAATCTTTTTTTCTATAAAATAATTTATTAAGAATAGTGAGATTTAACATTAAATAAATGAATAACTCCCAAGCATAGCCCGCTCCATAGCTCGTTGAGCGACCTTAAATCTATATTATGCTTGGGATATCTTTGATGGATAAAATCTGAAACGAAGATATCCGTCAGATATCGAAGGTGACCGACATAGCCTGCCGAATCAGTAAGTTGAAGTGGCAGTGGACTGGCCATATTTGTCGCCAACGTGATAACCGTTGGGGCCGTAAGGCATTGGAATGGAGGCCACGTACATCAAAGCGCAGAGTAGGCCGCCCTCGTGCCTCCTGGATGAGGATGACTGAGGACCGCCAAGAGTGGCGTATTATTGGGGAGGCCTATGTCCAGCAGTGGACGAATACGAGCTGATGGATGGAAATAAATAACTAATGAGTGTTTTCTTCGTGCTATAACTAACGTTCTCATCCGTCTGGGCATGCTGAGAATTATTTTATCAGTTTTGTCTTAGAACTAATATCTCTATAGGATTCATATCTGGGGATCTTGCTGGCCACTGCATTACTGTTATACCCACATGGCTTAGATATGCTTGGACTGAGCGAGCCCTTTGAGCCCGAGCATTATCCTGCATCAGAATAAAGCCTACATCATTATAGAGGACAAATGGGACGTGTTATGCAAGTCACAGTCCACCCTCGTACACCCACGTTTCAACGACGATTATTACGTCCAAGTGTGAAGGATGTTGAGCCCTATCACCATACTTTGGGCACAAATATAGACCCACAGCTTAACGTGACTTCCGAAGCATGCAGACCAGACAAAAAAATACTCCTACGGGATTTGAGCCAACGACCTCCGGATTAGTGATCGAGTACTCAAACCACTAGACCACAGAGATTTTTCCACAGACCACAGAGAATCTTTGATTGTACGCAAAAAGTTTAAACAGTCACAATGTTCTTTCAATCAATATGTGATCTTATTGATATTGACTCAACATTGAAATAAAAATATATTTTAAGGATGTGGCGTAATAGACATTTTCTTTATTTTTGCGATGCCTAAGAGAAGGTTTGTCCAACTATTCTAGTTCAACCCGCAGTTAGACTCCAGGATTCTAATCGTATGGTTTGTTTTGTACATAAATTCCTTAAAAGTCACATAAAAGCAAATTATATATGTAACGTAAAGCACTATTTCTAGACCGAGTCTAAAGTCTCAAGATTAACGTCTAAATGTTTGTTATTCAAACTAAAAGTTAGTAGCTATCCCGAGGGTACAACGTTAAGTTTTCTTAGACAAAGTTCTAACAAGCGAGCTCAGAAGAGCTTTATATTTTTAAACTTACACGTTGCATGTGTGGGTACATGAGCTACTTATGTACAGTCAACGCCACTTCAAGCCTAGCTATACACATTGGACTGTATACCTATATTCTTCACTTTAGGGGCTAAAGTTCTACCGCAAGTGTATAACTTGACGTAATATTGACTGTACATGAATAATTACTAGTATTATTTTTTTATTAAATGTACGATAGTCTGGCAAGGTGGTAGAGCTGATGCTGGGCTCGACTTTGGAGGTACCACCATCTTACTTGGAGACCCCCTCGAAGTGATTCGGGGGAGGGTAAGAGGACAGCTCACAGGCAAAACACCAGGAGGCCTACCATGCCTGGGACCGACGGATGGCGGTATATCCATCCCTAATAGCCGGGCCTTATATGGAACAGACTGGTGACGGGCAACGGCGTCACCAACCCGCCTGCCCAGCGTGTGTGAGTATGGGCAATTCTTCCAGGATGACCGCCACGAGTGGCAAAGTCCTGGAAAGGCTTATGTCCAGCAGTGGACGAACTAGTCTGATGGATGGATGGATGGTACGATAGTCTCACATTTGGCCACAACCACGTGATGTAAAGCGTCGATAACACCAAGAATTAAGCACGCTTGGAGAGTGAAAGAAGGCGAGACGTTTATCAGTCTATCCAAGGACTTCTAATCACAAAATCTACAGAAGTCAATAAAGGACGAATGACTACGCCACTGCCTGTAGCTGCTCTACCAATAGCAAACAAGCAAAGTGTACCAACTGAATTTTGAATGTGATCTTTGATTAGTTAAAATCTCCCATAGTGAAGTTTACCGCAGTTTAAAGGCAAAACTCACTACGGGAGTTGAGAAACTGGAAGAATACTTGTGTATAGAGAATTCATGTTATGTTGAAACTAGGGCGGTCACCTCGCTCATCTTGGCTCACAAAATGTATTAACATGTCACGTTACGTTTTTCGTCGCACCTATTTCTAAGGTTTTGTTGAAAGACCTTCGGAAAATAACAAAAAAAGAAGAGTCTTCTGAATTGATTCAAACCCTAAAAGCAAGCTAACAACGACGCGAAAACTTTGAGATAACCGCACCTTATAAAATTTGCTATGCTACAACCTGATGCTTCACTACTGCACCATAGATTCAATATCTGAAGTGACAAATTAAGCGAGCATTATGAAAAACTCTCGCAGTTTCAGACAATCAGAGATTGCATTCAACTCGGTTGGTAGACTTTGTTTGTATGCCTCCCGGTACGGCTTTCCATGGCCTTATACCAGAACACGACGAGTCGGTTGGCGGCATAGTATCTAAGTTGGGTCTTGGTATAACTTACGTCACTCGGGAAGGCCCCTTCCATGCACTTAATTTTTTATGACCTTCTACAAGGCCCTTTTGTATCATTACCAATCACAAGATATTGTAATATTACACAATATTTGTAACAAGAAGTAATGATCTACTAAGTAAATGTTTCTGTAATATATTTGAAGAGATCGTGTTTTGCCGGATAACTAATAACTTGAGTAGATTTTATGATTTCGACTTATTATAGCTGATCAATCAATCAATACATATTATTATAGCTGATCAATCAATCAATACATATTATTATAGCTGATCAATCAATCAATACATATTATGAAACAGTAGATAGAACCCGGTGTGTCTGTACATTGAAGAAAAGTAATAAAAATAGAAAGGGGGTGACTAAAGAAGAGTGATAGAACACAAATCAGCTATTTTTAGAATTATTTTGTCGGTCTGTTTGTTTGTTTGTTCGCGCACATCTCCGAAACCACTAAACGGATTTGGATGCCGTTTCTTTATTATAATAGTAGTGACCCTGGCCCCCATATAGGTATATTTATAACAGCCAAGTTGAAAACGGGGCAGAGTTGAATAAATGTGGGCGGAGCCGCGGCCAAAAGGCTAGAAGTAAATATACCGGTAATTCACTTTACGAATAGATGTTGGTAATAAAAGGCATGACAAATTACCTTCTCAAAGTCTACAAAATACATAAATGACTGTATTAGACTGTATATAAAGAATATCTTCGAATGTCAATAGCTGTTTTTGTACAGGATATTGTTCTAGCCGTTTTCAATGTTAGTGTGGCTGCAGTCGGAATCTTTTATACAAAAATATTTATTTCAGACACATGGGTTAACACATATAACTTAGATTTTAGTGGCTCAGAGACTAGACGATGGGTAGTCTGTTTCGTGGGTGCCGGTAAATAGTTTTGACAAATAGTTATTTAAACATTGTGACAGCTGTGCGTTAAAAAACTTAAATAAACTAATCTTAAATCTAAGGACTCAATTGGTTATATACATGTTTGATACATGTTTTGACCTCAGAAAAACGTGATTTTGACTCTTTATCTTTTTTTATCTTCTAAATGAAATTTATATTTTCTCTGCAAGTAGTCTACAGCTGATTAGCAGTATATCAAAGTGAGTGTACCTACGTGAGACGAACTAAGCCGAGTGAAGTCCATACTATTTGCCACTCGGGAGTGCTAAGTTTAAACTGGGAGTTTTAGTTCTATGAGAAAATATCTAAAAACTGAAATGCCAGCAATCCCTATCAAAATTTTGTTAAAAAATCTTCATCATTTTTAGGTATCGTCACCAATGAAAAAGGTATATCGCATCAATATTAATTAATGTCAAAATAGCATGTCGATGAGGGTGTCTAATGATCATAGAGTAACTAGCCATATAGGTGCAAAAACATTTGGTTGGAATTTTGGTGACGGTGATGCGAAGCCATAAGATTTCCCCCTACCATAAATCGCTCAACGTGCCTTAAAAAGTTTTCACTTCAAAAATCTTCTACTTTTTCACTGTTAATACTCCATACCGGCTTTAACCGCAACATCCACCCACCATATATGGAGCTTTAGACGCTTTATAGGGTATTCATATATAAGGTTAAATAATATTAGTTGGCGAAACTCAAAACATAGGTAGTACTAGTCTATATGAACAACTGTTTGCATGGGAGCTAAGCGAAATTCGTAACTTTTTTCTCTTCCTCCCATACAAATTGCCCCGATCAGCTGACTGGGCCAGTATGGAAAGGTGAAAACTAATAGCAAAAGTTGTTCATATGGACATGTTCTACATTATGTATAAAATTTCGCCAACTAATTTAATTTCACCTTATACAAGTTTACTTCATAGTGTTTTTCTTTACTATTCAGCAAACAATTGTTACCAAACAATACTAATTCACTCATTGATACTCACCTGGTGACAAACAACATACCCGCGCTATATTGCAATAATAATCGTTTATGAAACAAAAGGTTTATTACCATAAACAAAACCCGATTTGTTTTATTATTCATAGCTTTTGCGTCATAGTTTGCGAATTCGATTACCGACGTAATAAAATATTTGTACAGTAATTCTGCTGAATTAATTTATCTAATTCAACGAGTGGACTGACTCGCTAATTGGGTCGTCGTCCTTCACGAAACTGTGGAAGTTAATTCTGTAAGTAGTCAGTGAAACAAAGTCTTCAACTGTAGTTTTGTAGAAACGGTTGGTTGGACAATGGCATTTTGTGAACAGAGCTGCAGAGCTGTTATGTTTATGAAAAAAAATATGTTTTTATGAAGAAAAAAATAAGTATAATCATCATTGGGTGCCACCTTCAAAATTAAGTTTGAAGGTACAGTAGGCTTAATTGCTTGCGATTCATTGCTGTATACTTCAAGTCTCTAAAGCTTTTTAGTCCAGTCTACTATTTGATGTCATCTATCCGTTTATGACATTGATGTCCTGGTACTTTCTTTCTGGGAATCTTGCCCTCGAGGAACAGCCTTGAAAATTTGTAGAGGGCACCTCTTTGCAAATTCTCGAAAAAGGCGGTCTTCGTTTTCATGATAATTGACATCAGCTCCCGTTTGCGTTTGGCCATTTTAAGGACTTTGACGTTTAGAAGATGATATTTTGAGCATTTTGCGCATCAAATGCCTGAAGTCACTTTATTCTTTAATGTCCATGTTTCGCATCCGTGCAGCAGAGTAGACCAAACGTAGCATCTCATGACACGATGTGTCTTGTAACAAGTTTGATTTTGGGGTCGCAGAGCACTCTGGACATCTTGGTGAATGCAGTTTTGGCTTGCCCAAATAAGTAAACAATATCTTAAGAAAGTCGGCCGCTACGTACTTGACATATTATGTAGTTACTTAATGACATAATATTACACAGTGCGCCCTTAGCCTTTTACATTCTATAGGTTTATCAAATATACATCATATTATTTCTACTTGTCTGTTATGCCTACTTGAAAAACCAATAAAATATATAATAAACTTTACGTCATCTAGTAACAAGATAATATGGGACATACTTACTGGCCGATAAAATATGTACTAACATACGTTTTTTCGAAAAAAGTATTTACAAATCTACGTAGAGTGTTTTCATTATCTTCAATTCAGATATTGTCCATATCCTAGTATTATTTCTTCTATTTGCAGATCTAATGTTTTGTGATTTTTTTTTGTACAAAAAAGCGTTCCAACAAAAAGTTATAATAAAAGTGCGGGTAACATTAAATGGAAATAATAAAATACCTCCTCCTTTGTATCTCAAAGGCTTCTTGGTTATGAAAACTGAACAGTGAACAAACGCCGCGAGCGACTGTACTTTAGGAATGAGTAGTGTTCGGTTTTATATCGATAGTTTGAGTTTTATATCGATAGTTTGAGTTGTAACATGAACATTGAGTTGATTCTTGTCTTATGACTTTATTTATTTATTAAATAAATCATCTGGCCTACGATCTATTGTTTTATGAAGAAGGTTAAATATCTAAATAATAACATTTATGTAGGTAAGTAATAAAAAGTAAAATATTTTTTATTCACATAATCTCCTTCCGTAGCACGTAGACCAAAAATAAATTTGTCCTGATTTGAACTGGCGACCTCCGGATAAGTACTCGAGACTTCGAGCTACTTGACCAGAGATGCGATCTGAAAACGAGAGATATTTTGCAAGACAAGTATCCCTTTTTATATCTGATTTGTTTAAAATGTAGGTAAATCCTACTGATATCAGGAGATATGTCTTTATTACTCCAACTGTTTGTGTTCAGATATCTCAACGTTTCCTCCCATTTATTTCACCGACATAAACACAGAATGTTTATTTATTTATAACACTTTTTGCACATTTACACAACTAACTTAAAAGACAAAAGAAAAAATTTAACATAGCTTACTAGGGCGGCACTTATTGCTAATAGCATTATCTTCCAGGCAACCCTTAGTAGCCAACAGAAACATGAACAAAATAACATGTTGAGGTGTAAATACTAATCAAAAAATAATAGGGAGATCAAGATTAAAATATAAACCTAAATATCTAAGACATAAACTTAATAAAAATACATGAACATACTTAAATAAATTAATACATACCTATAAGATACACAAACATGTATAAATAATAAATAAACATACAAAAATTATAATAATATTGAATATTTGAATTCTAAAATGGGTACTATGTTGAGAAAAATCGCTTCACTTTTATTTTAAAGTGATTTGTATTTTTCAATGCCCTAATTGACACTCGTAAGCGATTCCAGAGTCTTGCAGCGTGTACCGAAAATGAGTCACTGTAAAATCCTGTTCTGTTTTCTGGAATAGCTATCCTTTGAATGTTGCAGGAGCGCATTTCACGCCCGCGTTCATTAATGAATGTGAACCGTTCACGGAGGTAACTAGGAGCAGAGGGATTGTTTAATACACTATGGAGGAGAGAAAGAATGTGAGCATTTCTGCGAAGACGAATGGGGAGCCAATTTAATTGGGAACGGAACTGTGAGACATGATCGTATTTACGAAGAGAAAAAATTAATCGAATACATAAATTTTTGAAGTCGTTCGAGTTTATTGAGAAGCTGCTCAGTGAGGTCTAAAAAACAAGTAAACGAGTCTGCGTAATCTAGAAGGGGGAGAAGAAAAGACTGTGCTAGCATAATTTTGGTTTTGATTGGCAGAAAGCTCTGCATGCGTTTTAAGGCGTGAAACATACCGTACATTTTTCTGCTTAAAGATTCCACGTGTGGAGCCCAAAACAGCGTTCTGTTAAACGTTACTACCAAGTTTTTCACTGAGTCTGTTTAGGAGATTCTGAAGTATTAAATGTAAGCCTTGGAATTGTGTCTATGTCAATTTTAGACAGAAAACGTGAACTACCTATAATGATAGCCTGCGACTTACCGGGTAAATGTATAAATACGGCACGCATACTGATATTTTTCACACACACTAATAGTTAGTACACATGCAAAAAGAGGGCGGCAAACCAACCTGTAGTCACGGACAGCACATCACATCTCTATTGACATTATTTTTGGCCTCACACGATCGCAGGCGCCACGCCCCCTTACTGTATCCTCATATTTTTGGTAAAACCTATCGATACTTATAAAGTGTGGTAGGTCATCGACTTCACTACGAACGGTAAGTACACTTCACTAAAGTGCTGGCTTATTGCGTTTCATCGTACAAGATGGCCGCCTATGACGCTTTAGACAAAGTGGGTGCTCTATTACCTTTTGCTATTTTAAAACAATATAATAATACAGGGGTCTCCAAACTTTTTAGCCTAAGGGCCTCACTGATTCCCCCACTAAGTCCCAAGACTCATCGCTCATCGTAAAGCACATCTTTCCGAAATACTGTAGTATTTACGCGCAAATTTTCGTGATGGGATTTGGGATTAGCTGGCGGGTGAGATATCCTTTGTGCAGGGCACAGGAGTGCACTTACAGAAGGTTCCCTCCGCATAACTAGCGAAAACAGGCGAACGCGCACATAGACGCGTACGTACGACGATCTCGGATGAAGTCGGTCGAAGCCAATACGAAATTCCGCCGAGATCATCATACGTACGCGTCTATGCGAGTGTGCGTCTGTTTTCGCTCGTTGTATGTAGTCGGCTTTCTGGTAGTATCTATTTTGTGGTACTCTACTCCGTTCACTATTTTGGTTGGTACTTCGAGTACAAGGGTTATAAGTGTCGAAAACATTAACCATTGCGACGGAGTTAGCCACAGCACGTGCTGTGCACAGAACTTGAAGTAGGGTTATACTTCTTAAGAAACCGCTACTTTTAGACAAATACGCTAGATAACGTTTATATAAATATCGGTTGTGAGTTTTGATTTTATCATAAAAAGCATCACGTTAATATTATACCTATATATACGTTTGTGAATTTTAAATAAACTAAAGCGGGCTAGAAACCGGGCAAGTACGGCCAGTGACCGCGGGCCGAAAAGCTAGTGCTCGCGGGCCGGTCTTGCCGGGCCGTAGTTTGGAGACCCCTGTAACAATACATTATGGTTTATGCAAGATCCTCATTAAGAGGCTATGCGAATTTTATTTTTGTCACCGTCACTCCAAGCGAAAACACGCTCAGTGCGAGAGGGGTAGATTCAGGGCGAAAGCGAAAAATATTAGTTTTATAATTTTTATAAACAAACTAAAATAGCTAGCAAAATTTCAAATATCAAATCTCTAAATATTGTTGAAACGCACCCAATAAAATTTGTTTCAGTTCTGTATATAGTTCCTATTCGTCAAACGAGGAAAAAAAGTGTGTTTGAAGACCTCATTTCAACAATTATTTCAATCGAGGAAAATTTATCCAAACACGTTTTCCAATTTCAAAACCCTAGATTATATAGTCAAAATGCATATACCAGAAATTTATTATAATTTTCCGTGTATTTCATGAAATACACAGAAAAGAAACACCCGTATTTTTTTTGCATATTGCCTTAAAGTACAGAAAGTGACATGTTTATTTAATCGGCAAAATTAGAAGAGTGCGATTCCATTTGTCGTCATTTCCCGCGTCCCTGTGACGTCACTTTTGGTTAAAAAACTGTCTTTTTTTTTATTATAATTGTAATGGTAATATAACAACTAATCCCAATATTTAATTAACTACATACGTTTTGTCATAACTCACATTCCCGTCATGTAGAACTAAACTGTAAAAATTATAACTGGAATGCATTTGCAATGCAAATGTGGAAACTGACTGGAATTAGAGTCCTCTAGTTTAAGGGTCCGTATAAGGTCGGATGCACAACTTTAAATGACCATTTCACATTGTGTAACTTGGTCAATCGGTTCAATAAAAATAATATGGATAGACTATCGGACTGATGTAAACATTTTAGAAAAAATACTTTTGAAAAAGAAAACGAAGTTACCTCTAAACTTCATGTTTTCGAGTTTTAAAGGGCCTTTCTTAAATTACACGGCCTTAAAATTTGTATTAAAAATAAGTAAGCCCGTTTAAACATTTTGGAATATGTCAATAATTTAATCTTGAAGCCGAGTTATTAAATAAATGAGCGCCTGTTACTTGGTGGTCGTAACAGCCACGGCTGAGGACGCGCTATTTTAAACTAAATGAAACGTCATAGAGGTCAGTTCTCATTAATGCAAAATGAGATGCTCAATCTGACCTTGTAAGCACCCTTAAGTTGCAGCGTCAGGATAATTTAATTAATTCTCTTTTAGTAACTTACATTTTGTACTTGTCGTTTAATACAGCTATCGTAATTATTATAATTTGTAGGATTATAAATAAAAATAATAATTTTATTATTACAAAAATTTTTTGCTGGGCAAGTATTCTAATGTATTATAAACCATTTATTATAAAACAACGAACTGCACATAAAATTCAGAAAATATTTTTTCTGCAATTCGGATTAACTTTGGAGAACAATAGAAAACAATGTAACAAAAGAGTACATGATCTCGGTCTGGTATGACCCATCCATAAACTGTGAAGAGCTAGTATTGATACTTCTAATTATCTTAGAAGCAACTGAGAGAAATGTAAGAAAAAGAGATATACAATATTTTTATTTACCTATACAGTATTATTTACGAAATAGTAAACGATATAAAACTTTAAAAACATCCACTAAAGGGTCAACGTGTGATGAACACCTGAACTCATTAGAATATATCAATAACGTTTACACCTGATTTATATAAAAACGACTCACTGTCTGTCTTCATCTGGGCGAGTGAAGACGTTTACGCGACGGCATTACGCTTCACACTGTGAGGCTGCCTTTATCGCCCAGATGAAGGCAGTCTAAATCTGCTGAAACTGGGCGGCTTTCCAGATCATAACACGAATTGAGGTGAGCCTTTTTATATTAATCATGAATTATCCTCAAGTCTCATTTAATTATATAAACGTTTACTCCATTTACATTTTTGTCAAATCAGCAGGAAAGTCGTCCTTTTTATTTTTATTCATCGAAGCAAATAATATTTCACGAACTATAAAAGTATTCAGCAATCTCAGCAATACAGTCTATACGTAGCCCAGTATTTTATATCAGTGATTTGATCCACGCTCTATGATAGGGAATCAAGGATAATGGGACATTATCTTGGATTCGTTTTACGGCTTACAAAATAAAAGATACAACCTGCTTGCCGAAAACGAAATAGGTACAGTGAGGTTTCAGAATTTTAGTATACCAATTGTGGAACGGATCGATCCATCCAACCATCAGCCCGTATTCGTCCACTGCTGGACATAGGCCTCCCCCAGGTGGAACGGATCACTAAAGAAATTGAATTTCTGTAAAAAAACACATTTTTGAATTGAAAACTTTTGTAAGAATCCGTATACCTATTACAATTGCGAAAGTGTGTGTGTTGGTTTGTCCTTCTTTCACGCAGCAACAAATATAGGCTCTTTTTTGGCGCTTTGACTGGTGATATGTGAAAAACATATGTTTTTCTGTGTATTTCATGATATACACGGAAAATCGTAATCAATTTCTGGAATATGCATTTTAATCTAGGGTTTGATAATTGAAATTCAAATTCAATTCAAATTCAAATAATTTATTTTGCAAAGTAGGTAAATATAATACACTTTTTACACGTAAAAATTTAATCTAATAAAAATATATGTAGTAAAATAATAAATGTACATGGACTAGATTAAAGGTTTATTTAATTTATGAAGCAATATATATACGATTAAAATGATAGGTACAATATATAATAAACAAGGTGAAATCCAATCAACCGCCCGAACCCACACCGGAGACCCGGCCAGGGATCAGGAACAAGGTTCAATGATCACCAACTGAGCCCCCAGCACGATAAAACATATTTGAATAGAAATAATTGTTGAAATGAGGTCTTCAAACACACTTTTTCTCCTCGTTTGTGAACAGGAACCATGCACAGAACTCAAACATATTTTATTGAACATTTATCTATAGTTTTGATTTTGGAATTTTTTCTAGCTTTTTTTAGTTTTTTTATAAAAATATAAAACGATTTTTTTCCATTTCAATAGAATAATCATAAGAAATATGAGCAGTAATCATTTATGGGAAAAAGTCCATTGAAACCCGGTACTTAATAAATTTGACACCAAAACTATATAATATATACAGGTAGGTAAACAAGACTCGGAACAGCTAATGATGTCGTTATAGCACGGTTCAGTAGTTCGCAATCTTACTGTCCACGGAGACTTATTGGATAAATTGATACTTGTCGTTGTTGGTTCTTGATGGAACATTTGAAAAATATTTTATTGACAAGATACTTATTGGATAGTTTGGATATGTTGGAGCAATCATCTAAGTTGCAGAGTAGGCATGGTAACGGCAAAATTGTGATTTGTTTTTCCGTTTCTTTTTGGGTAAAAGTCTTCGATCAACATTGTTGATCCAACGTGAATGTCAAATAAATAAGGTTTTATTATATTATGTACCCGATGTACCGCCTCCATGCTCTAGTCGAGTCTAGTGGTTCGAGTTCTCAACCACTATATATAGTGCCCACTGATCCGGAGATCGCGGCTTTTCATCTCGTGGGGCACATTTTAGTTCGGTCTGCATTCTTCGGAAGGCACATTAAGGCGTATGACCACGCTAAATAAGCAACTCGATGTGTGTCGGTACAAATATCAACGGAAACGACATTGAAATAATGTTCATTTCAGCGTGCCTTGAAAAGTGGCTGTTACGACAACCACTGCGTCTCCAGCTAGCGCAAAATATGAGAAAATAATACTTTTCACATGAACGCCATGAACGGAAAAAAAATTTTGAACTTAAATTTTTAGATCAAAAAATTTCCTATAATTTGGTGAAATAATAATTAAAATCGCTTTAGGCGTTTGGAAGGAGTAAGAGTTCTTGTGTTAATCATGTGAAACTTTCGATGGCTTTAAATTTTTTTTGTCAAAACTTACAATAGAAAAACAATTTATGAAACCTAACATTTATTTTTGACTCTATAATGCCTATCATATATTTTTATGAAAGTTTTCGGACCACCCGTGTGGGAGGAGTAGGCCTTCAAAGACAGGTCCAATTTGCAGTTGGCGTATCCAATATCCATTCGCCTTAAGCATTAGGTCCATTTTTGACCTCATCGGTGAAACGGATTCATTTCGTTTATAAATAAAATAAACTTTTAACAAAAAAATAGCAACCGACTTCAATAGTAACAGCAGTCATTCACTAAAAAGTTAATAATAATTCTATAAAGACCGATGGTACCGAAGCAACACTTTTGCCGACTTCTTTCTTCCTGAAACGTTATGTTATCTAGAAGTCGGCGTTCTTATATTGGTTTTTATGTTGCTATATCGTAGGAAATACGCCGACTTCTAGATAACATAATCTTTATACGTGTCTCAGCGTTTGTGATAAATCCAACCCCGAAGGGGTGAAAAGGGGGATGAAGTTGTCTTCGGAAAGTCCTTTAATTTCAAAGTAAAATGACTAAATTTGTAATTTAGGCTGTCCGTCTGTCCGTCCGTATAAACGGGAGACTCGGTAAGTGGTCAAGACCAAGGTGCAATGACCCTTTTAGCGAAAAACACAAAATAAAATTTGTGCCCTATACTAATTTAAGAATAACTCCCAGTCAATTAGTATAGGAAACCTATTGTTTTTATTGTGTTTTTCTCAAAAAGGGCCACTGACCACTTACCGAGTCTTGAGTATGTATTTTTGGCTATATAATTAGAAGTGACCTAATGTATGTATCTCACAAATATTGCAAGTATTAGGAGTGTGTTTACTTTCGTAAGTACTTTCTAAATCCAATAAAAGGAATAGAAAATGAGTGTTTTGATGTCCATAAAAATTTAAGGGATGAGTTCATGTTCTTTCGTCTTGCGGATGCACTATTCTCATGTAAGGTACATCCAACTAATATTATAAATGTGAAAGTTGGGATGGATAGATGTTTGTTACTCTTTCACGCCGTAACTGATGAACCGATTGAGTTGAAACATTGCACAAATGTTGTTCTAAACCTGGAATAGGGCAAAAGCTATTTTATATCCGATAAATTAGTTCCCATAGGATGGCAATGGGTTGTCAAGTTCCTATAGAAAAGTGATGTACTGTTACTCCTTCACGCCATACCTACTAAACCGATTAGGCTCAACTTTGCACAAATGTAGTTCTAGACCTGGAATAGGACATAGTAGACCACTTTTTATCCCATTAATCAGTTTCGAGGCAATTGGGTGTCAAGTTCCTATAGAAAAGTGATACACATCTTCACACCGTACCTCCCGAACTGATAAGGCTGAAACTGCTTTAAATGTAGTTCTAGACCTGAAATAAGACATAGGCTACTTTATATCAAATCAGTAACCAAAAAAAAATTTTCGTTTGGAAACGCGGCATGGCTTTCGGTCTCGCCAAAGACCTTTTAGCAGAGGATTAATTCAGAGAACAAAAAATGGTGTCTTTCGGAAACGCAGCCCGGCGTTCTTCTTCGCCAAAGACTTCCAATGATACTTAAGCAGATGATTAAAATTAATTAGAAAACAAAAGATAGTGTCAACTGGAAATGCGGCTCGGCTTTTAGCCTCGCCAAACATGCTATACTAGGGGATTAAATCAGTTATCAAAGACAGCCGTTACACATTACCAGAGGATTAATTCAGAGAACAAAAAATAGTGTTGATCTGCAAAACGGCTCGGGCTTCGGCCTCGGCAAAGACGGAAACGAGTCTTGGTCTTCGGCCTCGCCAAAAAAACTTTACATAGGGATCAAATTAGAGATGATGAGAACCAAAAACACTTTAAATACTCTAAATCAAAGTCAGGTCAACTACTAAAACTAAAAATATTTACAGTTTCGATACGACTATACAAAAACTTAATCAACGCGGGCGAAGCCGCGGGCAAAAGCTAGTATACAATAAAGTGAACTACCCTACTTCTCAAAATTAATCGTAAAATTTTTGCAATGAACTCTTCTAAAATTAAACATTTTAAATAAAGAACAGAGAAAATTCAATATTGTACAGGCTATATAAAGTTATTGTTCATTTTTAACGCACAATAAAATATCCCATTTCACTTCTCGTTATGAGATTTTTTACGATTGTTTTAAACACGTTTCTGTTGAAGACTGTTAAGGTGTCCGACTGCAATTTAAACTTTTCTTTGAAGGCCTGCTCCAGTCACACGGGTGGTCCAAAAACTTTAAAAATGCTATGTGACAGGCACGACTTTGAAGTCAAAAAAAAATTTCAAGTTCAACTTTACTGTTGTTATTTTTAACAAAAAAAAAATTTAAGTAATTAAAAGTTTGATATGATTTTCGCAAGAGTTCTCTTACTCCATCCGAATACCTGAAACAATTTTAATGGTTCTTTCACCAAATTATAGACAATTTTTTGATCTACAAAATTATATGTAATGTTAATTTACAAAATTTTTGTTTAACTTTTTTTCCAAATTAAAATTCAAATTCAAATTTTCCTCCATCCCGTCCTAGTAAAAATATTATTTTCTCCTATTTTGCGCTATCCAGAGACGCAGCGATCGTCCAATGCAATACGCGCTGATATGAAAGTTATTTCAATATAGTTTTTACCTATATTTGTACTGACACAGGTCGACACAAGGTCGTTGGCGGAAGGAACGAGCGGTCAAAATTTTTAATTTATTAATTTTTAAGGCGATATGCGAAAAAATACAGGTGTTTCTTTTCTGTGTATTTCATGAAATACACAGAAAATTTTAATCAATTTCTGGTATATGCATTTTGACTAGGGTTTTGAAATTGGAAAACATGTTTGAATAAATTTTCCTCGATAGAAATAATTGTTGAAATGAGGTCTTCAAACATACTTTTTCTCTTCGTTTGACGGACAGGAACCATATAAAGAACTCAAACATATTTTATCAGGTGTGTTTCAAGAACATCAAAAGATTTGATATTTGAAATTTTGCTAGCTATTTTAGTTTTTTTTATAAAAATATAAAACCAACTTTTTCCCTTTCGCAGTGAATCCGCTCCTCTCGTACTGCGCGATTTTTCGCTTGGAGTGACATTGACAAAAATAAAATTTGCATAGCCTCTTAATTATCCATGAGATGAATGTGTGTGATGTGACGTACGTCTGTCACGTTTCACTGTTTCCTTAAATAGGGTTTTTTAAGTCTTAGGTTAAGAAGAAGAAGTTTCGGTTAGTTTTTGGTATTTCATTTATGTATGTTTTTGGTATTTCATAAATCTTTAAAACATTTTGTCTCACGTCTCATTATTGGATTGTCACAAACTAATAAACGTTTATGTTTTATATAATGTTATCTTTAATGAATACACACTTTATTAAACACAGTTAAATAAAAATAGAGTACAAAATGTAGAACACATTGAACGAGGAATTGATAAACTTCTTTGGGGAGCGGAATGAGAAGGACTGACTCCATACAAATATACGCTCGCGAACTACTCGTAGTTTATTTGAGGTCGCATGCGTCAAAACAGTATTTCTCGTTTAAATTAATGACTATCGCTAATGTTACAAAATCCAATTACCATTTTGAAGTGTGTGCTTAGACTAATATGTACAGAGAGTTTTGAGGATAAATCGGTCTCGTGTACCTCTAAAATTAAAATATCTGGTTTTAAAGAGCAGTTTTGAAATATTTGTCTCTGATATTATTAAAACTCGCGTTAGCTGACATACTAAATTATTTTTACATACAACTTGAACACTCACGTGTGATTGTTGTTGACTACATGTCAACCGTTTCACCGATACAATTTCGGCATTATCAAGGCGAGTGTCGTTCTTAGGACGACGACGCGGCGTTCACCGTCGTTGTCAAACGGGCACTGAAGTATATTTCTCTGGTCTAAAAGTTAACCAATTACAAAAATTAACTATATCACAGATATGATAAATGAAATACATAAAAATCTGTTCCAAATATTTTGTAATGGCTGAGAAATTTTGAGATTTGTGCCGCAAACATTTTCAATGCGTCGTCTTTTCAAAGTCGTCGTCAAAGCGATTTCTTCCGGCCTAATAACTAATAACGTAACTAATTATACGTAATACGTACTAATGTAATGATGTTGCATACTAAGTAGCGTTACCCTGCGAGGTGTCCACGGAAGACCAGCGTCGTGGTACAGAACGGTGCCATGACACATGCTGAGTGGAGGCCTTTTAGGTGTCACTCTTGTTTGTTTATTAATGATGTTGTATTTTAGTTATGTGACACAAATAAAGCTTTTTTCTATTCAATTCTATTATATTGTAATAATAAGTAACTATTCGTATAATGTAGCCGATTCTGAAGGCTTTAGTTTTAGTTTTAGTGCTGTCAAGACTAAATTTTCATCATTGCAAAATAGTTCATAAGTGTGAAGCACAGAAGCTAAATTACTTTGGACAAATTTAAGTCTTGACAGCACTAAAACTAAAATTAAAGCCTTCAGAATCGGCTTTATTGTACTAATATAGTACCTACCTATCTAAATAAACTTACACATTATTTCAAACATCATAATGTATGTACTGTACCTATACATATGTAAATTTGTAAGGTTTATCTATGGGCTTAAATGCCTGAAAATAAAATATTTGATGTGATTTGATCGATCTATCAATCAATTAAAATTTTTGTTTTGTCGATACATAGGTAAGAATGATATTACAAAATTTTTGTCATGCATGTCCCATTAATCCTAAAACTACTCAGCAAATTAAGCTGAAGTTTGTCATTTTGTCGAAGTAATTTCACTAAAACTTCAGAATAATACGGAAAAGAAATGCACGTCAAAAGTCCACATTCGTACCTACTTTTTACCGACTATTATTATGTCCAAAGGTGGTAGGTGTTGAGTTCTATCTCCGTATTTCAAGCTTATAGACACATAGTGCCTTCTAAATCACGCAAACCGCACACAAGTGTACTTCGGGATTTGAACCTGTGACCTCTAGATTATTAGTTGAGGAGCTACCGAGAAAATTTTTCCAACTAATTCTGATGAATATTGCAATATGATCTATTGAGACACCCAGTATAAAGAGAATGGAGGTCTATTCTGCTAAAGATTTGAATCGTTCCTTTTTATGAAATGTAAAAATATAATAATAAAATATTGCTTAGCTTCCGATGTGACTTACAGCTCAATGATTTCATTTTCACTCGTTTCAAATCCAATTACTTCATGAAATAAATCATATTTCTTTGCAATAGAATAATAAAACGATCGACATCAACAAGGCCGTGCAATTTCAAAACAGAGCAAGAGTGATTTATCGAAAAATACATATTTTTTGCATTTCTGTACTCGTATGTTTGTGGTTCTATGTATATCGCTGTGGTAATAATAACCCTAAAATAATAGAAAGAAACGATTATATAGAATTTCAAATCATAGTAGGTAAGTATACAACAGGTTTACGGGTAGCAGAGCTGATGCTGGGCTCGCCTGTGGAGGTACAACCATCTTACTTAGAGACCCCCTCGAAGTAGTTCGGGGGAAAGTAAGAGGACAGCTCACAGGCAAAAAACCAGGAGGCCCACCTGGGACCGATGGATGGTGGTATATCCATCCCTAATATCCGGGCCTTATCCGTATGGAACAGATTGGTGACGGGCAGCGGCGTCACTGGTGCGAGGGTTCCGGCACCGCGCTCACCAACCCGCCTGTCCAGCGTGTGTGAGTATGGGCAATTCTTCCAGGATGACCGCCGGTAGTGGCAAAGTCCTGGAAAGGCGTATGTCCAGCAGTGGACGAACTAGGCTGATGGATGGATGGATGGAATTATACAACGTTGTATAAAGTATCAAAGTTTTGTACTGTTTACATCATAGACAATAGACAGAGACAGAAAGACATAATAATTTTTAGGGTTCCGTAGTACCTAAAAGGTACATAAGGAACCTTTGTGGTGAGACTCCGTTGTCCGTCCGTCCGTATGTCACAGCCTCATAAGTTTAGCACCTTTTAAGATAAAGACTTGAAATTTGGCACAAAATAGCAATACAAAAAATATGAAAACTTTTAAATCATTCAAAATATTTCGAAAACAAAAGTGAGAAATATAAAAAATATTATCCTAAAAATACAATATGGGTAACAATTTGCACATATTAAAAAGTTCATTGTAAAAATATATAGTTTTACCTTCGATCCCGGCATCGTTACTATAGAACACCCCAAGGGATAAGAGCACCTGTGTTAGGATGTTGATTGAAGTGTCACGCTCACGGACTTGTTTCGTGGAAAGATTTGAGAACTATCTTGGTCGGTTTCTCTATAACCTAGTAAATAACCTTCACGCTATCTACTCTCTAAATACGTATGAAGTTGAAAATAAACTAATACCCTGGCTTAAGTCCCTAAGTTATAAGGATACAGAGAATCTTCTTGTCTCTCGTTTTAAATGCGAAATGTAAAATTTACTTGTTGTTTAATATTTTTTATCAAATTTTTAACAGACAGACACACACACACACACACACATACCCCCTCGTCATATACGGATCCCAAGACCTTGGTCGTAGGGCTAGGGAAACACATACACTAACATACACCCTCTTCCTACACACACACTCTCATTCTCATCCACACTCTTCACACATACCCACCCTCTCACATGCCCTTGATTTTTGTATTTATTATAAGTTAAGCTGCATGCTCTTTTGTTTATTTTTGTATTCTCGAATTAAATGAGACTTGAGGATAATTCATGATTTATATAAAAACAGTGTGAGGCGTAACGTCGTCGTGTAAACGTCTTCACTCGCCCAGATGAAGGCAGTCTAAATCTGCTGAAACTGGTCGGCTTTCCCGATCATAACACGTATTGAGGTGAGCCGTTTTTATATAAATCACAAATTTTGTATTCTGTTTTATTTTATATTATTGTATGGGAACAGCTTGGCGCCTATAGCACCGGTACATACACCCTTGTAGGCGTCAAGGTAATACTATTATGTTTTTGTGCAATTTTTAGATAAATAAAATAATATTCCATTCAATTATCAGAATACTCGCCTGACCTTCGATCCTGGCTCCATCACCACAGAACTCTTCAACGGATGACAGCACATAACTCATGATCACTTTGTGTTAGGGTGCTGATAGCAGGAAGCTACTTAAATGTAGTCTTTATACTCACTTGAACTTCGTTTCATATCAACAGCACGTTTGCAACAAGTAGGAACCCATATTTCACAATTTAACCCGTCATCACAAAAATATGTGAAATAAAATGAACTTTTAACAAAAAAATAGTAACCGACTTCAAATGTAATGACTGATGGTACCGAAACAAAACTTTCGCCGAGTTATTTCTTCCTGAAACATTATGTTATCTAGAAGTTGGTGTATTTCCTACGATATAGCAACATAAAAAACAATATGGGAGCAAAGAGTTTTTAAAAAAAGAAAATTTAAGCTTAGAAAAAAGATATTCCAATTATATTATGCTAAAAGGCGACTATGTCGAAAAATAAAATAACATTTAATAAAAGTTACCGGCAACATACTCATTCTCACTTTTTATTGAACGCCCTACTACGTATACTTAATAATAATAATTTTAAAATGTATAGGTATATATGTAAAGTATAGTGATGGAACGTATGTATGTATGTATATGCAGGTATAGAGCTGCTTTCTCCAACATAAATATAAGGCTAAAAGAAAAAAGAAACAGAAATCAAAAAACCTCAGGAGACTAAAAGCTAAATCCATTCAAGAAAAAAGCTCCGAGTAAATAAAATAAAACAGTATTTTCCTCGAATTCCTCGACTCGTACCTATTTTCAAAGTTTGTTGTACGTTACATTTTCTTTAAGCCGGATTTAAGAGGATATGTCTTGCACTTGCAACAGTCACCGTTACTCCATGCGGAAACACTCGCAGAGCGACGAGGACGGATTGCGGAAAAATAGGAAAGTATCGGATTTAAATTTGTATAAAATAAATAAAATAGCTATAAAAATGTCGAGTTTTGCCATGTCCGTCTATCTGTCTGTCTGTCCGCGGCTTAGCTTAGAGACTATTAATATTAGAAAGATGTAATTTGACATAGGTATACATATTTATTACGCCAATAAAGTGATACAGTAAAATTTTGATAAAGATTTTTTTTTAGGGTACCTCCCCTACACGTAAAGTGGGGATGATTTCCTTTTTCTTGTCTAACCCCTGGGGTGTTGTTGGTTAGGTAATTTAAAAATATTGGGGGTGTGAGAAGACCATTTTTCGATCCAGGGTTCCTTTTGCGAAATATTAAGCTTAAAAGTGTTAATTTTTGTTAGAGTCAAGCGTCCCTCCCCCCCCCTCCTGCCAGTGAAACGGTTGTATTTGGAGACGTGGAAAATATCACGACAGTAGTATATATAACGAAGTTAAAATGAAAATTATCACAGCTAAGTAGTCTTTACAAGTTAACGAGTACAGATCGGGCCAAACTTTTAGTCCCCTCTAAACACGGGGCAATTCGCATCAACAGGAACAAAGCAACTTCCGAGTGTATTAGAAGTTTGGCGCGATCTGTATTAGTCGACAAACTTATAAAATGTACTTGGAGAAGAAGTCCGCATATTGTGCAGGGCAACTACGGAACCCTACACTGCGCTTGGCCCGACACGCACTTGGCCAGTTTTTTTAAAATTGAAATGTCATTTTAATTTAAATAAAATATATTAATGGTATAATTTTCACTTGGTGATGGTGAAGTTAAATACTGCGAGGTAAACTTGCATGCCCTAACAAGCCTGTATTTGTGATAGAAGTACGATGGTGCAAATGTTTTTGCATTTGCACTTAAATAATATATATTCTGCTACAAAAAGCTTTAAATAAATAGTTAAACACACAATAAACAAAATAATATACACTCCCGGACACCTACGTCGAGCCAGTCCACATTTTCAGTTCGTATCGTCCATAGCTAAAAAAAATTGTTTTACCGAACAAAAAGTTTTTATACAATTTTGAAGCTCGCACATTCAATACCAATTTAACGTGCAAAAACGGTTCTTAATTTAAATTTGTAAACTCTAAAAACAAATGAAGAGCTGCATGTTTTCATTATCTAAGAAAACATAAATAGTTATTTAAGATACACGTGCGGAAAGTAAGGTTTTATACGAATAAGTGCCAAATTGAAAACATGAGCGCAGCGAGCTTCATTCAGCAGCAGCATTCGGATAAAAACCTTTTACGCTCAAGTATCTTACAACATTTTTCAATGCATTTTGCGAGGAAATACAACAAAAAAATAAGTATAATAAAGAAAGTAATTTTATTTCACCAAAGCCTATTTACAACAAAATGGCGTGCTTTCTTTGCAGAGCGCGCGTTTCATACAGTTTTTTCTTTCTTGAGGCAAAGGTACAGTATGCATACAGCCAATAATGTGAAAAATATTTTTGTTTGCGGAAACAAAACACGTATTTTTAAATGAGATAATCAAGAATCTTATGTGTTATGGTGTTTATCATCATTCAATTATTGCTAGAGCGCGCATACTTATAAATAATTGTTTTTTTTTTGACAGCAAAACCTCCTTGCATCTTTGTAATTTTTTAAATTTTATGACTTGCACCATGCACCACAGAGTCAAAAACTTAAGAAAATTACTTTATTTCACGCGTGAAATAAAGGATTTCAGTACTGTTTTATTTCACACGTGAAATAAAGAGTCGGTTGCCGCATAATTTTGTTACACAAAAAAGAAAACTTTACGAGCAAACTGCATTGAATTAATATATATATACCTTTAATTAGAGCTTTAATTGTAATTTTTTTAATCTATGAATTTGAATAAATTTCTACGTTGTTTTTATTCAAATTTAAACCATTTCTGGATTTCAATTATGGATACTTCGCCTGAAGTAGCGGAGCAAGCTGTGGCACTCCTTCGGTCCGGTTTACGCCAGAGAAACGTGAGTAAACGACTCCATATAAGCCGGTCCGCTGCTCAAAAAATGTACCATAGGTATCTAGAGACTGGGAGATATGTTCGCCGTTCACGTGGACCACCAACTTGAGTGACAACGAAATGACAGGATCGGTTTATGTTTACGGCCATCAAAAAGCCCTGACATGAACCCCATTGAACATTTATGGGACGAGTCAAAAAGACGCGTTCGGGCTCGTCATCCAGCGCCATAAACATTACAAGAGCAGAAAACAGCTATCGAGGAAGAATGGGAGATTAATCCTCAATATGCAATCGTAAAACTAATCAGTTCAATGCCAAATCGGTTCAATGAATCAGTTCAATGAATTCGGTCATAAATGCTTTAGGAGGCAATACAAGTTACTGAATAAAACGATTTTTTTACTTAACCATTTTTTCTTTAAAACTCCAAGAAATGTTTCGCTCTATAAACAGACGAAGCCAATACATATGACACAAAAGTTCCTTTTTTTTTGTTCCCTGTATTCAAATTCAGAACAGCAGCACATGAAACTAATGTTAAATATATTAAATGTGCCAGCTTCAAAATTGCATAAAACTTTTTGGTTGTTAACACATTTTTTTTTAGCTATGGACAGCAAAGATTAAATTTCAAAAGTAAAGATAAGCCCTTACCGTACTATGACAACACCAAAATGTTTCCACCTTTAAATGGGTGACGCTCACACGTTTGGAATCAGTTCTCATTTGAACACAGTGATAGTTGGACGCCATAAGTGTACTTAAAGTTAATAATTTTAACAACTTTAGTAGTCTGATCAGTTTGCTCACCGTAGGTAGACAGATTGCGCACTCAAAAGTGTGCGCGCGTCGGCATTAATTTAACGCACGCATTCAAAAACAATGCAATAGATTTTAGGTGCCAAGGCTCATCTAAACTTTTGAAATCTTTGATGGACTCGATTTAGGTGTCCAGGAGTGTATTTTGCAGATATATTTGGTTTATTGTGTACCTTTATATTTGAATGATAAAAGTACGTCGACAAAGCGGTGAACGCATCCCCCACATCGTTTGGATGTAAGAATTGTCGGTGGAAAGAGGGTTTTGACTGTTCCAGTAACAGTCTATACTTGAAATCGCCTCAGACGCTCCCTCCGGGATGTATGTCGTAACAATATTTCATAGGTAAATATTATGTAGACATAAAATGTAGTCAGGCCAAAAAATATTCAAGTCACGGGTCTAGCCTCTATCGTTTGACTCATCAGATTGTTACATTTACTGTTTACTGTTGAATGGTCACTAGCTCTGTTCTAAATCCGTGGCCACTAGGGTTTAGCGAAAATCCACTTTTTTACCTTGCTGTTTACCATTTTTTTTGTCTTCTTTACCTTTCTCTTCCAGCTTACTATAACATTTGCTATGAATAGCTTATTTAGCGTTGGGTCAGACACATTGAACCTTATCCTTTTAGATATTCTGCAAACTTGCTGTACATTTTTTTTACGTTTATTGAAAACCTTTGTTCCTAAATAGAGGTCTGGTTGGTAAAGGAACGTTTCAGCATTATATTATATTTGAGAGTGAACGAGGGTGTTCTTACATGCTATTAATTAAGAAATCTGCTGTTGAACTTTCTTTCTAGAGGCTCATGTTGCTGGGGATTTATCCATAATTAGAATATTACCAGAAACTTTAGGAGTAAACATAATTCCTTTATCAATTTTATATAACACTAGCTTTTGCCCGCGGCTTCGCCCGCGTTAATTAAGTTTTTGTACAGTCGTATCGAATCTGTAAATATTTTTAGTTTTAGTAGTTGACCTGACTTTGATTTGGAGTATTTAAAGTGTTTTTGGTTCTCATCATCTCTAATTTCATCGCTATGTAAAGTGTTTTTGGCGAGGCCGAAGATCAAGACACGTTTCCGTCTTTGCCGAGGCCGAAGCCCGAGCCATTTTGCAGATCGACACTATTTTTTGTTTTCTGAATTAATCCTCTGAATGTGTCTTTGGCTGTCTTTGATAACTGATTTAATCCCCTAGTATAGCATGTTTGGCGAGGCTAAAATCCGAGCCGCATTTCCAGTCGAGACTATCTTTTGTTTTCTAATTAATTTTAATCATCTGCTTAAGTATCTTTGGCGGTCTTTGGCGAAGCCGAAGGCAGGGCTGCGTTTCCGAAAGACACCATATTTTGATCTCTGAATTAATCCTCTGCTAAAGGGTCTTTGGTGAGAAATTTCCAAACGAAATTTTTTTTTTGGTTACTGATTTGATATAAAAGTAGCGTATGTCCTATTTCAGGTCTAGAACTACATTTAAAGCATTTTCAGCCCTATCAGTTCGGGAGGTACGGCGTGAAGATGTGCATCACTTTTCTATAGGAACTTGACACCCAATTGCCTCTGAACTGATTAATGGGATAAAAAGTGGTCTACTATGTCCTATTCCAGTTCTAGAACTACATTTGTGCAAAGTTTCGCCTAATCGGTTAAGTAGGTACGGCGTGGAAGAGTAACAGTACATCACTTTTCTATAGGAACTTGACACCCCATTGCCATCCTATGGGAACTGATTTATCGGATATAAAATAGCCTTTGTCCTATTCCAGGTTTAGAACAACATTTGTGCAGTTTCAACCCAATCGGTTCATCAGTTACGGCGTGAAAGAGTAATAAACATCCACCCATCCCAACTTTCGCATTTATAATATTAGTTGGATGTACCTAACATGAGAGGAGTGCATCCGCAAGACGAAAGAACATTAACTCATCCCTTGAATTTTTATGGACATCAAAACACTCATTTTCTATTCCTTTTATTGGACTTAGAAAGTACTTACGAAAGTAAACACACCCCTAATACTTGCAATATTTGTGAGGTACCTACATTGGGTCACTTCTAATTATATAGCCAAAAATACATACTGAAGACTTGGTAAGTAGTCAGTGACCCTTTTTGAGTAAAAACACAACAAAAACAATAGGTTTGCTATACTAATTGACTGGGAGTTGTTCTTAAATTTGTAAAGTATAGGGCACAAATTTTATTTTGTGTTTTTCGCTAAAAGGGTCATTGAACCTTGGTCTTGACCACTTACCGAGTCTCCCGTTTATACGGACGGACAGACGGACAGCCTAAATAACAAATTTAGTCATTTTACTTTGAAAATGAAGGACTTTCCAAAGACAACTTCATCCCCCTTTTCACCCCTTCGAGGTTGGTATTATCACAAACGCTGAGACACGTATAAAGTAATTTTCAATTGTCAGTCTAAACACAAAATTTAAAGATCCTAACTTCGAAACAGACGAACTTTATAATAACGAACTTTCATTCAAACTTTCTTTTTTTTTACCGTCATCTAGACCTCGCCTAGCCCTTTTCTTAGAGTACCATGAACATGGGTCTAGCATCAGCCGTTTGGGAGATATGGGCCTGTAAAGTTTTGACACTTTCGGCAGACAGATCTCGTCCAGACCTTTTCCTAGACACCCATCAACATGGGTTTATATCCAGCCGTTTGGGAGATACAGGCCGTCAAAGTTTTGACATTAAAAAAAAAACTTTTTTTTGGCATCCCGTGGTCCAACCCCTAGGGATGTACTACCTTCCTTTCCTAAAATATTTTGCTTGGATATAGATATATATAGATAGATAGATAGGTAGATAGATAGACAGATAGATAGATATATAGATTGTTGATATATAGATCGATAGATATCTCAAAAGGAAAAAATGGAACCCTAATAGGACCACTTGTGTGACTGTCTGTCTGTCCGTCTGTTATAGCCGATTTGCACACATACTTTGAAGAATTTTCATGTCCACTATATTAAATTGCAAAATCGATGCAATTTTCGTAATTAATGTCCAAGAAAACCATAAAAACGACACCCATATTGATATTTACACATTTCAAAATTTCAACCTCATCGCACCCCAGCAGGAAATTATGTTATTTCACGTTCACTACGTTGGATTTAGAAATCGTTGTTGTTTTCGTAATCAGCGACGCCATAAACCATACAAACGATACCCATGTTGATTTTCAGACTTTGTCACCCCATTTGCCCCTTTTAGGGGTTGGATTCTGAAAAAACCTGAAACACGTGTTTACTCATTTATGAATAGGAGTACTCCTGTGAAGTCTCGAATAAAATAGTCTAACTAATCTTGTTTCCCCATACAAACTTTGGACCCCCGTTTCACCCCCTTAGGGGTAGAATTTCGAAAAACCCTTTCTTATTCCTTGTTTACATTACAAAGGGAAGCTTTGTGCAAAATTTCAGCTTTCTAGGTCGAAGGGTTTGGGCTGTGCGTTGATGAGTCAGTGAATGAGTCAGTGAATTAATCAGTAAGTCAGTCAGGACTTCTCTTTTTATATATATAGATAGATTGAAAAATAAGCATAGAAATTAAATATTTTGTCGGACTTCTCTTATTAATTTTTCATAATCCTATTTAGGCTACTTAAATACATGAAAAACGCTGAAAGTCGCATACATCCACCAGCATTATTTTAAGGCAGGTTGATTTAAGAGGATGGCATACCCTACCAACTTTTCTTATTAGCCGTCCAGCACAATAAGTCTAATGGCAAAGACCTTATTTGCTTTTTATAGAGGCGATTATATGTTGGCTCTTTGGCCTCTTGTTCTTAGACGCGTAATACTAGTGATCACGAAGCTTAACAACAAATTAGTGTGTTTTTAGCTAACACTGAAATATTTTGTAGGGAAAAAATATTGGATTTAGATAACATCCCTTCATATTTCTATTGCCTATTTAAAAAAAAAAACAAGTTGATCTATTAACTACGTCTTTGAAACGAACGTTTGAAAACCGAAAAAAAGAGGGTGGAAAACTTTTTTTTTTTGACAAAAGTATAAATCTTAAAACATTGTTTATAGGTGGAATCTCTAGGAAAAAGATCGATAAATCAAATATATTTTCTTCAGTATGAGGACAGACCTAGTTTCTTTAAATGAACCCTTGAAAACCTGGTGTTGTTGATGTTCTAGCGTCAGGTGTCCCGTTAAATCATAGAACAAAGATCTTCTTAACAACCTTCCTGTTAGAAGTCGGTTAAAACTTATAGTTTATTTCCTTATCCCAATACTTGAATATATTCTTCACCTGCGCTCGGTTGGCAGTGGGGTGAGCTCATTGAGAGAGCAGTCTTAGTTATAGAGCTACATAGCTATACAAGTAGGTGATACCATAGCTAGATACCAACTTCGTTCAGTTTCAGTTACAAAATAACGTACAATTTTGTGTGGGTGGTTATAATAGGCTAATATAGAGACAGTAAGTATGAATATTATAATAAGGACTAATTTATTCTAAGAAAATGGTCATAATTATTGATATATCAAACATCGTCTAAATACTGTTTTTAATAGAAGTAAAGCTTGTTTCTAGGGCAGTCGGAAAACTGGTCAATGTCCCGAAGTATTATGACGGTTTTTTTAAACAGAATTTATCATGCAATATTATAATGTTTGAATTTACAGTAACGATAACTCGATTTTGAATCCTACATATGTATATACATATTAAATCACATACGCAAACGCAATTTCACATGAATCTGAAACGAGGTTGACATGGAATTTTGGTACTAATGTATTTATATGACCACCTCTGTGGTCTGGTGGTTCGAGTACTCATCTACAAATATGGAGGTCACGGGTTCATATTCCGTAGAGGCACATTTGTGTTCGGTCTGCATGCTTCAGAAGGTACAATAAACTGTTTGTCCATATTTGTACCCAAAATAAAGTTAAACACCCATCACGCTGGGACGTGATAGTCGTCGGTGAAACCTGTGTGCACGAGTGTAAACTGTGACATAAATTTGAAATGAAATATATATATTTATGTAACGTAGGGGGTGAAGCTAATGCCGAGCTTGTTAAATTACGCTTGAAATCTTTGGTACATTTATTATACTAGATAATATTTCTTCATTGTATATTATTCAAAATCCTGTCAGGAGTCGAACCTTCCATATTAAATATGTGTTTACTACTCTTTATTGACAGCTTTTGTGAACAATCTAGGTTGAAGAATAATCTATGAAACAAGAGCATTAATCATTATGTGGAATGTTTACTCTGTTAGCTATACCGTAGGAATCGAACCTATATTCAATTATTTTTATTTACTTCCACTTAAAATATTCAACAAATAAATAATTAAATCAGTGCGATGTCAATAATCATCTTTTATTATTCCGGTAGTTTTCTCTTTATTCTGCACTATGACCTTTTTGCATATTCATAATATAACGATGAAACATCGTAGATATCTTGTCCGTTCGATAATTATTTCAAAAGCAAGTGTGTATCACTCTGAACCATCCATCAGCCTAGTTCGTCCACTGCTGGACATAAGCCTTTCCAGGACTTTGCCACTCCCGGCGGTCATCCTGGAAGAATTGCCCATACTGACACACGCTGGGCAGGCGGGTTGGTGAGCGTGGTGCCGGAACCCTCGCACCAGTGACGCCGCTGCCGGTCACCAGCCTATTCAATATAAGGCCCGGCTATTAGGGATGGATATACCGCCATCCATCGGTCCCAGGCATGGTGGGCTCCCTGTTTCCCCCTGAATTACTTTGAGGGGGTCTCCAAGTAAGACGGTGGTACCTCCACAGTCGAGCCCGGCATCAGCTCTACCACCTGCTATCACTGAACTCTGAACACTGAATTATATTTTAATCACCAGTAATATTACTTTATTTATTCATCACCATCCATTCTCTCACCAAGACTAACTCGGTTTTGTTCCATCATCACGCCACACTCCACGATTCGAAGAACGCGGAGTGTCATGATGACACTTCTTTATTTTATTATCTTATTAAAGTAATCATTGCCTATAATATTAACACATTATTACAATTTATATCATAATTTACAGTGTAAGTCCGGTAATGCTAAGATAATTATTAAATTTAATTTGTATTAAAAAGAAACTATTCAAATTCCACACAACGTCTTTGTTTTGTAATTACCTACTACTTCAACTGAAATACATGATCACTGAAAACTGTCACAATAATATTGATTATTTTTAAAGGTACATATTTATAGAACTATTATAGACAACTTTACATAATAAATATGGTTATTCTAACAAGCTCGACTGTGAAGGTACCACCATCATACTCGGAAACCCCCTAAAGTTATTCGGGGGCGAGTATGAGGATAGCTCTCAGGCACAACCAGGTGGCCCACCATACCTGTGACCAATTGATGGCGGTATATCTATCCCTAGTTGCCAGCCTTTTTAAAACAGATTTGTGACGGGCAGTGGCCTCACTGGTGCGAGGGTTTTGGCACCGCCTGCCCAGCGTGTGTGAGTATGGGCATTTCTTCCAGGAGGACCGCCAACAGTGGCAAAATCTTGGAAAGGATTATGCCCCCCAGCGGGGAAAACAGGCTGATGGATGGTTGGATGTAACGATAATATCAGATCTTATACACTTATTACAGGTTGATTTTAATGTAATATAATTAAATAATTGAAATCTGATAGTTTTATATCATAAATATGAGGAAATACAAAAAAGTTTATAAAAGTTGGTTTACTTAAATTTAATCACAATCCATACTCGGAAACGTCTCTGACACCCTCTCGGGGGTTCATATTATGAAGACGTATTGTATGACTTTGTGACTCTAGTACCAATATTATCTCCATGGTACCGTGGGACCTTTACGTTCGAATATCTCTATTTGAATAAATCGAGTCGAATCGAATTTTAAAAATTCCCCACTCGAACCTGTGGAAGATGGAAGAGGGAATGTCGATGATATTGGAAGATTTCCATTCTTAGCCGTCGTGGGGGAGGGGGGTCCTTATGGAATGGAGAGTATTTGAATATGATAATGGAGCCAGCTGCCGACGATTGCATCGTTAAATTGTCAGGTGCGACATTTATGTTATTTTATCTTTTTCAAATTTTTAGTTCAATCTACATGTTGGATGTTAGTTTAATTAGTGCAGGTGTTTTTAAGTAATGCCGTGATGAACAGACAAAAAAAACATAACATAAGGGTCATAAAAACCTTAATAAAAATTTATAAAATCTAATATTCGAATTGAGATGAATGTTGAAATGTATTTTCAAAATTTCGTAATTTACAATAACGTATTTTTTTTTTTTGGAAAAATATCAGTTGTTATGAAATTGATTTGTTTTTTTAATTTTTATTTTTTTTTATTTATTATTTACATTTATACTACACAATCTTTACAGGCTAACCTAATGCGATTGGTAACAAATTATATTAAAAGCAGTTTTTGTGAACTCCGTCAAAGAACAACTAAACAAATCGGTATCCGTAAGGTTGTCGATTCTGTTGAAAAGATTTGGAGTAGAGGTAATTTTAATATTGTTTATCTACACTCATATCGTACAATCAGGATGAACTGAAAAATAGTGTATAATGGGTATTCTATCAAATAAAAATATTTTTATATGATTTATAGCGAAATCCATCGCTTTGGATACCTACTCTAAACATTATTAGAGTGCATTATGAACTAGAAAACAGCAATAAGAGATAAATTTCAAGTAAGACAAGTATTTTGATGTAGATAATTCTTACGAATATCTTGGAAAGTTTCATATATGAGGCAGGTCTTGCCTGACTGCTAAATGGTGCTAGATTTAGTGCTAGACACTGTACGTAATTCTTCAGTGCTAGATATATAAAAATAGTGCTAAGCACTGAATTAATTTAATATTTACTGCTTTTTTGTCAGGGTTCCTTACCCAAAGGATAACCAACGGGACCCTATTACTAAGACTCCGTCTGTCCGTCTGTCACCAGATTATATCACATGAACCGTGATAGACAGTTGAAATTTTCACAGATGATGTATTTCTGTTGCCGCTATAACAACAAATACTAAAAAACAGAATAAAATTAATATTTAAGGGGGCTCCCATACAACAAACCTGTTTTTTTTGCCATTTTTTGTACGGAACTCTTCGTGCGCGAGACCAACTCGCACTTGGCCGGTTTTATTTGTTCAAATATTTATTCTGAGCAGAAATGTCTGACACCATATACTGAACTATATATGTATAAATGTTATCAAGATCTTATGGATTGGAAAATAGGTAGGTAACCTGTTGCATGAGTGTAGATTTCTTTTTTTAATTTTTTAATTTTATTTATTCATAATTTTACACTATTTCATTACAACATGATGAATAGTATCAATAAACTCACATGAGTTTGTCTTGATACTACAATTCGTGAATACTACTCATATTCGTGCATGAGATATGCCCACAAAAGTAGAAACAAATAAATACAGATACTGATAGCTACCTGCATACATATTATAATTATACAATAGATGACGAGAGAAATTGTCGAACGGCTGCTACTGCAATGTTACGTAGTTGTTACAAAAATAAATAAAGGCAAATAAATTAATTTAGTCGATCTTGACTTCATGTAAATAGGAATTAAATTACAATACAGAATTAGGAGGTATAAAATTGTAAGGTAAATGAGCAGTCGATCGGACAATGGTATACAAATGAAAAGATGCTCTAAGTGATAAAGTAAGTGATAAGAAGATGATAAAGTAGTGTATGAAACTACACATAATTAGGTATCAAAACATTCGCATATACTATTAAAAACTCACCCATGGCTCATTTTTTAAGTCACACTCGTGTTTTAATAACCTCTTTATCTACCAGTTTCATAAACTACTTCGATAAAACTGGCAAAGTACTTTTATATGTACAAGTTTTAATTTTTATTTTAGCTCAATAAAGTACCAGTATTTTTTCAAAGATTGTGATTCAAAGGAGTTCGAGTGCACCCTCGGAACCACGAGACTCTTTGTTAGTGGACCCTCAACCACATTTGTGATGAGGTCCTCAGTAAAGTAGGGCATCCTGAAAATGCTCTTTGATGCCTAAATTTATTTATGTTTTTTATTTTATTATGAACAAGCTTTTGTTGGAGGCTTCGCTCGCGTGGATGTGTATTTCAATGTTTATTTCATTTGCGCGTTAGACAAAAACTATTAACGACAGTTTTGATTATTTTATCAACAACATTTATAGATAGTGTGTTGTTCAAGGTCATTAGAATGACAATAAAGAAAACCGCATCCAAATCCGTTGAGTGGTTCTCGAATTAAAAAGCCTTGGTACAATACTAACAACCCATATCATTTAAAATTTTCAATGTACAGATATGACTTTTTTTCTACTTTATTATCAGTATAGATACATATATATATATATATATATATATATATATATATATATATATATATATATATATTTCGTAAGAATACCATTTGTTTACATGTTTAGAGTAAAATTAAACAGTAAGCTATAATAGCAAACTATTTACATTTTTTTTATTGATATTATAATTTGTCGACACCGTCGCCTTAATTTTGTAAGTAGTCAATTCAGCTCGCGGGTTAAGTTTGCGAATGGTCAACTTAACTCGCGGGCTAAGTTTGCAAGTGGTCAATTCAGCTCGCGGGCTAAGTTTGCAAGTGGTCAACACAACTTGCGGGCTAAGTTTGCAAGTGGTTAACTCAGCTCGTGGGCTAAGTTTGCAAGTGGTTAACTCAACTCGCGGGCTAAGTTTGCGAATAGTCAACTCAACTTGTGGGCTAAGTTTGCAAGTGGTCAACTCAACTCGCGGGCTAAGTTTGCAAGTGGTCAACTCAGCTCGCGGGCAAAGTTTGCGAATAGTCAACTCAACTTGTGGGATAAGTTTGCAAGTGGTCAACTCAGCTCGCGGGCTAAGTTTGCAAGTGGTCAACACAACTTGCGGGCTAAGTTTGCAAGTGGTCAACACAACTTTCGGGCTAAGTTTGCAAGTGGTTAACTCAGCTCGCGGGCTAAGTTTGCAAGTGGTCAACACAACTTGTAGGCTAAGTTTGCAAGTGGTTAACTCAACTCGCGGGCTAAGTTTGCGAATAGTCAACTCAACTTGTGGGCTAAGTTTGCAAGTGGTCAACTCAACTCGCGGGCTAAGTTTGCAAGTGGTCAACTCAGCTCGCGGGCAAAGTTTGCGAATAGTCAACTCAACTTGTGGGATAAGTTTGCAAGTGGTCAACTCAGCTCGCGGGCTAAGTTTGCAAGTGGTCAACACAACTTGCGGGCTAAAACACAACTTTCGGGCTAAGTTTGCAAGTGGTTAACTCAGCTCGCGGGCTAAGTTTGCAAGTGGTCAACACAACTTGTAGGCTAAGTTTGCAAGTGGTTAACTCAGCTCGTGGGCTAAGTTTGCAAGTGGTCAACTCAGCTCGCGGGCAAAGTTTGCGAATAGTCAACTCAACTTGTGGGATAAGTTTGCAAGTGGTTAACTCAGCTCGTGGGCTAAGTTTGCAAGTGGTCAACTCAACTCGCGGGCTAAGTTTGCAAGTGGTCAACTCAACTCGCGGGCTAAGTTTGCAAGTGGTCAACTCAGCTCGCGGGCTTAGTTTGCGAATAGTCAACTCAACTTGTGGGATAAGTTTGCAAGTGGTCAACTCAACTCGCGGGCTAAGTTTTCAAGTGGTCAACTTAGTCCGCGGGATAAGTTTGCAAGTGGTCAACTCAACTCGCGGGCTAAGTTTGCAAGTGGTCAACTCAGCTCGCGGGCTAAGTTTGTTGCGGGCTGAGATACCCCCTTCTACAGCTTGCGAAGGCAGCGAATATTCGCCCTTTTTCATGTAGTTGGTGAGCCCTGTTGCCGTACTTTGAGCAAAAATTGAACTCACAGCTTTACGTGCCATCCGAAGCATGCAAACTGAACAGAAATGCGCTCTACCCGGGATTTGAACCTGTGACCTCAGGATTAGTTACTTTAACCACTAGACCACAGAGGCGCATCAATTCAGTATAATTTAAATCAACCCTCAAATAAAATGGCATATTTACACTACAGGTTGACCCCTCACAATTCATTCTTTTTGTAAATCGAATTTGCCCAATCAGCTCGTTAGTCGTGACGTCATGTAACGAATAACGATTGGATTTCAGTTTCAGTTTCAGCTTTATTGGTAATAGGTAATTCTTTTTGAAATTTTTCCAATTAGTTATTGCATGTATTAGGTATATCTTAAGAGTAATTTCATGCATACATATATATCTATATTCTCGCCTGTTTCCTATAGGGGTAGGCAGAGACTACAGAGTACCATCTGCTACGATCCTGGCACACCTCTTTCACCTGTTCCACGTCCATCAATCTAGTCATACTTCTATTTCGGGTAGTTTTGACTTTTTCACTAGCACTATTTAGCCGTCAAGCTACATGTTGTATGAATTAAGTTATTAAATTAATTTTTGCTCCAAATAATTCACATTTAGTTACACTAATAAATCATTAAAATAGTATTTTGTGCAACTGTAAAACAATGTGAGACATTGAGACACGAGTGCTGGTTTACGAAACCAACGAAGTGAGTGACATTGCTCAGCGTATTGTTGTGAGTATATAGGTATTTTGTTGTAAATATAGATACGTATTACTTACAACAACACGAGTATAACTTCCACATCCGGTCACAGCTTGCCTCACATCACAATATCCGGTCCTCACTTCCGCTATTAAGCAGACAGCAAATGACAGAATAGAGAGATAGAGTTTAGGATTGGAATTATGTTTTATGTTGTTAATATTTCTGTTTTATTCTGTGAGGATGAACAACCAGTCAACTTATCAACATCTACAATAATAATTATATAATAAACAGGAAACTTTGTTTGTTAGTTTGTTAGGGCTTTATCTCGCTGATTTTATTCCAATAAAATGCATAACATATTTCCTCAGGGATCTGGAAATATTTGACCTCTGTCAAATTTTTTGTCTTGCTTTTGACTTATATCATTCTTAGCTATTACTTTTGACATCTGTTGCTTTTGAGATATTGTGACTTTTGGCAAAACGCCACTTTAGGCTCCTGCCAGTTTGACATAATCTGTCACTTTATAATGTTAGTCATAAAAACTATACTTGAGAACGCAATTTTTATAACGAAATTATTAATCGTGTGTTATATCTTTTCGCACAAGGTGTAACAGAAAAGTTAAGTCATATTTGAAGAGCTTAGATAGGAAATGTTACAGAAAAACATTTAAGTACTTTGGAAAAAATTATGAACTCCGCAAAAATAAATCCGTTGATTCGTAAAAGAAAGTAAATACCTAATTATTTACCTAATTACTCGGCCGAAATGTATTGAAAAGCTGTTTTTTATGCGATTCTATGTTTGGTTATACTAATGTTTATATTCTTGATTGTTGGCACTTGGCGGAACTTGCAATACATAATGAACAAAAAATTACTTGTACTATCACACAAATCAGTCATTGATCGCACTGGCTGATGTAAACTATTTATTGTGTAATTAAGATCTTAAATTAATTCCTTTGATAATGCCATAAAGGCGAAACCGGACAGGAAGTATTAAATACATTTGTGGGATAGTACAAGTGATTTTCTGTTCATTATAATATACTATTGTTTGAATGAGCTTTTCAAATACTACTACAATCCTCTGTATCACGTTGTACAACCCGTCTCTAAGAATAATAGAAAATATAGAAACGGAAGCCAATCTGTCTTAGACCGTCGCGTCGGTTCAAATGACCTGTACGTGACGTCATACACGGAACGGACTCGTTTTTTAAGGTTCCGCACTCAACATATATAAGTATGTACAAAATATATAACATGTAACCCGATTTAATTCTAAAACTTATTTTACTTAATTTATAGAAATAGGCATAAATTTGAGGAATTCTGTCATCAACCCATAGATAAACTGAATTATTAGCAATGTCTCGCTACCCACTCTTATCATATTATTCAAAATGCATACTGAAGTAAAAATACTCAAACTCATACTCATTTATTCATAATTTATCATTACATGTCCAATATTATTATTACATTATTATTAAATTAGGTATATTTAGGTAGGTATTAAAACCGATTCTGAAGGCTTTAATTTTAGTTTTAGTGCTCTCAAAACTTAAAATTTTCCAAAGTAATTTAACTTCTAACCCTAACAGTTAAGGACTATTTTGCAATGAAGAAATTTTAGTTTTGACAGAACTAAAACTAAAATTAAAGCCTTCAGAATCGGCTATATTACCTATATAAAGTAGGTTATATTTTACAAAAAAAAAATCAAGAAGTATGTCATATATATGTCAACAATACAATGGTTATGTAACATCATCCGATATGTATTCTTTTACGGAATAGTATGCCTTTTCTAAAATAATGAATTTTAGAAATTATTAATTTTTTAATGTGATTGGGCAGCTTGTTAAACAAACACGGACAAACTAAAACAAACAATTACAAACTAGAAATCAATCAGAAACAAACTTAATAGCACAAATCACATAACATTCTCGTGAGCGTTCAGTATGTGCATTACAAGCTATATCAACTAGTTAGTAAAATTCGGTGTACAGATATAGTAGAAAAATTCGTCGTTCCAGATACGAACGTCGGTAGAGCAGTTGGTAGCGCGCCTGTCATGTAAGCAGGAGGTCGCAGGTTCAAATCCTAGCCCAAGGAATTTTTTCAAAAATATGTAACTTTTAAGTTTGTTGATTATTAATTTTTAGCTTGTAATGCATTCTAATAATAATTAGAGTATTCAAAGCGATGGATTTCACAATAAAAACATATAATCCTAAACGACTATTCTGTAATTTAAATAATACAGGAAAACTAAAGCAATGTTCCTAATCAAATTTAAAGACGTGTACGGAACCTTCGATGCGCGAGTAAAACTCGCATTTGCCTGGTTTTCTTTCAGCCTCAAATGAGAAAGAGGATTCTAACATTCGAGTTGGGAATTATAGAACAAAAGAAAATAACGATCCTCGAAAAAAATATATATTATAAAATATTATCACCGCAACTTCTCCTTTTTCATGTACAAACTAGTATACTTTTTTAAAGTTTATCAGTTGAAGTTATTTGAAAAGTTGTCAAGAACTCGTGAAGAGAAAGTTGTAGTACAAGCACCTAACTTTAACTTGTTAACTACGTTGTACCGAGTCCAGGACTTGAAGATATTGGGAATGGTGTTCGAAAGTGAAGTTAAGCGTTTACAATTCAAGTTACGAATTCGATTTACAGGATAACAAGATCCAAGCATCTGAAGTTTGATGTCTCTTAAATTTACGATCAAAAACATTCCTGCGTATCAAATTATGTGTCATAACACTTTGCGCCGTAAAAAGTTTTGAGATCCCGAAAGAGCCAAAGTCAGCAACCTTTGATTATGAAGTTAGCAAATTACTGGATAGTTTTAAAACTGCACAGGTAAAATAAAGAATATTTTATAAATAATATTTCATGATTTTTTGTGATAAATTACCATTTTTTTTTATTTAAAACTTAAATCCCCAAAGGGGGTGTCAGAGGTGTTCCAAGTGTAAACTGTGAAATGAAAGTCACTGTCCGCACTCGGTGCACCCACGTTTCACCGACGATCTTTACGCCCCAACGTAATGAGTGATGAGCCCTATCGCCGTACTTCGCTTTTCAGGGCATACAAGTTTCCTTACGATGTTTTCCTTCACCGTTCAGCAAGTGGTAACTAAGAACACATACTATGCACATAAATTCCAAAAAACTCATTGGTGCATACCCGACCGGTGATCAAACCTGGATCTCAAGATTGAGAGGCCAGCCTTCTTATTTCAAAACCAAGATAAAAATTTCATAATTTTAAACTTTTTCTTCCGAAATACTATTTAAAATATCACCAATTTCATGTTTGTAGGTCTGCTAGTTACCTTAGAATTTTGATGATCTGTGAGTGAGTGTGTGACGAAAAGGCGAAACTTTGATAGGAGAATAATATCTATAACTTAAAGACCTAGTAATAGATATTCGAAACTACAATCTACTTAGGTACAATCTGTAACTTAATTTTCAGGCTTATGCTCTGCGGCGTATAATTATGTATATATAACTTAAATTATGTATATATTATATACTGAAATACTAATTTGGAGCTTCGAATTGTAATAGTTGTCTGCCTGTATGACGCTTGTCTGTCTGTATGACGCTTGTCTGCCTGTATGACGCTTGTCTGTCTGTATGACGCTTGTCTGCCTGTATGATGCTTGTCTGCCTGTATGACGCTTGTCTGTCTGTATGACACTTGTCTGTCTGTATGATGCTTGTCTGCCTGTATGACACTTGTCTGTCTGTATGACGCTTGTCTGCCTGTATGATGCTTGTCTGCCTGTATGACGCTTGTCTGTCTGTATGACACTTGTCTGTCTGTATGACGCTTGTCTGCCTGTATGATGCTTGTCTGCCTGTATGACGCTTGTCTGCCTGTATGACGCTTGTCTGCCTGTATGACGCTTGTCTGCCTGTATGACGCTTGTCTGCCTGTATGACGCTTGTCTGCATGTATGACGCTTGTCTGCCTGTATGACGCATGTCTACCTGTATGACGCTTGTCTGCCTGTATGACGCTTGTCTGCCTGTATGACGCTTGTCTGCCTGTATGACGCTTGTCTGTCTGTATGACGCTTGTCTGTCTGTATGACGCTTGTCTGCCTGTATGACGCTTGTCTGCCTGTATGACGCTTGTCTGCTTGTATGACGCTTGTCTGCCTGTATGACGCTTGTCTGCCTGTATGACGCTTGTCTGCCTGTATGACGCTTGTCTGCCTGTATGACGCTTGTCTGCTTGTATGACGCTTGTCTGCCTGTATGAGGCTTGTCTGCCTGTATGACGCTTGTCTGCTTGTATGACGCTTGTCTGCCTGTATGACGCTTGTCTGCCTGTATGACGCTTGTCTGCCTGTATGACGCTTGTCTGCTTGTATGACGCTTGTCTGCCTGTATGACGCTTGTCTGCCTGTATGACGCTTGTCTGCCTGTATGACGCTTGTCTGCCTGTATGACGCTTGTCTGCCTGTATGACGCTTTTCTGCCTGTATGACGCTTGTCTGCTTGTATGACGCTTGTCTGCCTGTATGACGCTTGTCTGCTTGTATGACGCTTGTCTGCCTGTATGACGCTTGTCTGCCTGTATGACGCTTGTCTGCCTGTATGACGCTTGTCTGCCTGTATGACGCTTGTCTGTCTGTATGACGCTTGTCTGCCTGTATGACGCTTGTCTGCCTGTATGACGCTTGTCTGCTTGTATGACGCTTGTCTGCCTGTATGACGCTTGTCTGCCTGTATGACGCTTGTCTGCCTGTATGACGCTTGTCTGCCTGTATGACGCTTGTCTGCCTGTATGACGCTTGTCTGCCTGTATGACGCTTGTCTGCCTGTATGACGCTTGTCTGCCTGTATGACGCTTGTCTGCCTGTATGACGCTTGTCTGCCTGTATGACGCTTGTCTGCTTGTATGACGCTTGTCTGCCTGTATGACGCTTGTCTGCCTGTATGACGCTTGTCTGCCTGTATGACGCTTGTCTGCCTGTATGACGCTTGTCTGCCTGTATGACGCTTGTCTGCCTGTATGACGCTTGTCTGCCTGTATGACGCTTGTCTGCCTGTATGACGCTTGTCTGCCTGTATGACGCTTGTCTGCCTGTATGACGCTTGTCTGCCTGTATGACGCTTGTCTGCCTGTATGACGCTTGTCTGCCTGTATGACGCTTGTCTACCTGTATGACGCTTGAGATTTATGCAAAAACAACTTTGTGTTTTTTAATGCAGCTTGCTTGGATATTTAAAAGGCAAAAGAGGTGCGTCAGGATCGAAACTGATAGAAATCTGTGGTCTCTAAACAGATATAAGTATATGTACCTCTTTTAGTGAACCAAATAAACCCTGAAGTATACGTTCTGTACGCGTTCTATACCTCTATTTAGCGTATTGCTCCTGATTGCCTGAATCTCAAAGCACATTTTGGACCAAATTTTCATGTAAATCTGTGCCAGACAGTACACGACCAGCGGACAGCTACGAAACCTCAAACCCGACACAATCCCGCTGGGTTTAATGTTCCTCTCGGATGTGTTTTGGCAGCTTCCCACCGCGGGCGGCTAGACGAATTGCGCTGAATTAATAATATTTGTATCACGCACGTGCGGTCATAGAACCCTCGTTTACTTTTCAGCGGACACTGTCAGCTTTTGCTACGGCGCGGCGTAGCAGTGCTACGATTGCGTACCCTTTTTGCTTTGTAGATCCGCTACGTCGTAGTTTTTTATTATTTATATTTATTTATTCTACTTACATTTATCTTTACAGGACTAACCTAAGACGATAGTGTAGCTACTAACTTAAACATAATACAATTTATTATCAACAAAAAACAAAAACACAAAACCGATAATCGAAAATAAAAATACACAATAGAAAATAATAGAAATAACACAAAGATTTAGACCTAATTTACATAACATAAAACACTCAATGTAGCTTTTGTGAATTCATTCAAAGAGCAATGAAACACGTCAATGCATCCGACAACAGTTTAGTTCGGGCGCATGGCACGACCAGCAGGCACGGCCGCCGCCCGCCGCGACACGTAGCGCTCCGGCACGCACAGCTTCACTTGCTCCAGTACACCCGGGTGACACACCTTGCCACGTAACAACTTAAATATATATGTCACTAGACATAGATTCCTTCTTACATCAAGTCTGTAGTACCTGTGATATATGTAGGTAAGCGGAGAATTCTCTTACTTGTCAGTCGACTTTTAGTCTCAGAATACAACTGTTCGTTTCCCCTTACGTCCTGTGTTTTATTTGGTATTCCTGGATACCACAGTGGCGACGAGGATTAATTATATCGAAAACTATTTGTTAGTGCCGCGCGTGACCAGTGAATTATGTCGGTTTTCGGTAATGTGCCCGTTTTCGACTGTAAAACTGATGAGTGGCCCGTGCATCGCGCACAGTTAAATAATTTCTTTACGGCAAACTCAATAAACTCCACTACGGATAAGGATGGAGAGAAACGACGTGCAATTTTGTTGAATTGCATGACTCAGGATTCGTATCGGCTCGTCAGAGACCTGCTTCATCCCAAGACCCCGGACACAACTGCGTATGACGTCATCATTTCCACGTTAGCAAGTCATTTTGAGCCAAAGAAATGTGTGTATGTGGAAAGGCAGAAGTTTTATTCAGCGGTGAAGGAGTGTCACGAGACTGTACCGGAGTTCGCAGCGCGATTGCGAGGTTTAGCAGCAAATTGTTGTTTTGGTTCGGCACTCGAAATGTGTCTGACGGATCGGTTCGTGCTGGGGGTAGATAACAGTGCAGTTCGTGAGCGGTTTTTCCGGGAAGATGCAGAAAAATTAAAGCTGGCTCGTGCAGTGGACCTGGCATGTGGAGTGGAGAGCTCGCAGGCCGTGACGGCCTCGCTCCCGGTGCCAGCTGTGAAGATCGAGCCACTCTTGTATGCGGCCGTGGGGGGCGCGCGGGGCGCCCGGCCACGTGACCAATCCGGTCCGTCCAGCTGTTCAGTATGCGGAGGCAGGACGCATGACTCATCGGGTTGCGGCTATCGTCATTTGAACTGTGACATTTGTGGTGATAAAGGCCATTTGAAAAGAATGTGTCCAAGAAGTGCGGGTTATGTTAAAAAGCCAAACCGTAATAGGAAAAATCGTAGTCAGTGGCGTAATTATTTTATTTGTGAAAACGGTTCGGCGGCAGCGGATGATTTTGCTCCGATAAATAACATTAGGTGTTTAGATGACCGCCCCATGTGTTTGGAGGTGCGTGTGAGCGGCGCGGTACTGCGCATGGAGCTGGACTCGGGGAGCGCGGTGTCGGCGCTGCCGGCGACCGTCTGGTTTAGGTATTTCTCGCAGTTGCCGCTGGGTGAGTCTCATAAAGCTCTTCGTACCTATGGGGGCGCGTTGTTAACCCCATTAGGAGTGGGATCTTTGCCACTTACATATAATGGTGTTACCCATGAGATAGATTTCTTTGTGGTGCAAAATGGGCCGGTGCCGTTGCTCGGGCGTGATTTTATGGCCAAGTTTAAATTTACGCTCGCCCCGATTAATTACTGTTCTCAAAACGAGATGAATCGGTTATATCAAAGATATCAGTCACTGTTTTCGGGGAAACTGGGCACGTTTAATAAATATGAACTGACGTTGTTTCTGAAAGAGGGGTCTAATCCAAAGTTTTTCAAGGCTCGACCCGTACCTTTCGCCTTAAAAGATAAGATAAGCGCGGAATTAGATCGGTTGGTGCAGGTAGGTATTTTAAAACCGGTTTCTTATTCTCAATACGCGTCGCCTATTGTAGCAGTATTAAAGAAAAATAACGATGTTCGTATTTGCGGAGATTATTCGGTTTCGATCAACAAAGATTTAAAAATTGATAAATATCCGCTACCAAAAATAAACGAATTATGTAATTCATTGTTCGACGCGAAATTCTTTTCAAAATTAGATTTGTCAAATTCTTACAATCAGTTTTGTCTGTCTGAGGCGTCTCAGGAGTATACGTGCATCAACACACATAAGGGCCTCTTCAAGTATACGAGGTTGGTGTTCGGCATGAAGCAACAAGCCAGTGGAGAGCGCAGAGACACATTCTCCTTCAAAACACAAGTCACCAATATACGGCGGGGGACGTGACAGCTTAGCGAGCTGTGATTGGACAGCTCAAGGTCAAAATTTGATGCGTAATTTGTGTAGGGATGTCATACAAGTGAAACGAAAAATTATCGATATCGATAAAATCGAAAAAATTAATTTGGAATTTTCGAGTTTGTCAAAGATATACCAATGAAAGTATTGTTGGGTAATAAATAAAACAAAATTATTTATTTGACAAAGTAGCTACTCACTGATTTTTGAAATGAATTAATTTGGAGTATATTTTTCTTATATAATCCTTCGGGTTTTGATTATTTTTTGTAATGAAGGTTAGCCGGGCATCCACATATTTTTTTATTACACATGAAGCTAAGTCAATCAAGTGATTTGTGGATTCTGTATCAAATTGGTGAAAATTTATGTCTGAGAACAGATCGTATCCCAAGAAAGATTTCAACACAATCTTTATGAAATAATCGGAATTATATTTCGAAGATAAAGTCTTGTGAATGTGAATGACCAACTTAACTTGACACTTACAATCTTTTAAACTCCATACATCTAAAGAGTCTAATTAAGTTAGTAATAATAACTACCTTCTTAACTAAATATTTGTAATTATTAGTATTTGTTGTTATAGCGGCAACAGGAACACATCATCTGTGTGATTTCAACTGTCTAGCTATCACGGTTCATGAGATACAGCCTCAAGACAGACGGACGGACGGATGGACGGACAGCGGAGTGTTAGTAATAGGGTCCCGTTAGGCACCTTTTGGGTATGGAACCCTAAAAATGGTATCAGATGCACTGACAGACACTACTGATAAACATAGGCACTTCTGACGCTAAACAAACGCGTATAAAAATATCCCTACATTAAGTACTTACCTTACATACATTACATATACTTACATGCATACAATGTATGTAAGCAACAATACATTGTTCGATAAATTATTAAACACGTAGTAGGACAGCACTATCGAAAAAAAACGAGACAACTGTTGTGCATTTCACCGTGCGACAGAAAGAGAGGACGTGAAGACATCAACGCAAAGCGCAAGTTCAATTGAAATATTTAATTGTTATATTTTGAAGATTAAAAGTATACGAAAACACTTACTTATGAAACGTTACTCCATCTTTTGTGGTACTTGAAGTAGAAGTATTCTTTCCACACCATTTTATTGCACAAGTAGGCATATTTACTGTAAATTTCGGATTTTTTCTACAGAAACACGCTATGTTTTCACGGACACAGCCAAACTCTGACTAAAACCAATGGCTTCGCTTCAAGCGCCTAAACGCTTTGGGAAGCGGCTGTTTGGCGAGTCGCGTTACCCCCGCATGCGCTCTCCACTAGTACTCCATGGTGTTCGGACTCGCTTGCGCACCGGCTCTGTTTCAACGCGCTATGTGTCAGCTACTTGGTGACGTCACTGGTACGGAAAGTTTCTTAGATGACGTACTGATCCATGCTCCTACGGAGCTCCTGCATTGGCAGAGAGTAGAGCAGGTACTACAGAGATTAGAAGATGCTGGATTAGTTTTACAAAAATCTAAATGTGTGTTCCTTCAGCAAAGTGTCGAGTATCTCGGATACGTAATTGATTGCAACGGGGTACATAAAAGTTGCGATAAAATTAAAGCAATCATGGAGGTAAAGGTTCCAGAGAATACAAAACAATTAAGGTCGTTTTTAGGGCTTGTAAATTTCTATCGCAGTTTTATTCCGGGCGCTTCGATTGTTCTCGAGCCGCTGCATCGGCTGTTGAGGAAAGACGCAAAATGGGAGTGGTTAGAAGAACAGCAGGGGGCATTTGAAGCGGTAAAGCAAGAAATGTGCTCGGAGCGCGTGTTGGCGCATTTTGACCCGAACCAGGAGCTAGTACTGACAGTGGACGCGGCGCCGGGAGGTCTGGGCGCAGTGCTGGCGGCGCGGTACGAGGACGGCTCGGAGCGCCCGCTCGGATATGCGTCTCGCGCTCTTGCTCCTAGCGAGCGCGTCTACAGTCAGATACAAAAGGAAGCTGCGGCTATAATATTTGGCGTAAAAAAATACCATCAGTATCTTTACGGGCGGACGGAGCCGTTCGTGTTAAAAACTGACCACAAGCCCTTGCTGTCAATTTTTTCGCCAGATAAGGGTATTCCTCAAATGACCGAGTCTAGACTACAATGGTATGCTTTATTCCTAGCCGCCTATAACTATAAGATAGAGTACGTGAGTAGTGAAAAGAATGTGGCTGACTATTTGAGTCGGTCGCCTGCAGGGGACGAGCCCGCGGCTGCGGTAGTATCGAGCGAGGAGGGCGCGAGCTATGTGAACGCGCTGGTTGCGGTGGGCGCGCCGCTACCGGCGAGCGTGCAGGAGCTGCGCGCCGCCGCCGCTGCCGAGCCGGTGTTCGCCCGGGTGCAGTGCTATGTGGCCGAGGGGTGGCCTAAGAAAGTTGAGGCAGAATTGCTGCCTTATCAACGTTGCCGACATGAATTGCATGTCGAGGAGGGGTGTCTGATGCGTGGACATCGGGTGGTAATCCCTAAGAAGTACCGGTCGGCAGTACTGCAGGAACTCCACGCCGCTCATCTTGGTATTGTTAAGATGAAGTTGCTGGCGAGGGAACGTTTCTGGTACCCCGGTATTGATCGTGAGATCGAAAATTTGGTGTCAAATTGTGACCGTTGTGTTTCGACACGATCAAATCCCGCTCAAGCCCCTATAGAGAATTGGGAATGGCCTGATTCTGTTTTTGAGAGAATTCATTTAGATTTTCTCGGCCCGCTTCGTGGTAAGATGTACTTGGTGTTAGTTGATGCACGGAGCAAATGGCTCGAATGTATAGAAATGCCAAATTTAATGACTCAGACACTCATATATAAATTGTCATAAATTTTCGCGAGATTTGGAAACCCAAAAATTATTGTTAGTGATAATGCTAAAACATTTGTATCATCGGACTTTATAAAATTTTGTTCTAGCAACGGCATTAAGCACATGACGTCACCGGTATATTTCCCACAGAGTAACGGACTCGCGGAAAACGCAGTAAAAACCTGCAAACGTTTTTTAACAAACGTGTTCAAAGACAGCTCTATGCGCGATACCAATAGCATCTTAGATAAATATTTATTTAATTATAGAAATACGCCACATTGCACGACGGGCGTGTCTCCAGCCCACTTGATGTTCGGTAGGAACTTGGGTTGTAAGTTGGACGTAGTGAGCGGTCACGCCGCACCACCATCGGAGATGCAGGTACTGGAGCGCGTGCGACAAAGCCCAGCGCGTCAAACTAAATATTTCGGTGGTCGAGATGTCATATACCATGTAAATGACAGAGTGTGGATTAAAGATTATCGTAATCCTCAAAAACCCACATGGATCCTGGGCAAGATCATTGGGCGCGTCGGGAATGTTATGTACGATGTGTCTCGTCAAGACTTTGATATTGTTTGGAGGCGTCACGCAAATCAGTTATCAAACGCTAATTCGTATCGGATAAAAACAGGTTTTCCTCCTGACGGGCTTGAAAATATCACAAGTCATGGAGCGGTACAGATGTCGCCGGTAACAGAGTGCGCTGCGCCCCCCGAACTCGCGCCTGCGCGTGTCGAGCCGGAGGGCGTCGCGACGCCGAGTGTTGGCGCCGACGCCGCTGCGGAACCGTCCACAGGAGAGAGAGCGACGCTGGCTCCGTATCGCACCCGCTCTGGTAGAGCGGTCTTACCGCCTGTGAGATTGTATGAGCGGGAGGAAAAATAAACAAATGTTTATGAAGTGTTTTGCGGACATTATAATAATAAGATGTAATACATTTTTTTTTTGGTGTCATAATTTTCTAACTTTCGGTATGAAATTAGTTATAGACGTTGTTAGTGATAATCTTTATTTACGAGTTTAAAAGGTTAAGTTAAATTAGTTTTAAGTTTATGTTTGTTTGATTTTGTTAAATGTTGTGGAGGGATGTGATATATGTAGGTAAGCGGAGAATTCTCTTACTTGTCAGTCGACTTTTAGTCTCAGAATACAACTGTTCGTTTCCCCTTACGTCCTGTGTTTTATTTGGTATTCCTGGATACCACAGTACCCAACCATTCCAAGGACGAATATTGTTGGGTACATTAGTGGGTAGAATGGATACACACCAATTCACACCATGTAAATAATTTAAAATATAAATATCTTACAAATTTATTTCGTATTCGCTCTATCATGATTTTGTCTTGTCTATATTATCTGTGATTCATGCATTCAGGTAAAAATAATGAGGTATAGAAATTAAAATAACTTTATCTATCGCCCAACCTACACTTCCTATCCGTTTTAAAATTTTTGGTTAACAACATGTTTCAAAAATACAACAAAGTACTCCGAAATCTTGTATTTTGTGCTCCAAAACGTCCTATTTCCAAACAGATTTTCCTTAAAAACACATTTTTTTTAAGAATTTGAAAACATATTGACCCCTTGGTAGTTCATAAACATTTGAAAAATGCAGTAGTTTGGTATGTAGGCTAAATAGGATAGCAAGCATACGAGTTCGCGGTAAAAAGTTACCGTCTAGCCTTAATTTTTTTTTTTTAAAGAATTGTCGGCTACGACGTCACTTGAGAATTTGAGACAATTATACTGATTGTGATGTGTGATTGCTTATAAAAAAGTGATCTGTCTCTGTCTGTCTTCTCCTCTGTCATTTTTTTGTCAAATTAGTCGGCAGCAAATGTTTACAAATTTATGTTGATAGCAAAGAACACATTTCTAAACAGCCATTTCTGAAGTTGCAGCTTTTTCGTAATAATATTTATCATCATGAGGTTTTTCTGGACCACAAGTTCTAAAATACGGCTTATTAAATCTAAATCTCGGAATGGTTTTCTAATTAACACACATTAACATAATTTAATCTAAGCAAATTCACAAATGTCAGAAGACATTCCCAAATTATTAAAAAAATAAATATATATACATTTTTATTTTAACCTAAATAGAGCATTAGACATTATAAGATAATGTTTCGTCTGTTCAAGATACTATTAAGATCGGTCGGACCTTTTTAATGCTGACAAAAGGTTCTATCCCAATATTATGTTGAACAGATAATATGAGCAGTATTTCATTAATCAAATAATTTAAGAGCTATGGCGATGGAGAGACTTTGTCACAGACTATAAAGTCTACAGACTATAGAGTCTACAAACTATAGCGCCCATAAACGTGAAATACGGCAGGTATGAAAATGAAAAAATCTTTATTGACGCAAAAAAATACAAGTACACAGAATAATTGGAACTCTGGCCATTAGGGTAGGCTGGAACCTGAATTCCAACGGCCAGCGCTCTCCGTATAAGTTAACACATTTAAAAACTTAATTATGTACTGGCTAATGTTTTTTACAATAATTATAATAATTTTAATACATTTAAATTACATTACAATAAATTTAGATTTAGATTCAACATGAAATTGATTTTATATTAGCTCATGTTAAATGACACCAGTATTACAATAAAAAAATTAAGAATTATAAAAATTATTCAGTTGATAGATTTTGTATTTTATTATTAAATTATAAAATAGCATGCAAAAAAGAAAAATGGGTATATTATATGCGTATATACTCGTATATGTAGGAAGTAAGATGTTGAGGGTGTGATGTGTGTGTTAGACGGTGTGAGAGGGTGAGTATGTGGGTGAGAGGGTGTATGGGACCTATATGTTTCACTCTCCTACACGGAGAAGATTTTCCGTTTCATCATAGTTCAGTTCCGCCAACCATTTCGACACAGCAGTTTTACATTTAAATTTAGTTAAATAATAAATTGAGAAAGTTTTCCTAATTGTGTTGTACAGGTAAGGGCTAATGATGCAATAATGTCGTTTGGCAAAGGACGTTCTATGGGGTATTATTGGACAAACTTTGTCTTTAGGTAGGATTCTAATACGTACGCACGCGCTAAAAACTATGGGGTATTATTGGACAAACTTTGTCTTTAGGTAGGATTCTAATACGTACGCACGCGCTAAAAACTATGGGGTATTATTGGACAAACTTTGTCTTTAGGTAGGATTCTAATACGTACGCACGCGCTAAAAACTATGGGGTATTATTGGATAAACTTTGTCTTTAGGTAGGATTCTAATACGTACGCACGCGCTAAAAACTATGTGGTATTATTGGACAAACTTTGTCTTTAGGTAGGATTCTAATACGTACGCACGCGCTAAAAACTATGGGGTATTATTGGACAAACTTTGTCTTTAGGTAGGATTCTAATACGTACGCACGCGCTAAAAACTATGGGGTATTATTGGACAAACTTTGTCTTTAGGTAGGATTCTAATACGTACGCACGCGCTAAAAACTATGGGGTATTATTGGACAAACTTTGTCTTTAGGTAGGATTCTAATACGTACGCACGCGGTAAAAACGGGCTCTTCGAAATAAAATCATTACAATTTTATCGTTATATTTAGAGTGTAGACTCTATAGTCTGTAGACTCTTTAGGGAAAGCAAAGTCTCATGTCATAGTGCACGTGTGTTGAGTACCTACAGTTGCCACAAAATAAGAGGCCCGTTTTGACAGATAAGAACGACCATAGAATATAACTTTACATGTAATAAATGAAACGGTTAACAAATAATTATTAACTTATTGGGTTTAAAAAAAATAAATAAACGTTTTTTAATTATCACGGAACATATTTCAAGTACTATTTTCACGCATATTCCAAAATTTTGAATTACTACACAATGTCTCAAAAACAGTTACATTCTCAGTCAATTTTTTCTTAATAATAGTGTTGTAACCAGATAATCGCCTAATTTCACGGACTCAATTCGATTCCACGTGAAAATAATTAACTTGTTTTAATATTGATAAAATAATTGTAATGATCTGTAATTAGCTTTTGTGAGACAAGTACACAAAAAGCCAAGTTTAAATTTCCTTTTTTTTTTTTTGCAAATATAAACTTTTTAGATTTGAACATTTGCATGTATTTGTAACGGTGTCGCGTATACCGAAAAATATAATATAATAATTGTGCTAAATGTTACATACCACTTAGCTTTTAAACTTATAGTTTACAAAAACAAAATATATATATACAAGGTGACTTTTTGATCATCGTCCAAATTCATACTGGAGGCTTGATAAGTGATCAGTATCTTGGATCAATAACAATTTTTGTGAAATTTGTAAAATGAAATTTCGGCTTCCCATAGAAATTCACTTGCAGTTCCGAGTGAATCACTATGGGGAGTCGAAATTTCATTTTACGAATTTTACAAAAATTGTTGTTGATCCATGATACGAGTACTGATCACTTACTAAGCCACTAGTATGAATTTGGACGATGATCAAAAAGTCACCTTGTATATTTATAAAAAACATGCATTTATTGCTTAAAGTCCCATTTTTTTAATTAATGAATTGGTTTACAGGCAGTTTTCCATAAATCATCATATCACTAGACAGATTGGCTGGCAAGAAATATGGCAGTATTTTTTTTTATAAGGCATGGAACAATTTTTTCATCTTGAAGCCTAGATATTTTTATTACTGGCCAGTATTTTATATCTATCAACGCTCAGACCTCTTATCTAATTTGAGGTCAGTGAAGTACAACATTACAAAATATTACTGGCACGTAAGAATTTCCATTTCAGATTCTTATCGTAGAGAAAAAAAATTAAAAGCTGGTTTTAGCACCCGAAATATCTTTCTATCACCATATTGGAAGTCGTTGTGCTCCCGTTTGTTTTAGTGTATTTTTCTTGTGACTTTAGGCTTTACTTTCGAACTGTTTATATTTTCTTTCACGTTGACTTTGGCAATTATGTTTATTCTGGAAATTATAACCAATAAACTTGAAAATATTTCAAACGATAACAAACTTATAATATTTTGAATCGATTTCTCGTGAGAATCGGTTGACATAGTTACCGATTTGCATGGTTCACATCCATAGATACGTTGCGATGACATATGTCAAAACGGACCTATTACATTGTGACTACTTTAATTGATGTTATTTCCTCCTAATACAGATGTGAGCTTAAAAGAAGGATTCGACACCTACTTAATGTAATATGTGCTATAAATAAATGATTTTGATTTTGAATTGATGTCATTTATTGACATTTCTTGATGGAACATATTTACATATAATAATAATTCTCAAGTAGTCCGAACTTTGTTTAACTTCGTATATTTATGATTTTGCAACTAGTTTTTAGAGAGATAAATAATGACTCGCAAAATGAGCTAATATACAAAAATAGCGTAATGTATCCACATCGGTGAGTGATTTGTCTAATCTTCACTGAGTGATATCGAATGGAGGCACTCGTATCTAAAAAGGGTGAGGAGATGAGTCGTCGTTACGTTTTACTCAACAAATAGATACTCCAGTGCAATAATCATTCAAAATACAATTTGCCCACATTTGGTTTCGACTGGCGAGCTTCGGAAGGCACGTTTAGCTATCGGTCAATATTTGTGCACGTTTAGCTATCGGTCAATATTTGTGCACGTTTAGCTATCGGTCAATATTTGTGCACGTTTAGCTATCGGTCCATATTTGTGCACGTTTAGCTATCGGTCCATATTTGTGCACGTTTAGCTATCGGTCCATATTTCTGCACGTTTAGCTATCGGTCCATATTTGTGTCCGAAGTGCAGCGATAGGGCACGCGCACCCATGCAAAACATGGTACGAGTATGGATTGTGACTTGGATTTCATAATCCATATTCGGATACTATGACATCCATTCGATTTATATATAAAACAGGCCAAATCCAAAATATATTCTGAGTAGAATCACATCAAAGCACGCACAGACCTTACAAGCTCCTTAATTTTTTCGTGATCCTATCACAAACACAGACTCGTCAAAAAGTTCTCAATACGACCAACATCTGGAGAACTATCCTTCTCCGCGCTTCGGTACCAGAAAGAGACCCCATCGGGGGGAGGAACAGGGGAATCTAAGGTAGAAGTCAATAACTTAGGTAATCCCGTATGAATTGACAAGGCTTGCCAAGTTAAGGGCGGATTACTCGTAGTTTTTCGCTTTGGAAAGTTTATTCAGGAGTAAAGATGTTAGGGAAAAAGTTGGTTTTCTGACTTAAAACCGTAGGTTTGCAACTAACTATGTCATTAAAATTACAGTAAATTCATATCATAAATGTTCAAAAATAAAACTAATAAATAAATAAATTTGAAAGCTTGACTTGTACCGCAAATATACATATTGTAAAAAGAATTCATGCGTTTAACAATAAAACATTGTTGACTTTATTATAGACGAATATTAAGTTTCAGTGGTAGAGCTTGTGAACATCCCGAAGTTATTCGGGGGAGAGTTAGAGGACAGCTGTCAAACAGACACAACCAGGTGGCCCACCATACCTGGGGCTGATTGATGACGGTATATTCATCCCCAAATGCCGGCCCTTATATAAAACAGACTGGTGACGGGCAGCGGCGTCACTGGTGCGTGTGTTTCGACACCACGCTCACCAACCCGCCTGCCCAGCATGAGTGAGTATGGGCCATTTTGACAGGAGGAGTGGTGAAATAGACCCATGGACAGCAACAACTTATTATCACCTCCATGCATCCATCAGCCTCGTTCGTCCCTTAAGGGACGAACGAGGCTGATGGATGCATGGAGGTGATAATAAGCCATATTTCCTATGACAAATCTTGTTCAAAATAATAAATTATAACCCCCAACAAAGCGCGCCAACTGATGTGTTAACGATCTTTGCGACAATCTTATTTAGATAACGCATTTGATTCGATAACGCGTGTCGGTACGAGTACGGTAAATCATAATCTACCGTGAGGATAACACGCTCCGATAAAAGCCGTGGCAACGAGCCAGGGGTCCAATTCTGGTAGTAGCGCTAGAATATTTCTATTTCCTGCATATTTAATTCGAAAACAAGTTAGATATTTATCTGTAATGTATCCGAGCCATGATCTGGACTGCGACCTTTTCTTTTAGAGATACTGAGCATCAGTGCGATTAATTAGCTAACTAAAATTATTTGTTTCAGGGATACTTTTAGTATCATTAAAATTAGGGTGTTTGTATGGATAACTTTAAATGTGCATGAAAAAAAAAAAACTAAATATATTTACAGTTTTGAGTAGTAGAATTTATTTTTTTCAGATAATTTGTTACTGATTGATTTATCATTTTGTAATGCGCTCTAATAATAGTAATCCAAGCAATATATTTTACTAAAATCATATTAACTCATCTTTAAAGTTTTAATGAAATTTCAGTTATCCACAAGCTTGTGCCAACATTTTACTGAATAACCACTTTCAAGTTTCAAATAATGGAATCGTTCTTTTATTCCTTTTATTTAATTTAAAACTTCAGACAGGCGAGAAAATGTGTTAGGTTTTGGTAATTAATCCACGATCCACAGAATCATTCACGGTGGACATTTTTATAACAATAAATGGTTAAATAAATTGAAAACTTGATTCACGTAAATATATTGTTCACGCTACACTACGTTACCAGCGTGACGTTCGAACATGACATGTGCATGACTAATATCGCGGCGCTGCGCTGGCGCCACCTGGCGACACAATAGACTCGCGTGCTGCCAACCCGCGGTTCACTCTCTCTCTTCGGCTCGAGACGCCTCCCGTGGCGCACGTCTGCGCGCTCGCGCAGCCGGACTGTTTCGCCGCAACCGTCGAACGAACAATACATGTGTGCATACATTCGCGCTGCCAGCCCAAATAATATCGCGGACCCATCATTTAGGTTGTGAAAGTGTAGTGTTCACGTTACCACGAACCAAGACATCCAGCTCATCACTGCCCAAGACGCCAGCTTCATCAGCCCAACGAGAGAAGACGACACGCGGCGCATTTGCCGGCCCATCGAAAACATTCCAACCAGGTCAGTGCACCCACATTGTTTCCCACAATCTTTTCTTCTCCCGTGTCATATCCTCAAATCCCATCAGCCCTGCAGTTCTGTAACCCCGCGGTTACATTTTGGCCCTTCGAACCGTTACTGAACCAGCCCCCGTCGATTACAGTCCATTTTCAATCCAAGAAAATTTTGGTTTATATCACCCCCCGCCTATCCCCCGCCGGCCCGTAACTTTGTTTGAACCAGCCCCCGTCGATTTACTACAGTCCATTTTCACCCGGTTACATATTTTGCCCCCTTTCCCGGCAAAAAATATTTTGTGGTCTCGAATACCTATTGCGGGTAGGTAATTAGAACCGCCGCCTAGAAAATTCCATTTATCGGTATAGAACCGGCCCCCCCCCCGCCCCTTTACAGAATAAACTCAGTTTGTTATTATTATTCAGCTCAGATAATATAATTATATCCATTGAGCCCAATTGTTTATTACAGTCCACTATACTTCTTTATTAAACCCAAAATATTTTACGAGATTTTGCGAGATATTTTTTTTTTGGTGCGAGTTTTATTTCGTTTTATTTCGTTTTATTTTGAGTACATACGTATACATTGCATCATTGGATTGTCCGCTCATTTAGATCCGATTTCTGCGAGGTAAACGCATTCTTTGTTGTTTACGAGTTCGAGGCAGATAGGTATTTTATTCTATAAATAGAATAGCATTTGATTCGTGTAAGCGGGAAGTAACATAATAACATAGGAGTGAACAAGGTCATCAGCCCTTTTTGATATCTTGTGTTACAGTAATATATTGCCGGACCGTTTATTTGTGTTATTGTCTGCTTTTTTTTTTACCCGGGTATATATATATAGCACAAATATAGTAAACAATTTGTTTTTTCAACTCATCTCTGCTCTTGTTGTTTGTGGTACACATATAGGGTGTTCCAAGTTGGTGTATCAGCTCATATACAGGTTGTTTTTAAAAAAAAAAAAAAAAATTTTTTTTTCTCTCTGTCGTGTTTATTTTCCGTGTTCCGTTTGAACATAGCCTTTGTTTTTTCGGCCCGCGCAAGTTACAAGCTATCCGCACGTTGGAGCATGTTGTTTTAATAACTCATTTTCACATATAGTCACACTCATCACACATTCAATCAGCACATACACACTCAGCTCATTTTCACTCACACATTCAATCAGCACATACACACTCAGCTCATTTTCACTCACACATTCACTCATCACATACACATTCAGCTCATTTTCACTCAATGAAACCAGCACTCAGCGCACTCAGCACACTCATCACACACACACTCATCACATACACACTCAGTTCATTTTCACTCAATGACTTCAACTCCAACAAAGAATTCTTGTAACTCCGCACAACGTGTAGTGAACGTCACTAACACACCAATTTTGTTGCCAACCGTATCACTTGAAATAGCAGACGTACATTCACTCAATCACACTCAATTTCACTCAGCACGAGCCCTGTTAGGTTTTATCTCACGTCGCGGTACTACAGTTCTCATTCGCTCAGACTGCGGCACAAACAATGATGCAATCACTCACAAGCTCGCGAATCAGCACATAACTTGGTTCGGCGCTCTGCACGAAATAATACTCAACTCAAGACCCCTCTGCCCAATTTCATCCGACCCTACGGACTTTGAACCTCTCACGGCCGGACATTTCATTATTGGTCGTCCGCTCACCGCTCTACCTGAGCAATCTTTTGACGACAGACCCATATCTGCTCTTAAACGCTTTCAACTCATTCAAGCGCTCTCTCAGCGCTTTTGGACTCTCTGGTCCAGATCCTACCTCCATACCCTGCAAACCCGCTCCAAATAGCTCTCCCCTTCTTCCCCTCCTCAAGTGGGTGAACTGGTCCTCATCAAAGAGGATGACTTGCCTCCGCTCCAATGGAAGTTGGGAAGAATTCTCCGCACGATACCTGGCAAGGATGGAGTGATACGAGTTGTGGATCTGGACACAGCTCAGCAGCTGGAGCCGCAGCCCCGGCCCCCCCAGGATGTTCACGCTACACTACGTTACCAGCGTGACGTTCGAACATGACATGTGCATGACTAATATCGCGGCGCTGCGCTGGCGCCACCTGGCGACACAATAGACTCGCGTGCTGCCAACCCGCGGTTCACTCTCTCTCTTCGGCTCGAGACGCCTCCCGTGGCGCACGTCTGCGCGCTCGCGCAGCCGGACTGTTTCGCCGCAACCGTCGAACGAACAATACATGTGTGCATACATTCGCGCTGCCAGCCCAAATAATATCGCGGACCCATCATTTAGGTTGTGAAAGTGTAGTGTTCACGTTACCACGAACCAAGACATCCAGCTCATCACTGCCCAAGACGCCAGCTTCATCAGCCCAACGAGAGAAGACGACACGCGGCGCATTTGCCGGCCCATCGAAAACATTCCAACCAGGTCAGTGCACCCACATTGTTTCCCACAATCTTTTCTTCTCCCGTGTCATATCCTCAAATCCCATCAGCCCTGCAGTTCTGTAACCCCGCGGTTACATATATTATATGTCACACTTAACATACCATCCATATACTGCTGGACATAAGCCTTTTCAGGACTTTGCCACTCCCGGCGGTCATCCTGGAAGAATTGCCCATACTCACACACGCTGGGCAGGCGGGTTGGTGAGCGCGGTACCGAAACCCTCGTACGCTGCCCGTTACCAGTCTGTTCCATAAAAGGCCCGGCTATTAGGGATGGATATACCGCCATCCATCGGTCCCAGGCATGGTGGGCCTCCTGGGGTTTTGCCTGTGAGCTGTCCTCTTACTCTCCCCCAATTACTTGGAGGGAGTCTCCAAGTAAGATGGTGGTACATCCACAGTCGAGCCCGGCATCAGCTCTACCACCTATACTTAACATACACAATAAAGATTTATATTTTTATAATAAAATTTATAAAAAGAACATCAAATAGAAATTAAAACAAGTATATTTTCTTTGTTTTATAAAATTGCAGAATGAAAAATGAATGCTTTGAATGTTATCACGTTACGATCACAATCGTTAACTAACATCCAGAATAGTCCCCCGTCTAGTGCGACTGAGCCCAAACTGTTTTATATTCAAATTGGTTGAATAAAGTTATTCGATGAATTTAGTTCTGTTCTCGAAGTAGCGTCAGAGCTGAGCACACTAGAAGTTCAATTTACAGAGCTGTGATGGACGAGCTTTACACTGGATTATTTTAATAACTTTGTGGACAGCTTTGAGCTTCAATGTCAAACTTTACAAACATTTTTTTCCATTAAGGTTAAATCATATTGATGAAAACACATGTACTGTTTCACTTTATCACTATATTTATAACTCCAACCGGTTTCACATCACGGCATAATCAAGGAATAACAAACAAGAAACTTCCCAACAAAAATTGTTTAGTTTCTTTTCTGATCGAGGCAGATTGCAACGCCCTGTCAACCTGAAAAATGCATGTATACCTACACATAAAATGACGCTTTTTCAGTGCACGCTGCTCGACTATGGAATCGTGTACCTGTATCCGTTCAAAACTGTCGTACTCTGAATACCTTTAAAACTAAACTAAAAGCTCACTACTTTAGTGAACTACCACCCCTAACTCATCTATCATATTATTAAATTCATTAGATTAAAATTTCATCCAAAATTATCTTTTTATTTTTATATATGTGTAAATTTATATAAATATAAGTATATTTATTATATTCTTTAGATTATACTTTTGTGTATGTTTATATATGAGTTTATTATAGCGTAAGGAATCCCCCATTAATAAGTCTATGTAGTTTGTTCTTATGTTTGATTTCGTGACATTTACACGCTCCTTTCTTTATTTTTTCTACATTTTCTTTTTCAGTCAAAGGTTAGCTGGAAGATATTGCTATTAGCAATAAGTGCCACCTTTGTACACTGTAAAATATTTTTTCAATGCAAGTGCTCGTAAAGGCCCACTTTTTATGCATCAAAACCGAACAGAAAGTCGAATATTTTGCCCTAGGGCTTTATTATTATTATTTTTTTTTTTATTTATTTACAATGGTTGGCTAACCTGCGACTTTTCCTGTGTACCATACATTTTGTACTTTTTATCCACTGTTTAACGGCTCTGGATACAGCCCTGTTAAGCCAATTATAATTTAAAGTTAACAAGATTATATTTTGTTTTATTTCCTCACACTATGCATTGAAAAACGTAGTATGATACACGGGCGTAACAGCAATAAATTACTCGGTTACGTTTAAAACACTCGCTACGCTCGTGTTTTAAATCGTCCACGTGATTTAATCCTTTTCGCCCTTGTAGCATAAACTACTATTAATGTTTCATGTTGTGTAAATCTACGTTAAGCGTAATAAATAAAAAAAAAAACATTTTAGCGATAATTAGACCTTCTTTTAGATCTTAAAGAAAAACACCACTGACACTCCCTCGGGGACTCATGTCGTGAAGATATTTTTTTTACTCAGTAACAGTTAGTTACGTACTATTAACCGTTCATCCTTTACCAACTTCCTTAGATTTTTCGGTAGTTCCTCCACAGACTGATTGACGCCTCGCTCGCTTTGACTCTCATTCTGTTGGTGCAAGCGCGCTTTATCCTCGGTCACATGGACACTTTTTATGAGGCGGGTATAAAAAATTAATTACTTATAACAAATTCAGCAAATTTTCCTATCTAATAAATAGCCTCCACGTGAAACGAACCTCTCCCGTGGGACAGTCGCGTACAGTCGCTTATCCGCCGCATTGCGGGCCCTAACCACTTCTGTTTACGACTGCTCAACACTTGGTCATATTTCGGTGATGTTTTGAAGACGAAAACTTTAGATGCTTTAAGGAAAATATCTTGGATTTAGAATACAGGAATTTGATACTTAATTAAATCTACAAGTTTATCTGTCTGCAAAGTGCTTGTAGTGCCAAAATATTGGAAGTTCTTTTAAACAAATAAGTATTTGGAGAATATTTAGCTAATTCTTCTAATTTTCTTCAACACATACAAACATTACTTTTATCTTTGCGTCAAGTCGACTTATTATTTAAATAAGTACTTCTTATCTAAAAGAGAAAAAGAGAGAGAAGGCGAAAGAGGTATGTCAGGATCGTAGCAGAGTTGCTCTGATTTTCAGATAATTTAAGTTAAAGCAAGAAAACCGGCACGGCGTCCATTTAGCCGGTAATTTATAACATAGAGTCTTTTATAAGAGTAAATAGTATGATTTCTGTGCGAGCGCCCTTCATCTGATATTCGTTATCTTGTCTACAAATTTAAGCTTTTTATGACACCAGGTGCAATAGTGACCAAGCCAGTGACTTTTAAAAAAGTACTATCCTGCACAAGTGGTAATTCTTCTATAAATATGTTTATAATATGGCAACAGAGCCTTTTATAAATATGGCAACACAGCCATGGGGGCTCGGTTGGTGATCATTGAACCTTGTTCCTGGTCCCTGGCCGGGTCTCCGGTATGGGTTCGGGCGGCTGATTGGATTTCACCTTGTATAATAGATATTTTACCTATCATTTTAATCGTATATATATTGCTACATAAATTAAATAAACCTTTAATTTAATTCATGTACATTTATTATTTTATTACATATATTTTATACGATTAAATTTTGACTTGCGAAACGTGTATTATATGTATATAGGTACCTATTTTGCAAAATAGACTATTTGAACTTGAATTTGAATTTTGAATTTGAAAATTTGAATTTGAGCCTATTATAAATATGTCAACAGAGCCTTTTCGGAGTAGTGGCTAATAGTACGACCGTTGTAACTTTTATAAATATGTCAACAGAGCCTTTCCGGAGTAGTGGCTAATAGTACGACCGCTGTAACTTTTATAAATATGTCAACAGAGCCTTTTCGGAGTAGTGGCTAATAGTACGACCGTTGTAACTTTTATAAATATGTCAACAGAGCCTTTCCGGAGTAGTGGCTAATAGTACGACCGTTGTAACTTTTATAAATATGTCAACAGAGCCTTTTTGGAGTAGTGGCTAATAGTACGACCGTTGTAACTTTTACAAATATGTCAACAGAGCCTTTCCGGAGTAGTGGCTAATAGTACGACCGTTGTAACTTTTATAAATATGTCAACAGAGCCTTTTCGGAGTAGTGGCTAATAGTACGACCGTTGTAACTTTTATAAATATGTCAACAGAGCCTTTTCGGAGTAGTGGCTAATAGTACGACCGTTGTAACTTTTATAAATATGTCAACAGAGCCTTTTCGGAGTAGTGGCTAATAGTACGACCGTTGTAACTTTTATAAATATGTCAACAGAGCCTTTTCGGAGTAGTGGCTAATAGTACGACCGTTGTAACTTTTATAAATATGTCAACAGAGCCTTTTCGGAGTAGTGGCTAATAGTACGACCGTTGTAACTTTTATAAATATGTCAACAGAGCCTTTTCGGAGTAGTGGCTAATAGTACGACCGTTGTAACTTTTATAAATATGTCAACAGAGCCTTTTCGGAGTAGTGGCTAATAGTACGACCGTTGTAACTTTTATAAATATGTCAACAGAGCCTTTTCGGAGTAGTGGCTAATAGTACGACCGTTGTAACTTTTATAAATATGTCAACAGAGCCTTTCCGGAGTAGTGGCTAATAGTACGACCGTTGTAACTTTTATAAATATGTCAACAGAGCCTTTTCGGAGTAGTGGCTAATAGTACGACCGTTGTAACTTTTATAAATATGTCAACAGAGCCTTTTCGGAGTAGTGGCTAATAGTACGACCGTTGTAACTTTTATAAATATGTCAACAGAGCCTTTTCGGAGTAGTGGCTAATAGTACGACCGTTGTAACTTTTATAAATATGTCAACAGAGCCTTTTTGGAGTAGTGGCTAATAGTACGACCGTTGTAACTTTTATAAATATGTCAACAGAGCCTTTTCGGAGTAGTGGCTAATAGTACGACCGTTGTAACTTTTATAAATATGTCAACAGAGCCTTTTCGGAGTAGTGGCTAATAGTACGACCGTTGTAACTTTTATAAAAAGCACTGTGGAACACAATTAGTAGTACTTCTGTAAATATGATAACCCAGCTTTCTCTGAGCCACCAATAGTATATATTTATATATATTGTGTCCATTGGATCGCCGCCGGGAATTTCACTTGTGACAAATTGGGGATGGACGGAACATAGTTGTATAGGATACACGGGTCCAGTGAAGTGGTTCCGTATCGACGTTTTATTATATCGGGTAGTATTTTGGAGATCACGTTTGAAGTCCATTAAAGAGACAGGGAATACGTGTTACAAAAGATTTAGGGAACAGAAATATTCTATTGAGAATCAGTTAAAAGAATGCTTTGGTGATTTGGACATGTAGAGAGGATGAATGAAAGTGGAGCAATAAAATGAAAATAAACAATTAAGTATGTTTTTTTTTATGTTGTAAATATACACCGTCACGACATGAATTCCAGAAAGGGGTGTTATAGATGTTTTCGAGTGGTGTGTAGACTGTGAAATGCAAGTGAAAGTCTACTATCATACACCCACGTTTCAATAACTATTATTGCTTCCCATGATGATGGATGTGAGCCCTATCACCCAACTTCAGACAGATATTTGACCCACAGCACGCAGACCGAACATAATGTGCCCCTATTTTAGTTTAGAACCTGCGATCCGTGGTTAAATAGTGGAGTACTCGAACCACTAGACCACAGAGGTGGTTAATTACAAGAGTCTCTGCAATGCGGTAGTGAAGGATCTCTGTCCCGCGGGATCTTGTCCTGACCATACGGTAGTGAAGGATCTGTGTCCCGCGGGATCTTGTCCTGACCATACGGTAGTGAAGGATCTGTGTCCCGCGGGATCTTGTCCTGACCATACGGTAGTGAAGGATCTGTGTCCCGCGGGATCTTGTCCCGACCATACGGTAGTGAAGGATCTGTGTCCCGCGGGATCTTGTCCCGACCATACGGTAGTGAAGGATCTGTGTCCCGCGGGATCTTGTCCCGACCATACGGTAGTGAAGGATCTGTGTCCCGCGGGATCTTGTCCCGACCATACGGTAGTGAAGGATCTGTGTCCCGCGGGATCTTGTCCCGACCATACGGTAGTGAAGGATCTGTGTCCCGCGGGATCTTGTCCCGACCATACGGTAGTGAAGGATCTGTGTCCCGCGGGATCTTGTCCTGACCATACGGTAGTGAAGGATCTGTGTCCCGCGGGATCTTGTCCCGACCATACGGTAGTGAAGGATCTGTGTCCCGCGGGATCTTGTCCCGACCATACGGTAGTGAAGGATCTGTGTCCCGCGGGATCTTGTCCCGACCATACGGTAGTGAAGGATCGGTGTCCCGCGGGATCTTGTCCCGACCATACGGTAGTGAAGGATCTGTGTCCCGCGGGATCTTGTCCCGACCATACGGTAGTGAAGGATCTGTGTCCCGCGGGATCTTGTCCCGACCATACGGTAGTGAAGGATCTGTGTCCCGCGGGATCTTGTCCCGACCATACGGTAGTGAAGGATCTGTGTCCCGCGGGATCTTGTCCTGACCATACGGTAGTGAAGGATCTGTGTCCGGCGGGATCTTGTCCTGACCATACGGTAGTGAAGGATCTGTGTCCCGCGGGATCTTGTCCCGACCATACGGTAGTGAAGGATCTGTGTCCCGCGGGATCTTGTCCCGACCATACGGTAGTGAAGGATCTGTGTCCCGCGGGATCTTGTCCTGACCATACGGTAGTGAAGGATCTGTGTCCCGCGGGATCTTGTCCTGACCATACGGTAGTGAAGGATCTGTGTCCCGCGGGATCTTGTCCTGACCATACGGTAGTGAAGGATCTGTGTCCCGCGGGATCTTGTCCCGACCATACGGTAGTGAAGGATCTGTGTCCCGCGGGATCTTGTCCCGACCATACGGTAGTGAAGGATCTGTGTCCCGCGGGATCTTGTCCCGACCATACGGTAGTGAAGGATCTGTGTCCCGCGGGATCTTGTCCCGACCATACGGTAGTGAAGGATCTGTGTCCCGCGGGATCTTGTCCCGACCATACGGTAGTGAAGGATCTGTGTCCCGCGGGATCTTGTCCTGACCATACGGTAGTGAAGGATCTGTGTCCCGCGGGATCTTGTCCTGACCATACGGTAGTGAAGGATCTGTGTCCCGCGGGATCTTGTCCTGACCATACGGTAGTGAAGGATCTGTGTCCCGCGGGATCTTGTCCCGACCATACGGTAGTGAAGGATCTGTGTCCCGCGGGATCTTGTCCCGACCATACGGTAGTGAAGGATCTCTGTCCCGCGGGATCGTGTCCCGACCATACGGTAGTGAAGGATCTGTGTCCCGCGGGATCGTGTCCCGACCATACGGTAGTGAAGGATCTGTGTCCCGCGGGATCGTGTCCCGACCATACGGTAGTGAAGGATCTGTGTCCCGCGGGATCGTGTCCCGACCATACGGTAGTGAAGGATCTGTGTCCCGCGGGATCTTGTCCCGACCATACGGTAGTGAAGGATCTGTGTCCCGCGGGATCGTGTCCCGACCATACGGTAGTGAAGGATCTGTGTCCCGCGGGATCTTGTCCTGACCATACGGTAGTGAAGGATCTGTGTCCCGCGGGATCTTGTCCTGACCATACGGTAGTGAAGGATCTGTGTCCCGCGGGATCTTGTCCTGACCATACGGTAGTGAAGGATCTGTGTCCCGCGGGATCTTGTCCCGACCATACGTGTTCACGCTAAAAACAGCGTGACGTCAGCGCATGCGCAGATAAGCAACTCGCGACAGAATCGAGTCGCGCGCTGAGCGCTGCTCACTCAGTCTGTTCGGATCGACGAGCCTCTCTAGGCGCACGCGCGCGCGCCCGCGCAGCCGACAGCTCTAAACAATAGACATTCGCGTCAGCACAAACAATATCGCGTACCTAAAGTGTAGTGTTAATACAAGTGCTGTGTACATCACTCAAACCAGGACATTCAATACATCCCTGCACAGACGCCAGCTCAACTAGCCAACAAGAAGGCTCAGCACGTCACCGCATCTCCTGTCGGCCCATCGAGAACAACATTCCAAAGCAAGGTCAGTCAGTTTACCCACAATCTTTTTCTTATCCTGTCTACTCTCCCATTCAAATTCCATCAGCTCTGCATCCTGTAGCCAACGGCTACATTTTTGGTCCTTCGAGCCGGATCGAATTCTGGTCCTTACAGTCCATTTTCACATTTTTGGCCCCTCGAACCGTTACTGAACCAGCCCCCGTCGATTTATTACAGTCCATTTTCAATCCAAGAAAATTTTTGGTTTATATCACCCCCCGCCTATCCCCCGCCGGCCCATAACTTTGTTTTGAACCAGCCCCCGTCGATTTACTACAGTCCATTTTCACCCGGTTACATATTTTGCCCCCTTTCCCGGCAAAAAATATTTTGTGGTTTCGAATACCTATCGCGGGTAGATAATTAGAACCGCCGCCTGGAACATTCCATTTATCGGTTAGAACCGACCCCCCCACGCCCCTTTACAGAATAACTCATTTTCATCACGGTTGTAATTATTGTTCAGCTCAGATAATATAATTATATCCATTCGGCCCAATTGTTTATTACAGTCCACTATATTTCTTTATTAAACCCCCCCCGTCACTTCCAGGGATTAATTATCAGCCCTTATAAACCCCATACGTAAAATTAATTAAACTCAAAGTCAGCATTTTGCTCAACATTTTTTACATGTAATTCCCGACCCAATCTTTTCAAATGTTCTCGAAGTGATTCAACTTTGCTCGTAAATACATAGTTCACATTTTAGTTTCATATCGTGTTACAACGTTTTGAGTACCTACACTTCACTTTGTTTTCTATCGCGCGAAGAGGTGCAAATCTACCCACTGTCAAAGATAGTTCTCGTATCTTGCGAGATATTTTTTTGTGAGAGTATAAATTCGCTTTATTTCGTGCATATACATACGTATTACGTATATTACTAAAGCGTGATTTCAAGGCAAATAACATAAAAGTGAACAGGTTCATCAGCCCTTTTCGATATTTTTGTGTTGCGGTAATCTCACGTCGCAGTAATATATTGCCGGACCGTTTATTTGTGTTATTGTCTGCTTTTTTTACCCGGGTATATATATATAGCACAAATATAGTAAACAATTTGTTTTTTTTCTCTTCTCATCTCTGATCCTATTTATTAATGGTACACATATAGGGTGTTCCACGTTGGTACAGCTCATATACAGGTTGTTTTTTAAAAAAAAAAAAATTTTTTCTCTCTCTTTCGTGTTTATTTTCCGTGTTCCGTTTGAACATAGCCTTTGTTTTTTTTTTTTTTCGGCCCGCGCAAGTTACAAGCTATCCGCACGTTGGAGTTGGTAGCGCTCAAGTTTTTAACAACTCATTTTCACTCACACATTCAATCAGCACATACACACTCAGCTCATTTTCACTCACACATTCAATCAGCACATATAGACACACTCAGCTCATTTTCACTCACACATTCACTCATCAGATACACATTCAGCTCATTTTCACTCAATGAAACCAGCACTCAGTCATCACACACACACTCATCACATACACACTCAGTTCATTTTCACTCAATGACTCCAGCTCCAACAGAGAATTCTTGTAACTCCGCACAACGTGTAGTGAACGTCACTAACACACCAATAATAGCAGACGTACATGGTCAATTTCACTCAGCACGAGCCCTGTTAGGTTTTATCTCACGTCGCGGTACTCTAGTTCTCATTCGCTCAGAGTCGGCACAAGCTGTGTAGGTGCTAGGGATCAACTCATTGAAGTTCAGAACTTCCTCGGGTCAAACAATGATGCAATCACTCACCAGCTCGCGAATCAGCACATAACTTGGTTCGGCGCTCTGCACGAAATAATACTCAACTCAAGACCCCTCTGCCCGATTTTATCCGATCCTACGGACTTTGACCCTCTCACGGCCGGACATTTCATTATTGGTCGTCCGCTCACCGCTCTACCTGAGCAGTCTTTTTACGACAGACCCATATCTGTTCTTAAACGCTTTCAGCTCATTCAAGCGCTCTCTCAGCGCTTTTGGATTCTCTGGTCCAGATCCTACCTCCATACCCTGCAAACCCGCTCCAATCAGCTCTCCCCTTCCTCCCCTCCTCAAGTGGGTGAACTGGTCCTCATCAAAGAGGATGACCTGCCTCCGCTCCAATGGAAGTTGGGGAGAATTCTCCGCACAATGCCTGGCAAGGATGGAGTGATCCAAGTTGTGGATCTGGACACAGCCCATGGAGCCGCAGCCCCGGCCCCCCCAGGATGTTCACGCTAAAAACAGCGTGACGTCAGCGCATGCGCAGATAAGCAACTCGCGACAGAATCGAGTCGCGCGCTGAGCGCTGCTCACTCAGTCTGTTCGGATCGACGAGCCTCTCTAGGCGCACGCGCGCGCGCCCGCGCAGCCGACAGCTCTAAACAATAGACATTCGCGTCAGCACAAACAATATCGCGTACCTAAAGTGTAGTGTTAATACAAGTGCTGTGTACATCACTCAAACCAGGACATTCAATACATCCCTGCACAGACGCCAGCTCAACTAGCCAACAAGAAGGCTCAGCACGTCACCGCATCTCCTGTCGGCCCATCGAGAACAACATTCCAAAGCAAGGTCAGTCAGTTTACCCACAATCTTTTTCTTATCCTGTCTACTCTCCCATTCAAATTCCATCAGCTCTGCATCCTGTAGCCAACGGCTACAATACGGTAGTGAAGGATCTGTGTCCCGCGGGATCGTGTCCCGACCATACGGTAGTGAAGGATCTGTGTCCCGCGGGATCGTGTCCCGACCATACGGTAGTGAAGGATCTGTGTCCCGCGGGATCTTGTCCCGACCATACGGTAGTGAAGGATCTGTGTCCCGCGGGATCTTGTCCCGACCATACGGTAGTGAAGGATCTGTGTCCCGCGGGATCTTGTCCTGACCATACGGTAGTGAAGGATCTGTGTCCCGCGGGATCTTGTCCCGACCATACGGTAGTGAAGGATCTGTGTCCCGCGGGATCGTGTCCCGACCATACGGTAGTGAAGGATCTGTGTCCCGCGGGATCTTGTCCTGACCATACGGTAGTGAAGGATCTGTGTCCCGCGGGATCTTGTCCCGACCATACGGTAGTGAAGGATCTGTGTCCCGCGGGATCTTGTCCTGACCATACGGTAGTGAAGGATCTGTGTCCCGCGGGATCTTGTCCTGACCATACGGTAGTGAAGGATCTGTGTCCCGCGGGATCTTGTCCTGACCATACGGTAGTGAAGGATCTGTGTCCCGCGGGATCTTGTCCTGACCATACGGTAGTGAAGGATCTGTGTCCCGCGGGATCTTGTCCCGACCATACGGTAGTGAAGGATCTGTGTCCCGCGGGATCTTGTCCTGACCATACGGTAGTGAAGGATCTGTGTCCCGCGGGATCTTGTCCTGACCATACGGTAGTGAAGGATCTGTGTCCCGCGGGATCTTGTCCCGACCATACGGTAGTGAAGGATCTGTGTCCCGCGGGATCGTGTCCCGACCATACGGTAGTGAAGGATCTGTGTCCCGCGGGATCTTGTCCTGACCATACGGTAGTGAAGGATCTGTGTCCCGCGGGATCTTGTCCTGACCATACGGTAGTGAAGGATCTGTGTCCCGCGGGATCTTGTCCTGACCATACGGTAGTGAAGGATCTGTGTCCCGCGGGATCTTGTCCTGACCATACGGTAGTGAAGGATCTGTGTCCCGCGGGATCTTGTCCCGACCATACGGTAGTGAAGGATCTGTGTCCCGCGGGATCTTGTCCTGACCATACGGTAGTGAAGGATCTGTGTCCCGCGGGATCTTGTCCTGACCATACGGTAGTGAAGGATCTGTGTCCCGCGGGATCTTGTCCCGACCATACGGTAGTGAAGGATCTGTGTCCCGCGGGATCTTGTCCTGACCATACGGTAGTGAAGGATCTGTGTCCCGCGGGATCTTGTCCTGACCATACGGTAGTGAAGGATCTGTGTCCCGCGGGATCTTGTCCTGACCATACGGTAGTGAAGGATCTGTGTCCCGCGGGATCTTGTCCCGACCATACGGTAGTGAAGGATCTGTGTCCCGCGGGATCGTGTCCCGACCATACGGTAGTGAAGGATCTGTGTCCCGCGGGATGCTTAAAACTTTCATAGGAATAAATTATTACAAGCACTTGGTATTTAGGGTTCTCCAGGTTACCATTCTATATTGTCTACGTGGGAGGTATATCAACCCTTATAGGGCTGGAAAAAATAACAATAGTAACACAATAAAAAATGAGACATTATGTATATTGCATCGGTCCCGTAAGGATTTAATCTATTTTAGAGCATTAGGATGAAACCTAGACATTAGAAAAGATTATATTATCTTTGGATGATTTCAAGGGTTGTTGCGATGTTACAGAACCCTAATAGAGCGAGATCAAACTCGCACAAAGTCGGTTTTATATAAACGTATATTTTTATTTGAACTACATGTACTGACAGAACATTTTTAATATTAAAAAAAATATGTCTGAAATCTCGGTATTATTTATTTATTATTAGTGTCGAGACCAATGGAGCTATGTGGAGCATCGTAACAAACTCGTAAATCTCAGAATTTCTGAGCTTCCATACATAAAGCATGACACAATTGTGATATTGTATGTGGTACATAACGAACCGCACTGCGTCAGTTCACCCATACATTGTCGATGCAAGTTAAATCTTCCGTGACCTGACCATGAAACGTTCAAAATACTACCGTATCTCAAGGCATCAAGAGTGTTGCGAGGATGTAAGCTGTTTGTCGTGGTGAGTTCATTTTCGCACCAAGTTTTTAGGTTGCTCTTGAAAATAAAAGCCTTTGTGATGAATTGCCACCTGTCATTTTTAGGGTTCCGTACCCGAAGGGTGTCAAACGAGAGGCTCCACTGTCTGTCTGTCCGTCTGTCCATTTGTCACAGGGATATATTCAGATATAGGTAACCAGTTGAAATTTTCACAGACTACGTGTTACTATATAGCCTCTATCACAGCAATTTTTTTTTTTTTTTTAATAAATGGGAAAATCCTTCGAGAAAGTAACATATTTTCAACGTTAGTAGCTTCAGCTCTATCTTAAATACATGCAAGTTTCAAATTATGTCAGATTATTGTAAATGTTCTAAGAGACGTTCCAGGTGAAAATTGAATTTAGATGAATTGTAAATAAACCTTTTCTACTTTTTTCTTTTTTGTAAATAACTTGTAATATGTCATATTTAATTAATTGTCAGATTCTCAACTGATGCCGGGCCTAGTGGGGCCCGAAATATATCTTGAGTAAAATTCTCATTTTTACCTTTTTATTATTAACTTTTAATAAACTAATACTACATTAAAAAACTTAAAAAATAAAAAATAAATAATAAAAATTGGGGGTTTGTACTCAGGGGATGTTGAGTTATTTTACATTTTTCATTTTCACAATGTTTTTAGGGTTCCACTCGAAATGAAATGAAATATATTTATTCATATAATGTAGGTATATCACATACACTTATTACAGATCAGTTTTAATGTAAAATAAAGAACATTATAACTAAATAATCTATATCTTATAGTTTTATAAAGTAAATAATAATAAAATACAAAAAAACAATAAAGGTTAGGTTTACTTAAATTTAATAAAATAATACAGTTTACTAAAATTCAAAATATAGGAAAATTATATTATAAATTTAGGTAAATATAATGCAATACATATATTAAATATGTATTAACTCAACTTGCTAAGAAGAAGGGCAAGAAACTTAGCAAGATCATGTCTTTTTTTATAATTGTTGTTTCATGCAAATCTGTACAAAGTTACAAAGCAAGGCTATTCTTAAGAATCATAAAGAGATAAAAATACAAGACAGAAGAAATTTATGTAAATAGGAAAAAAAAAAAAAACTACTTTGTCTACCTGTCCCTGTCCTAGTTCCTCTGCTTTTACAGTCACTTTGTCTATTATGAAATAACGTTAATTCTAGAGGAATAATAACATAAGTGAGGAAATTATACTAACTACTAATTATACTATTATTTACTAAATTATACTAACTACTAATTATACTATTATTTACTAAATTATACTAACTACTAATTATACTATTATTTACTAAATTATACTAACTACTAATTATACAATTATTTACTAAATTATACTAACGCCTTCTTCAATATGCCTTGCTTAATAAAATGTTTAAACTTATTCTCTGACACAGTAAGGACCTCCTTTGGTAGTTTATTGTTAAATCTTATACCATGTCGTACGAAAGACGTAATTTCTTTGACAAGGCTGATTTTCGGAAAAACCAGTGTATGTTTATTTCTGTTTTTTTTTACAGTGTTGCTCACCAAGCCTCGGGAAAGTTTTAATATTTTTTCTGACACATTATTATATATATAAACGGGTCTACCGTGATCTAATTTTTACCGTTTTTACGAAAAGGACTCCTGACATTTCGAGACAGTTGCATGTCTCGTGGTCTACGGAAACAGGCAAGTATGGCGAGGCGCAGTGATGAGATGCAGGTGATGACACAAGTATTTTACATCTACCCGCAAAAACATTTTAGTGTACAAAATTAATTTTTATCTGTTTCACGCACGGCAAACAATACTCACAGTATCTGGAGAGGCACTAAAAGAGGGATCTCGCGATTTATTTCCGAATTATTTAAATTAAAGTTTTTATTATTTACCTTTCCTACAAGCTATGTAGGTACTCGTAGACACTTTTCCTCACCACATAAACACACCTGCTCACACACAAACACTAACAAACACATCTCTAATTTATTTTCGTTTTTTGTAGAATTGCATGCATTTTTTTTTCCTTTTGTTTTTAGTCTTATATATTTGTTTTGTGTAAATACCTGTTTATGTAATTATGCTCTGCTCTACACCAAAAGAGCCGGGGGGTGCTGAAAACCAGCGCTGGGGACCTCCTGCAGGATAACCAGTACCTTAGCTTAGCTCTCTCCCTTTGTCAAATATGTTTTTGTGTATATATTCGTGTTAATTTAATGTATGTTTGTCCCAAATAAGTGTTGTTTGTGAATACATATATATACATGTGTCTTTTCGTTTCATGTTTTTTTGACAATAAATGTATCTTATTCTTATTCTTATTCTTATTCTTCTTATTTAAATTTCCCGATAACTTGACTCTATGTGGGACACAATTTGAAACCATCTTCCCGATTTATAATATTTGGATGTTTCTTGAGTAATGGCGATCAGTAGAGATAATTTTCGGGTCATGCAGTTCTATCCAGTGGTTGGTCTCCGATTCAAAAAAAAGTGTTGCTATCGCTGATTTATACATCTGCCGTTATTTTCAGCTGCTACGTATTACTTTACCCTTTACTGTGTGCTGCGTTTTGTTTGTACAATGTAAGAACTTCCACAGCTGCATTGTATTTTATAGACACCTGGATTTTGCAAAGAATCACATCCTTTGGTGTGCGTAAATGGCTCGCCACTCTGGATCACGGAGTATATACAGTCTTGATGGAATATTTATGTAATGCTTTTGATATAGGGCATAAACCCTGGTTTTCTGTTAACCTCAGGAAACTTTTCCTTTTTTTGATCTTGGATGTCGCCTTCTCATCTGATAGCTGTTGTGTCTGAGTACTTCCTGAACGTGTGGCAGCTCATCTTTAAGATGGTCAGGGTTACAAATATCATGTGGTCTGTTTTTTTAATTATGTCATGATATTGAGGATTGGATGTGATGAGGATGGTGGTGTGAAGAGGTGTGCAGGTATATATCTGTGTGTATTTTCGATATACAGTGTGGGCCAGAGAACCATCAGATCTCACCATTAATTTGACATCAAGAAATGCCAAAGTTCTGTCACGTTCCAACTCATATGTAAAGTTTGTTATGGGATGGACGGAGTTAAGATGATCTACATACTGTTTTGATTTCTCGCTTCCCCCTTTGAGAATACTAATTTTTTTCTGACAAATCAAAGAACTCGGTGATTAAATTGATAAGGAATCGTTAATATATGAATTTCTTTGAATTTTTCGCTTAATGAATCCCGGTGCTTCATATTATAAATAGCCCGAATTGCTCTCTTCTGCAAAACAAAGACTGCGTAACTAAAATAGACTAATCTAGCAGTATCTACATCAGTGATTTGCCTTATACATCTAACAGCGTATGCGGCCGAATATATGGGGACCCCACTGAAAACGAGAGTCTATCGTAATGCTTAAAAACTTAGTTTCGTTAACTAACTCCAGCTTGGATCCCTGCAAATGCAAATTAACATTTACTTGAATTACATTTAGTAACGCGAATTTTATACATTTTGTCTTTTTTGCGTTTAAAACTAAATTATTTGCAGTGAACTAATCAAGAATCAATGATACTGTGTGGCGGTAAGAAACCCTTTGTGCCCGAGTTCAACTTGCTTTTGGCTAAATTATTAATTAACAAATAAATTGCTTGACGTTTAATGTGTCTAAAGAGAAAGATAAGACGTTGGGGTTTGGAACAAAGGGTTGGGAGATGACCTCAGTGAGGATGCGGGTGGTGGGGCCGTCCCCCAACCCCTGTCCTCCGTGGGCGCGGTAAGCACGATCTTGACAAGCTATAGCTTTCTGAAGTTTCGCTACGGATAGCAAAAACTGGTTAAAGCTGCAAGTTACCTTAGTGTTCAAGTTAAACAAAACAAATGTTTTCAACCTTTTTTGCATTTCCATTTTATATTCCGCCTCTACAAGGGCAGGCCGCACACACGCAATACTATTGTCAATAATATTGATAAATCTAGATTGATTACGTAGGCTAAGTTGAAATTGACTGACAGAACATACGAGTACGTACGTAATATTTAGCAAGTAAATCCAGAGCCGTAAAAGCTGAAAGTGCTGCCAATTTAGAAAAAAAAAAACATTTCTATCTATAATTAGAAAGTGGAAAGATGGAAAACGTGACGTCAATGAAGTGAACGTAGCCCTGCAGTCCCATATGGGCAGCCAAAATGTAACTGCAAAGACACGATTGGCGGTTCATAATGCGGTCGGCCGCCTGGGTTCGTGCTTGGGGCTCGGTTGGCGATCATTTTATACCTACTGGTGGAGGGATCCAGGAATAAAACATGTATACTTACCTACTAGTATATAGTAGGTCTAGGAATGAAACTAGCGATTATATTAATTGTGTTTATTGACCAATAAAATTAAATTGGTACAGTAATTGCCTGGTAACCGAGAGGTCCCGAGTTTATATCTCGGTTCAGAGCTCCTGACATCCAAATTTACTTTCCTTCTATGTTTCTATTATTCTGATACCCTATTGAATGTTAGAATAGAATAGAATAATTCAGTCAATTTACAAATAAACTTACAGACCCTACGTCCAAAGCGGTTATTTGCTATGTTACATATTTTAAATTACAAGTAACAAAAAGTTTAACATACTAACATAAGGTTGCAGTAATTTACCTAAATAAGGTTGCTCATCAATAGTAAATGCACATGATTTTTATTTTCCTGATGAGGTCAGCAAATAAATCAATATCTGGCGAGTGTTTGAGTTGGGAAGTGCGGGAGCGCACACTGTTGTCTTGTTGTTGTCAATAGCGTGCGCGCAGTCGACTCCATTAGCAGAGAATATAAAGTATTACTACGTAAAGAAGCGACACTCACCTCCCCGCGCGAGTTTATCGTCCCCCGCGTTTCCCCGCAAGTTAGTGGCAAATCTGGAGGCAGGCAGAGCTCGAGTACCACTCGTTCGCTGCGCGCGTATTTTGTTTTGTTTTCTTGATTTTGAACACAAACACTTGTACTATTTGTTTCATAACATTTGTTTTATGTTATGAAACAAATAGTTTAAGTGTTTGTGTTCAAAATCGAGATGCTTTTTATGTTTCATCAAGTGCCGACAATTGCAAGTATAAATCTTGTTTTGTTTTATTACGATACTGATTTTTAATCAATATGGTTCGTTATTGTGGTATATATGAATGCCTAGAAAACGGAGCAACCAATAAAGAACGGAGATTTTTCAAATTTGCTTCCTTCCGATGAACTAAGCCATTTTCTTTAATGTTAATTTATTTTTAAAGTTATGAAAAAGCGGCGGTAACTCAGGGGTAGAACGCTGGCCTCTCAATCTTGAGGTCCAGGTTCAATCCGCGGTTGGGCATGCACCAATGAGTTTTTCAAAATTTACATAATGCGCACCGTATTTGCTTATAGGTAAGTACTCCCCACTTTCTGAACGGTAAAGAAAAACATAGTGAGGAAACCCGTATGTCGTAAAATCGTGTGTTTGTGCCTAAAGTACTTACGGCGATAGGGCTCACCTTCCGCCACTTTTGGACGTAATATTTGTAGGTGAAACGCTGGTGTACCGAGTGTGGACTGTGACTTGCATTTCAAAGTTCACACTCGGAACACCTCTGACACCCTCTCGCGCATTCAGGTCATGACGATATATATATTTTTAATACAAATTTATCCATGGGGAACCAGAACTAGGACCTAGGGATTAACCACGCTAAAATTTAGGAAGAGAATCATATAAGTTGCTGACTACAAATGTTGTCCCTCTCGATCGACGACGTTCACACGATTGCTGCCAGCCCTAGACTAGCTCACGCACACACACAAGCGTGTGCGGACAAGCCAGATGCGCGCGTGAGAGTGTAGGTAAATAACTTGAGCGTGGACTATGAAGTGTCGGGGGTGGGCCATTAGCAAGGGATCTAAAAAGGCCGACTTGGATGAATCATAAAATGATTTGAAAGTAGGATGGAGTCACAGTTTTTTCACACGTGCAAAAGAGACGGCATTATTTTATTTTATTTATTTATGTACAGAAATCAACAGCGATTTATAATAAGGATAAAACAAAATAACATATAACTTAATAATAAGGCCAATTACAGATTTCAATTTTGGTTAATTTTTACATAAAATAATAGTTCTTAAACAACAAATTATTTAAATTATAAAACAAATACAAAAAAGAAATAAATTTGATTACCCTCACACATAATAAAAACAAATAATTAGAACAGAATCATAATGTGATTCATGCAAAACGGCCTTTTTAGAGGACCAGTTGGTGCCAGCGGCGCGGGACCTCCCCGGAACATAGAGCTTCACACTCTCAAGGATCGATGGATTGTCTACGTACCGTAGTAAAACGTCGTACTCAATGTTTCACTTCCGGACAAAATCATCTCCTTCTCAGGGAGATCCCATCCCTGCACTACTTTTGCCCGTTCCCGTGGGCACTCTTGCTTTAATTTTTTTAGATCTGCCTAAAATTTAGGTCTCCCTGTAATAAGGTTTGGAAGGGGTCCATCAGTTTGGAGTCTGTGACTACTAAAAGTTTATGAAACCCGGGCCATAATAAATATAATATAAACACTCATTACCATACCAATAGAATAATCCTCAAGGGATCAGAATGAAACCATAAATAAAGGAGTGACAGAAGGCGGGCGGCGCGCACATAGCAAAACAAAGGCGGGCAAAAACGCAATCATTTCCATAGAATTTTCATTAGCTCACCCGTCCGTCTGATTTGTCGTTGCTAATACAATTTTGAACCCTATTCACACAGTAATAAAAACGAACCATCCCATGTACACCGGTGATGTATGGTTCCACTGATGGTCAGGTGTTGTGCAAAGATTAATGATTTGTGTGGACACAATCTAATGCTTGAATTATAAGGCTTTTACCTATTTATCCGATAATAAATGGTTTTGTAGCTCTTACTTTTGATATTGCGTACTGAGATACGGTTTTAAGAGGCAGGTAGCCGCCAACGACCTCGAATCAACCTCTATGTCGGTACAAATATCGACAGAAACCCAATGATTTATCATTGCAGAAACCATATTGAAATAACGCACATATCAGCGCGCACGCATTACGACGTCGCTGGGTATCCGGATAGAGTAAAGTAGGAGAAAATAATACTTTCCACATGGACGCGATGGACGGAATAAAAACATTAATAATTTTCCAAGCAATATTTATCTTATATGTACGAGTGCAAGAACCATACAAATACAAAAACAACCACTAAATCTCGACTTTGAAGAACATTTTCATGCTGTTTCTTATACGAGAATAATTTCCTAAAATTAAAAGTTGTTCTTTAAAGTTTAACTATCTATAATATATATATATTTTTACAAATATCGACACAAACGACATTAAAATAACATCGACATCATTGCATAGTGACCGTTACGATAATCGTTGTGTCTCCAATATCGCAAAATAGAAGATAATTATAGTTTTTGACATGAACGCGATTGTTCGATTCAATAATCCTAGGTTCGGTTTATATAGACATACATTTAACTAAATAAAGCAGTAGGGAATTCAAGCGAAAAAACAAATATAATTTATACTTGCGATTGTCGGCACTCGGTGAAACTTGGAGAGCATCTTTAATGAAACTCACTTGTACACTATTTCACACATTTAATTAATAGTTATACACCCAACCGGTTTCGAATAATTAATTCATTTTCAAGGGGTTTTATTTGTTTATTTCCGAGCTACTTCAACTACGTGCTGTAAAAACCAATATTATTTTTGTAGAAAAAACAAAATTTGGTTGAATTTTAATGTCATATTAGAAGTTTTGGTGGTACGAAAAAAAAAACGAAAAGTTCCAAATGTTTTGTTAGGGCGGGCGTGCCGCCTCCACCTTCTCACGGAAGTGCCTAAACTTGCTCACGTAATTCTTTCTCATCTTATCAGAGTGAAACGATCATTTTATAAGTTATTTACGTTAGGTACTTACGGGAGTAAAACTTAAAATCGAAATTTCAATTTCAATATTTCAATTTTATTTTAATTTCGATGTCAAGGCGGCCAAAGTTGTTAATTCTATTATTTTCGAGTTTTTCGGTTTGGCCATAAACGAGGAGTAGACTTTAGAAATTATTCATTTGGTGATACCAATACACAGTGTAACAGAAAGGTGTAACAATATATACAACGTGTAACAGAAAGGTGTAACAATATATACAACGTGTAACAGAAAGGTGTAACAATATATACAACGTGTAACAGAAAGGTGTAACAATATATACAACGTGTAACAGAAAGGTGTAACAATATATACAACGTGTAACAGAAAGGTGTAACAATATAAACAACGTGTAACAGAAAGGTGTAACAATATATACAACGTGTAACAGAAAGGTGTAACCATATTTGAAGAGCTTATTCAGTCAATGGTATAGAACAACTTTTACTATGGAACAAAACCTGTATCTCGAAAAAATTTATTTACTTCTTGAATTAAAAACACTTGTACATTATAGTTTCACTTTATTTTAAGTTTACTTTTACATTATACTTTTACTTTATTATAATAAACAACTGTTTTTAATTCAAGATGTGTTTCAAGTTTCACCAAGTGCCGACAATCGCAAGTATAATTTTTTTAATAAATTTACTGTTTCATAGAAAAATGCAATGCTGTTCGGCCGAAATGTATGGAAGGACAGATTTTTTTTTGAGATTTCGTGGTTGGTTCCATAGTAAATGTTGTTTAACACCATTGACTAAATAAGCTTTTCAAATATGGTTACACTTTTCTGTTACACATTGTATAAGTAATAATATATTGTCACGATATGAATCCACGAGTGGGTATCAGAGATGTTTTCGCGTGTATACAGTGCAAGTCACAGTCCGCACTCGGTACACCCGCGTTTCACCGACGATTATTACGTCCCAACGTGATGCGTGATGATCCCTATCGCCGTTCTTTGGGCACAAATACAAGCTTTTTAGTTTATGCAGGTTTTCTCACGATGTTATCCGTCACCGTTCAGCAAGTAGTAAGTATTAGGTCATTTAAATACTATGAACATATATTCCGAAAAACTCATTGGTGGTGTTTTGACTGTATACCACCTTAAAAAATTTTATCAAAATAAGATTAGGTTATAGATATGAGATAGAAAACGATTTTTTTTTCTACTAGTGCCAATTGTTGTGTATCACTTAAAATATAATAAAAATGTATAATAAATGTATTTTTCAATGCAAGCGGTCGTAAAGGCCTACTTTTTATGCATCAAAACCGAACAGAAAGTCGATTATTTTGCCCTAGGGCTTTATTATTACTATTTTTAAATATATTTACGAGGAGTTGGCTAACCTGCAACCTTTCCTGTGTACCATAAATGTTATTATTTTTTTCCAACTATTTAACGGCTCTGGATACAGTCCTTTTGAGCCAATCATTAACTTGCAAAATTGTAAAAATGTAACTTTCAACTTTAATTATTAAATTGTTTTCTTTGATTATATTTGTTTGATTTCCTCACACAATGCATTGAAAAACGCAGTATGATACACGGGCGTAAGAGCAATAAATTATTCGGTTACGTTTAAAACACTCGCTACGCTCGTGTTTAAAATCGTCGTTTTGTTCCTTTTCGGCCTACTGTTAAATACTAGTCTGGTACCAACCATCGCTGACGGACACAACCAACATTAATGAGACTTGAACGCGTTTAATGGAAAAACTTAAATCGAATATGTAGCAGGCCGTGGAACGTGGGGCGTGCGCGGGGCGCGGGGCGCGGGACTAGCATTCAAGTTTCTTATCTCTTACTACATTGGTAAACTTTGCTGAAATTGGGCGCACATCACATATTACAAATAAAATTTGCCAATTTTTTTAAATATCTATAATATAATAAAAAACTGGATACTTTAAAATTATTGTAACACTGCATTTAACAATGTATTTTCCATAGCTTAACTTTTATAAGTTTTTTTTTTTCAGGGATTATACGCCATTTTAGGAAATAATTTTCATTATTTTGGTATATAAATTAACCATTAATTTTGTATGATTTTTTAAAGAATTGTCCGATGATCTTGTCTCTTGAAAATTTTAGACATTATGATGTGTGATTGCTTATAAAAAAGTGGTATGTCTCTGTCTGTCTACTCATCCGTCATTTGGCTTTCAAATTAGTCTGAAGCGAATTATTATTAATTTATCTTGATAGCAAAGGACAAAATACATTTCTAAACAGCCACTACTCAAGCGACGTCACACGGGGGCAAATGGAAGTTGCAGCCTCTTCGTAAAAATATTCATCATCATGAGATTTTTTAGACCAAAACTTCGAAAATACGGCTTATTAAACCTAAATCTCGAAATGGTTTTCGAATTAACACACCTTAACATAATTTAATCTATGCCAATTGCGTACTGAAAAATTATGAGATTACTTCTTACTAATAGAGACATCTGTTTAAATTTTGAAGAATCAGTTGTAACACTGTGTAAAGAAACAAGACTGTTTTCAGCAGCCAGCATAAAGCTGTTGTAGTTCCAAATGAAGGTGGTAGATGGCGCACAGTTGTACATACCATTCACTGCCATCTTTTGGCAAGTAGTGACACAATTTGAACTAAAAGTACACTCATCACTTCGTTGAAGTTAGTTCACATAGAGAAGTTAGGTGGCGCTATTTTTATATATCGTCTAAAGGAAATTTATATTTTTACCAAAGACGAATAAATTTATTCGTCTATAGTTTTTACGAAACAATTAGAAAATAATAATTTGTGATTCAAGAATAATCTGAATGTGATTTTCTTAGCATTCTTTATGCATTCATCTAGCATTAAGAAAAAACCGTTTTCTCTGTAAATTTTATGTATTTTATTTTTGTGAACACGCAAAAAAAAATTTTTTTTTTTTTCGTAGTTTGTAGTTTCTCTCTGTTAAACCTGAATCAAAATGAAAATGTAAATAAACTATATAAGAGGTGTTTTGTGTGTCACGCACGTTTGATGGTGTAATATGAATTAATTTGAAGAAAAAAAAACATCTGCTCACAAAATAAAATGTTTGCAAAAAGTTTATACAGTATTTTATACGAGAAATAAAAGTATTGCTTTCGGTCCTCATTACTCATATATTTATAAATTATTTAAAAGCCTAGCTCATGTCGGTGTAGCATCGTCCATCATTATTATTATATTATTGAAAAGCAGGGGTAGAACGCTGGCCTCTCAATATTGAGATCCAGGTTCGATCCCCGGTCGGACATGCACCAATGAGTTTTTTGGAATTTGGAACTTGCATGCCCTAAAACGCGTGTATCTGTGCCCAAAGTACGGCGATAGGGCTCACCACCCATCACGTTGGGACGTAATAATCGTCGGAAAAATGAAGGTGAACCGAGTGTGGACTATGACTTGAATTTCACAGTTCACAGTCGGAACACCTCAGACACACCCTCGGAGATTTATCTCGTGACGATATTATACATATACAAGGTGCAATTTGTGAACATCGTCCAAATTCATACTTGAGCGTTGGTAATCAGCATCATGAACCAATACGATTTTTATGAAATTTTGATTCCCCATAGTGATTCACTCAGGACCGGGACTGAATTACTATGGGAAGTCGAAATTTCATCATACGAATTTCACAAAAATTGTTATCGATTCATGATGCTGATCACTTACCAAGCCTCCAGTATGAATTTGGACGATGGTCAAAAAGTCACCTTGTATTATAGGTCACCGGAAAATAATAAGAATCGTAGGTTGATCAATTCACTAGGTTAGGTAAAAATAATTTATGAAATACCAAACAATGCAGTGAGTCTTCGAACTTAAATACATTTAATACTAAAATTAATGTGTACCCTTAATGCATATTTTATTACGCTGAAATGTGAAGTTTTGTTTTCATCTATCGTCACGACATGAATCCCCGAGGGGTTGTCAGAGATATTCCGAGTGTGAACTGTAAAATGCAAGTAACAGTCCACACTCGGTACACCCACGTTTCATTGACGATTATTACGTCCCAACGTGATGGGTGGTGAGTCCTATACAGGTTGTTGATTTGGTCAGCAACTTCCGTCACGGGGTTACAGGGTAGTTTATATTCACGATGCTGATGATGAAAAAAATATAAAAAATACTTTTTTTTCGAAATTGTTTTGCGATATTTTGGGGACAAGAAAAAACGGTCTAGTGTTCGACAGACATGATGAAATTGACTCAGCACTGGCGGAGAGGTAGAGGCGGGGTAGGGAGGGGCAGTATATATGTAAATACTAGTGCTCCACGTCACAGTAACTGTTTATTGAGATAATTTTAGGACATTTAATAAACGGTATCACTCCTCCTTCAAGTGATATACTTTATTTTTTTTATTCTGTTTTTGTAATAAGTTGTGACACAAGTTGTGGAACAAATCGACACCCTGTATGTATTCAAACTTATTATTTCCCTGTTTAATTTGTTTTTGTTTTTCAAGTTTATCGTCGTGTTACGTATTTTTTAGGTTTCTATTTTGACGTTTTCTTGGTTATAAACATTTTTGAAACTAGACTGAAGAGCTCGCGTATTTTTTCTTCACTGCAAAGATAATGGGGATATCAGTCCTCCATTTACTGGTGTTGTAAAGGCAAAAAAAAAAATGACAGGTCACCTCAAGTCTCCTCTACCACCATCAATGTACTATTGATACATTAGTTAGACGATCGGATTGCGATACCAGCTTGGCAAAAAATAGTTTGATGCGGTGACAGGTGAAAATGAATATTTTGAACGTAGCTTACAGATTTGGTCGTTCAATTCCTTTTTTTTCCTTAAACGTTCAAATAATAAAGTTCAGGACAAGACAAAGAGTTGATGGTGATATTTAACAAAAAAGTAACAGTTATTCCATATTTTTCATTTCATATTCAACAATGAAAGTCCTTATTTGTTTAGCTTGAAGCTCAATCTTGAATCCTTCTATTTTGTTATCTAAAATAATATCTTCCGCAAAAATTTTTTCGCCAGTAGATCCATAATCTTCGTTAAAATTCTTGACAAACTCATTTTCTTTATTCCACACCCATGGTCTTCTTTCCTCCAACCATTGGTTATCAGCTAGAGTAGTCTCTTTTAATGATTTCAATGTCAAAGTGGTGAACATATCTGAAACATCTATTTCATATTTCATATATATTTATTGCATGTTATCTAAATATATAAAACAAAGTCGTGTTAGTTACACCACTTATAACACAAGATCGGCTGGATAGATGTTAATTATCTCTTTTTTGGTGTATTCTTCTCCGCTCCGAATAGCAAAATAAGTAATAAAATATCGGATAAGTTATCGAAAAACAATAAATTAATTAATTAATTTTACGAATGCAAACAGCATGTGGTGCCATCTGTTGAAAAAACTACGCATATAAAAGAAACCTACCACTATACGTACTAATGTACAGTGTTTATTTATCTAGCGTTCTGATATCATTAAATAACATCTAAACCCCAAGTTTTAAAAATATACTGCGATTACCTTTTTTTCTTAGTTATTCCAAGAACTATTATTTCTGCATATATTCAATACCCTACGCTAAGCCTATGAAACTACATGGGTCCCTGCCATTCTTCTTTCGCAATGGCAAGCAATAAAACATTTCTGGATTTGCAAAAAAAAAGTTGTATTAATGTTATTATCTTAATGAAATCCTAAATTAAGTTTAACTAAAGTTAACACGATATTATTAGACTGTTAGGCGGAACGAAGTTCGCCGGGTCAGCTAGTATATTTATAAAATGTACAAAATGTGACGTCCTGTAAGGACGCAGCAACTTACTATAATTATTTTATAACTAAATATGCTATTAGACTTTGATAATATAATATTTACATATTTTATTATTATATCTTGTGTCATCTTTCACATGTTCACATTATTAATGATTAATATCTACACTTATACAGTATTTATTTAACATCTGTTGTTATATTTGTTTTATTTCGATCGGATATTTCCAAATAATTTTCAATACGCAAAAAAAGATTTCCTTCATCCCAAGGTTCTAATGTAAGCAGATGAAGACCAACAGGGAAGTTTTGGTTAAAAAGAGACCCATTATTAGTTAATTTTAAGCAATCAGTTAATTGTAAATAAATAGCATCAGAAAATAAAACTAACACTGGTAAATGTACTTCAAATGCAAACATTTTTATGTTTTCTTTATCATTATCATCGCTATATAATACGATATATTATATTGTTCTTAAAATATTTTAATTTAAAGGTTCATCAATATCAAAACCATCATCATTAAAGAGTATTCTATCAAACATCGTCTGTATTACTCCATTCTCTGTAAAATAGGCCCCACAAATACGATCAGAAAATAGAACAAATCTTTTTTGGTCATCTTTAATATATATTTTATTCGTAGCTGGATAATAATTTGCTGCAATTGGCTCCTGCAAAGTAATATCATTTTGTTCATCTTGTCTTTGTTTTATTTTCATCTTTTGTCTTCCATTAGAACCAGTGTAAAATTCTCCGCTGTTCTGGATGCCTGTATTCCAGATCAAAACTTTTTCCTTTCCAATTCCATAATTTACATGCATATAGGTAAACTGAACCCAGAAATTAAATGATAATTTAGGTTTTGTTTACCAGAAAAAAGCGTAATTAAACGGTGTTTTTTATTTTTTTATTGGTTGCATTTCACAGGCCATACTTAGAAACACCTCTGATGTTTATGTTGTGACGTCATATGTATATTATACCATTAAGATATAGAAACGTAGAAAAAAAGTAAATCCGGATGTGATGAGCCCTAATGTTGGGATTCTTTTATGAAATCTGCGTCCACTGCTGGACATATTCCAGGACTTTGCCACTTCCGGCGGTCATCCTGGAAGAATTGCCCATACTCACATACGCTGGGCAGGTGGGTTGGTGAGCGCGGTGCCGGAACCCTCGCACCAGTGACGCCACTGCCCGTCACCAGTCTGTTTATGTAAATGAAAATGAAGTTTATTCATAACAGACGAAATTTACAATATTATAGGTACACATTATTGTAATGGGAAAAAATAAATAATGTAAGGCCCAGCTATTAGGGATGGATATATCGCCATCCATCGGTCCCAGGCATGGTGGGCCTCCTGGTTTTTGCCTGTGAGCTGTCCTCTTACTCTCCCCGAATTACTTCGAGGGGGTCTCCAAGTAAGATGGTGGTACCTCCACAGTAGAGCTCGGCATCAGCTCTACCACTTGTTTATGAAATAACAGTATACAATTAATGTCGCGCTCTTTATGATTTCATAGAAAATATTGCACGAATGCCGTTAAGAGGATAGTTTCCGCAAAACCATAATTTATTCTTCCTGGTTTGAAGAATCTAGCAATACTACATAAAAAAGAAAATATGTGTATTTCTTCCGGGAATATAATACACACTTATATCGAAACAGAGTCCTCAGAAACCATTCCAATATTGAGAAATAAAATACCAAAGATGGCTCTAAAAAAAGTTTTCATGTCGAGGTTTAAGATTATTAGAGCAAAAACCTGTTTATATTATTTATGAATTAAATTCTGTACAAACTTTATTAAACTTTTAACATTGCAGATATTTCATAGCACCATTATTTTTTTTTTAAATAATATAATTAGAGAAAAAAGTTGTCATTTTGACTTTTTTCCAGAATCCGTCCCTCTCGCACTGCGGATCTTTCCGCATGGAGTAACAGGGTAGTATGCAAGCGGAACCTATCCTTCTAATCCTATCATCCTAATGAATTATCGAAGCAACAATGTGTTTACATGCTCGCTCACATACTGTATATATAGGTAATAAACAATAATCAAATAAGGCTCTATCTAGTACAGTATATCAAATCGTGGAGTAATCCGAGACGCGACGCCAAGCGCAGTTCCCAGACGCGAGTTGACAACATACGTAGCGATAGCAGAACAAGGCGAAAAGTTTATCCTATTGTTGTCTGGAGTTACCGAAATCGCATCAAAGGCAATTTAAATGTTGCAGTCACTAAGGTCAGTCAAGTGCATCCCTGCAGTGCAAATATTTCAGTATGTACAATGTGCTTAGCATTTATTTTTCATATTAAATTGTATAGCATTATAGACATATTCAAGCATATCAACAATTCAAACATAAAAACAAAAAGATATGCAAAAAAAATCATAATCTACACATTTAACGCTGATGACATCGATTTTGATACCTCAGTCTTACCGCAATTCAGACAATACTTTTCGGACATTAATTTATCTTATTGGTAAAGTTTTCCTGGAGAAATATGAAGAGTTTCTAAAGACATAAAAAAATATGTATATAATTTTATTTATAACTATTTTAGCCTGGCTAATTTGTGCTTTTGTTTGTTTCAGGTAAGTGTATTTCCAATTATTATAAGACTTCGCTACTATATGTAAGTACCTACACACACAAGTTAAAACGTCTGCATTTAATTTTCTGAAACGCCTGGGACACGCCGCGCCGTTAAATAATATTTAAACAATGCACCTTTGCTACGACACAGGTCACATAGCTTATACATCTTTGGCTAGTCAAGAAAACATCGTATTTAAGCTTTATCGACATTTTTACGAGATAAGATTTACTTCCTGTTACCTGTTGCTTCTTAAATAAACTAAAAAACTTATGCGGTAACATGCAGAACCCCAAAAACTCTAGTCATAGCAATCAATGTCTCCTATAAACCAATCCCGTAGCCACCATTTTCTGTTGTCGGTACGGTAAGGGCGGGTTTTCCGAGCACAGGGCGGCAGGCGCCAACAGTTACCCGCCGCGCGCCGCGCCGACTAGTCGCGTGCCACCCCTAGCCGCAGGGCTGTCAACCTTGCGTAAAAATAAATACACAAAAACGTATCCAAACTATTTTGTAGTGATTTTCTATGTCTAGTCACTTTACTATTGTGGTAGTGTGTGTTTGTTAGTGATGGTGTTTAGATAATTAGATTGCAATCTGGAGCATGAAATGGTCATCTATGGTTCGAAATGGAATTATAACGATCGCGCAAGAATATAATCAAAAGACATTTTTTTATACTTAGCAAAACTTCAAGTTCTATATCGTAAAATGTTGCAAAAATAATCCAAAGTTCACTTTCAAAGTGAACCTTCAACATCAGAAAATAAACAAATTATGTACAAATTATTTTAAATTTACATAATTGCAATAATTGCAGATATTTTATTTAAAACTCATTCCTTATTTTTGTTCATTTTATATTTTAGCAAACACTTTTATATAATTTACTAACTCTATCTAGTATGTTTTCACTCACTTTTTCTTCCAGAATTTGGATAATAAATACAAATAAACATTCATCGCCTACAGTCAAGTATATTTGCGTAACAGAAAGTAAAGTATACAAAAACATTATTTATGACTGTAGATTGATGAATATGCGGATAGATTCTATCCGATAGAAGAAAAGTGTATTGATCAAAGCATTATTGAAAGCATTTGTTTGAAAATATAAGTCTGGCTTAGCCTTGAACTTTCTTGTAGCTTTTTGGTTTGATTTCAGAAAAATTACAGTTGCGCGATAAAAATATTTACTCGTAAATGACAATAAAACACATACTTCACCTAAAACTTTAAAATGACAATTCGAAACGTTTAAATTTAAAATGACAATAACAACAAAGACCAAAACAAATTACCCTTACGTGTACAGTTAAATAAATTTCACATTTTAAACAGTGAAAAACGTTTGTGGACAACGCAAAAAAAAACTAAAATAGTGCACATGCAGTGACACCCCTAAGGAAACAAAATGGCGTCATCAAACGGTAAGGAAAGCTCAAAGATCACGGCTTCGATAGACAGCCTGAAGTTATCCAGTAAGGGCACCTCAGTAAGCTCCTCGAAACATGCGTCATCAGAGTCAGTTCTCTCGCGGAAGGAGAAAGAGAGTCTCCAAATGCAGGAGTGCAAGAAGAAACTGCTGGCCAACGAGCCACAGATCATAATAAGAGATGAGAACGTGGTGCTGAAGTCTCCTCCACAAAAGAAGATCGTGATGCCGCAGACTATTCCGCCTGAGGTAAGTCAGAGATACAACTATTTAAGGCCCTTAATATCGCCAAATGGGTACTTTCTAAAGCCTACTCCCCTTTTATGGCCAAACCAAAAATATTGAAAAAATGTATTATGGATTATCAACTCTAGGACAACATATGCAACATTTTTCTTTTTCGTACCACCAAGACTTCTATATGAAAAATTGTTTCAACTGAATGGTGTTTTTTGGCTTGAATTTCCTACTGCTCCTAAGCGGCTTAGGTGATTTAATTCATTTATGCTTTAAATGTAAATAGATAAACTTGATAGCTATAAATATAACATAGAATTATTCAATCGAACAATGACGCCCATGTGAAAAGTATTATTTTCTCCTATTTTGCCCTTTCAAGGACGCAGCGAGTGTCGTAACAGCCACCACGCATTGTGCACTGATTTGAACGTTATTTCAATGTCGTTTCCGTCGATATTCATACAGACAAACATCGAGCTGCTAATTTGGCGACGGTAATCGCCTTAAGGTGATATGTCATCCGTGCAAAGGTCCCCGTTACTCCAGGCGGAAAAACCCGCAGTGCGAGAGGGACGGAATCGGGGAAAATGATCAAAAAGTCGGTTTTAAATTAAAACAAAATTATCTAAAATAGCTACGAAAATTTCCATAACCAATAATTTAGGTATTGTTAAAACCCATCTAAATAAGTATTTTTGAAGTCTGTGTGGTATTCCAATTTGTCAGAATATCAAAAAAAGTATAAACTTAGACCTCATTTCAATAATTATTTCTATCGAGTGAAATTCCTCCAATCGCGTTTTCGATAGCCCAAAACCTAGAAAAAGATCCCAAAATTGTTATACTAATTCATTTTACTTGGAACTTCTTTAAAAGAGCAAATAAATAACTTCAAAAAGTGACAATTTTCACGATACTTCTTATGTCGCCTCTACACTAAAACACATTGGAAGTAAGCAATGGCGGCCATATACATCATAATACTATGTTACAAAGTCATTTCAAAAAGTGTATTATTCCGAACAAATAATCATAATAAATAATAAATATTGAACGATTAAAACACAATAATCTTAAATAAAAATCAAATTATCTTTCATTTAAAAAAGTCGTAACGAAAGTACAATTTCTGAGTATGCCCCCCGACACGGAATATGTGAACAAAAAAGTAACCACTTCAAAAAATACTTTCTATAGAGCTTTTTCGGTATGGGCTGTGAAAGGCAAGTCCACACTCGTACACCCATGTACCCCGGCGTAATTTGTGGTAAGCCCTATCACCTTACCATGGGCACAAATATGGACCCATCGAAGCACGCAGATTGAACACAAATGTGCCCCGTGATTTGAACCAACGACCTCTAGATTAGTGATCGACGCGTTGGAAACATTAAACCACAGAAGCGGTCTATTATCATGTCACTTGTAAAATACAAAAACTTATGAAATCTGTTTACCCACTTTTGGCTCAGCCGTAGTTATATAAACACATATGATAGGGGTGTCACTGAGCAGGTCATTTTAATTAAAATCAAGGGAAATTTTATTGTGACAGAATCAGGTTCCCATTCAAAGAAAAAGCTCAAAGGATATTTATAATTTTAAATTTTGCGTTTGTAATTCCATTCGTTTTGTTTTGCAAGCATTATCGAGGATAATAATTAATTCTTCACAAAATGCTTTTTCATTCACTTGTACTGTTTCACAATATTACTACAATATGTAACCCCAACCGGGTTGCCTTACGACATTATCAGGGACCACAAGAATACTACCAACAACCATTTTTGTTCTTTTCTATATTCAATGATATAAACAATTTTTAGTGATATTGTAAATCAGTACAAGTATTTCTATCAAGATATTGACGATGTTTCACCAACGGCTGACAGTCACAATTATTAATCATAATTATTTACCATAATAATAATAATATATCACAATAATACTTGTGAAGTCCCAACTATCAGCATCATGTCAGAACCTAATGAATAATATTCCCGTAAAATCCATCTTGAATTTACGATCGCCATAAAATTATCGTTTACAGGATTGTAAATCAAACATATAACTACTCAAGTACATATTATAGAGCAATACCCAACCGTAGGCTGCTTATGTGCAGATAAGTGTAATAAAAACATTAATCAGGATAGAAATGGTACTGAAGTAGCAATTTTCGAGACAATTTTGTGGGAATTGTTTCGAGAAGAGTTCAGAATGCTAATTCTCAATGATGCCATCTCTTGGAGAACCTTCAGGCGCGTCTTTAACTAAATAAAACATTGTATTGGGAGGGTTGACAGCTAAGTACGAGTAGTAACCATTAAAAGCCTTTTTTTTTTGCGTAATTTTTAGTAACATTTTTAGTAATTTTTTAGATTTCCATGTAGCACTTCTTCAATTGTTTTCTGTAAGTACATAAAAACAAATAATATAAATTAAGGGTCGTTATAACACATTCGCAAATTTTAATCTCCTTAAAGATCTAAAAATGCACTACATAATTACATTTCTGCCACTCGTTTTCTACAAAACAAAAAAAAAATCAAAACGCACCAAGTTTCCTCCAGGTAAGAAACGGCTGAAGAAATGTTTATCCTTTATTGTACACATACGGGAATATGAACATAAAAAAACAAAATTACAGTGTTTTTCACTGTTAAAACTATATTTCACTATAACTCGCCAATGTGGCAAACTTATCTCTAAACAGAGATTTCTCACAGCAAAACCATCATAGGAAAAACAAAGTTTAACATAAACGAAGTAATGATACAAAATAATAATTGAATAAAACAAGTAACCTATAAAAAGTAGCATTTTTTAGTAATTTAATTCTGCTCTTTCCTAAACACGATAAAACATAGAAGCATCAATTTTAATTTTTAAGATTCTAAGGGTTTTTTTTATAAATAATCAAACTATTTATTTTAACATTATGTAGTATATCTTTCATAAGATACTCCACAATGCAGGATTCAGAAAAAAAAAACACTCAAAAAATGATGACGTCATACTCAGGCTAGGTCAAACTTCGAGACAAAATACCCGGTAGGACACGATTCTATAGTCTATAATGACTATAAGTAATGACGTATCCATTGCCACCAACCATATACCTACTGGTTTCATTGGAAATACCACGGACTTTTTTTAATTAACAAATGCCCCAGAGCTAGCGACGCGACACGACACGACATAGATTTAATTAAGAAAAACTCTTTCACAAAAACCAATGTACCACATTTCAATCCAAAGAAAATATTCTTTACGAATACACAAGAAATTACAAATATAATAAACAACAAAGGACCCGCAATAAAGTACATCTGTGCGGAACCATTTCCCAGAATGCCCCGTTTTGTTCCCGTTTCACATCCGGCGAACTGGGGAAACTTTTAGCAATTATTTAAAACAATTTAAGTAAATTAATCCCAGTATTGCTTGTTTGTTCAACTCTGTGACTTTCCTATTTTTCAACCTCGCTTTTTCGGTGACCGTCCAAGTTTAGGAAGACCTTCTTCTTCTTCTTGGGGCTGCCATATCCTAGCGGATGTCGGCGACCACCACACGAAACTCTTCTCTATTCTGTGCCAGTCTGCAGAGACTGGCAGCGTCTTTTATGTTAGTCCAAGTTTTTACGTTATCACTCCATGTCATCCGCCTTCTCCCCCTTCCCAGTTTTCCGTCCATTTTCCCTTCTAAAATGTTCTTCAACATGTTATACTTTTCATGTCGATAAATGTGACCAAAATATGCTGTTATAAAAAGGAAGACCTAATAAATGCATAAGTTGAACGGACAGTGGATGTACAGACAAAGTTGTAAAAATGAGAATTCTGTAACATAAAAATCAATGACCATCAAAACGTACAATTTATAGTTGTAGAAATTGCTTTAATATCTATCTATATTTATATGAATGAGTACCCTGTCTGACTGACTGACTGAGTGACTGACTGACTGACTAATTGACTGAGTGACTGACTGACTGACTAATTGACTGAGTGACTGACTGACTGACTAATTGACTGAGTGACTGACTGACTGACTAATTGACTGAGTGACTGACTGACTGACTAATTGACTGAGTGACTGACTGACTGACTAATTGACTGAGTGACTGACTGACTGACTAATTGACTGAGTGACTGACTGACTGACTAATTGACTGAGTGACTGACTGAATCACTGTCGCGTGTAACGAAATTATTCACGTAAGTCGATCCATTTTAAATAGTAATTTATGAATTCAATTTACATTAGTTAAAAATCTTAAATTTTTATTTATACTGAAAATAAAAAAAAATAAAAGTTTCCGTTTCATGGAAAACAGTTTTTACAAAATACAGCTATAAAGCTCATACCCAGTGGCGTGCATAGAATTTTTTTCCGGAAACGCAATCAGAAGGTCAAGTTTGACAATAAAAAAAATATGAAAAAATTTAAATAACACTTTGAAAAACCTACCCTGGGGTAGAGTAGGTAGTCTACCCTAGAGTGAACATTTTCATATCAATTTTTTTTTCAAACTGTTATTTAAATTTTTTTATATTTTTTTAATTCTCAAACTTGACCTTGTGGTTGCTTTTCCGGAAAAACGTTCTATGCACGCCACTGTCATACCCTATCACGTTGGGACGTAAAAATCCTCGGTGAAAATAGGGTGTACGATGTTGACTGTTCCAGTAATATTCCACTCTCAGAAACACCTCGGACACACTCTCGGGGATATAAGGTGGCATTTAATCAACCAGGGGAATTCCTCTGGGAGGTTCAGTAGGTGATAAAGATTACACATGTGAAGTTTCAGGTGGATCAGATAAAGTAATGGCAGGTCACGTGACATAAAGTAATGGCAGGTCACGTGTGATAAAGTAATGGCAGGTCACGTGACATAAAGTAATGGCAGATCACGTGTCATAAAGTAATGGCAGGTCACGTGTGATAAAGTAATGGCAGGTCACGTGTGATAAAGTAATGGCAGGTCACGTGACATAAAGTAATGGCAGATCACGTGTCATAAAGTAATGGCAGGTCACGTGTGATAAAGTAATGGCAGGTCACGTGAAATAAAGTAATGGCAGATCACGTGACATAAAGTAATGGCAGGTCACGTGACATTCAGTAATAGCAGGTCACGTGACATACAGTAATGGCAGGTCACGTGTCATAAAGTAATGGCAGGTCACGTGACATCTAGAATTTTTTTTCCGTATGTTGAATGCGTTTGTATTTTCTGTATTATATAATTGTGTTGTGACAGATAAATAAACGAATATTCTATTCTATTCTACCACTGTGACATTGGTGGGAGAATCTTCAAATGCACTAAATCACTAAAATCCGCGTTTTTTTTGCAAATATTTTGTTTCTAGAACTCTCCGTGACCGTGATTCCTTACACACAAATGTAATTTTCAGGGTTTCGTACCCAAAGGGTAACCAACGGGACTCTATTACTAAGACTCCGCTGTCCGTTTGTCTGTTCGTCTGTCTGTCCGTCTGTCACCAGGCTGTATCTCATGTCTCTAACGGACAGTCCCCAACAGTTGCCAAACTATTGCCAGGGAGGAAGCGACTTGGAGTGGGCTATGAGGATGGGATGCTAAATGGGCCGGATAACAGTAACCAACGGGACCCTATTACTAAGACTCCGCTGTCCGTCTGTGACCAGGCTGTATCTCATGAACAGTGATAGTTAGACAGTTGAAATTTTCACAGATGATGTATTTCTGTTGCCGCTATAACAAAAAGTACTACAAAATAGAATAAAATTAATATTTAAGGGGGCTCCCATACAACAGACATGTTTTTTACCGTTTTTATAGATAATGGTACGGAACACTTCGTGCGCGAGTCCGACTCGCACTTGGCTGATTTTTTAATTATTCCACATTCCTCTGCCAACATCTACGAATTAAAACGCCGCAGATCCAAACGACCGACCGACACAGTGCACAAACGCCGCCATTAACCTACAAACAAAGGTTTCACATTCGATTGCAAGATTTCCTCATCACATTAAAACTTCAATTATCTATTCCGTTCACAACAGAGCTTTGTTTGTTAGACGTGTTTGTGCAGCTATCAAGTGACTGTACTGCAGTAGATACAAAAATATATCTAACGAGCAATATGCAGATCTGTGTTAGTCATATACGTAACCATATAGTCTACGGATAATACTGAACAACGTTCTCTTAGAAACAGGTGCAGCGGGTTGTGTGAGATATACAACTTTTTTATTTAAGTGGATACTTCTTACGTGGCCTCTTTACTCAATCACAGAATTAAGAATCAATGGCGGCCAAAGATATCATAAAGATATCATATGTCAGTGATAGCACCATTTTAATTATTCCGATCAAAAACATATTAATTGACGTAATAAATAATTGAAGATTAAACGTTATAATTTATGATCAGAAATCAAATTATCCTTTGTTAAAAAATACTGTGTCCGAAATTTGTTACGTAGAAGTTTGTTACGTATAAGTTTTAAACTTGCCTCTTTATACGAGATGCGAACAAAGAAGTATTAACCACTTCAAATAACACATATTAAATGCCATAATATATATATTATTATATATATATATAATATATATTATCTATTGGCAGTTTATTCATAGTACATTTTTAGGTAATATATTTCTATGAATGGTCTTAGAAAATAAAAAATATTCTAATAGAGTCGAAGTTTTTAAACCTTCGCAAGATCATTAATCTTAATATAGTGTAAATTGTCTAAACACTAACTCTTTAAATACTCATTCTTTAAGCTGCTTTAGATGTGTTAATTTTTTTTTAGTCCAATTAACTATTTAACATAGTCTATAAATATTTAACATAGTCTATAAATACTCTATAAAAAAGCGTTGGCAAGTCTATTCATGAAATAATACTTCAAAAGATATTTGTAGTGTTCTATTTTATCAGTTAACATTGATAGTGCGCTTTAAGTGTGTTTTACTTTAAGGAAGTTGTAATTAATTCCTTTTACTCTTATCGCCATTTTTATTTTATTCAATGCCTATGTTGTCATCCAGGAATATTTCTCAGGTTTTAAAAACTATAAACATGAAATTAAATGTAGACTGTATTGTAACCATTTATTTTATTAGTTTTCTTGTTAATTTTAGTTTTTTTTTAACACAAGCTTTAAACAAACTGATGACATTTTACGCCTCATAAATATGTAATTAAACATTAAAATAGAGCGAGCGCATTTTTTTTTCGCGTGAAGGAAAGGAGTTTTTAATACTATGTCGCCATGTTGCAATAAATTTTGATAATATATTACCATTTAAAGAATATTTTTTTAATAATAACGTTTAAGTAATTTTTCAGTAACTTTTTATTCATTCTTTTTATCATAATTATTATATAAATACAAATTATAATTTTAATAAATAAATACACTTGTACTGTTTCACTAATATCACTTTAATAACTCCAACCGGTTTCAGCCTACAGCATTATCAAGGAACAATATCAAAGAAATTACTGATGAATAATAATTGCAGATGGAAGTATACCTTTTAATACCCTTCCGCTGAATTCTTGTCAGATTGGAAATTCAGGAACTTGGTCCGTTTTCAAAAGTTTTCTGTTCTGTCGATAAATCACGGTATTTCAGACCCTACTTAATGCTCAAGAAATCTTGGAACTTTGCCCTCTCATATCGATAGATGGAGTTTTTGGACCTTTTATTTTTGGGGTCCACCAAAAAACAGAAACCCTTATTAACGAATATTTAATATCTTATAATTTTAATATCAAGTGTCTTGAAATTTGTTTAGTAGAGAATTACTCCAAAACCCGAAAAAAATTTATTGAACCTCACAACCAGAAAATTATTTGAAAGTTCCTTTTGTTGTCTCAAATGTCACTACTTATGGCTTTGTAGTCGTGTGACGTCACGTGTTAAATCCGCAGGAGATTGCCCTCAAGACGAGTAGCAACCACGCATATCGACGATGAAAATTAAAACCATTTTATGTTAAATATCTATTTTAAACCATTATACATTTTGCATTTTGTGTGGCACAAGCTAGGGCGCTTGTGATGAAAAATCCACAAAAATGACATTATTTTGCAGGTAATTCATACTTTTACAAAAACTACGGCTTAAATATAGGAAGTGCGGTGTTACATTTAAAACAATAATAGTAATTTGAAGTATAATGAAACACTTGTACTTATCCACATACATATGTATACTGTGTGTATATGTGGATAGATACAAGTATTTTATTAAAGCCCACCAAGTGCCAACAACCACAGGCACCAAATAATTATAATATAACTTTATGGTTTCCAAATAATAAACGGTAGTGTGCTCAAAATTATATTCCATTGTCTGCAACAAAAGCTTATTTTCAAGGGGCTTTGCAATTTATTTTTACAAAAAACCTTTACTATTTCTGTTTAGTTAATTATTTAATTAGTGTCCTCAAGCTTGTGTTTTAAGGCTTGTCGTCTATTCTATTCAACAACCTGACACTTGACATCAAAATTTCTAGTTTTAGGCTAATCGTGGGAGCACTTCGCCTTAAGACACCGCACGCGGTGATAAAAAGTATAACAACCATCGATCTTGCTATACCTGTCACTTTGAAGCCCTCAAAGCGCAATCAAATAACCAGACTACAAACAAAAGATCACATCTAGGTACGTTGTCGTAATACGGGTACGAAGCACACTTTACAGAAGTTTTAATTCCGTTTCACAAAGGAGAATGAAACCGTAATGGCGAGGGTAGTTATCACTGGTGAGTCAACTTGCAGTTTGCTGCCGTAGTAAGCTGAAAGGCGTTATCTTAAGAACTTAGTTTTTAGTCAAGTCACAAAAAGCATAACGAGTAAAATACACTTGTATTTGTCCACTTTTACAGTAAAAAAACACTTTAATTCACCCGACCGGTTTCGCAGGAAAAATTTTCAAGGTTTTGTTGAAAACAGTTTCGTGAAATGATTGTTGACATAAATATAAAAACTGGATAAGTGCGTGTCGGGCCACGCGTAGTGTAAGACTCCATAGTTGCCCTGCACAATATGTGGACTTCTTCTCCAAGTACATTTTATAACTTTGTCGACTAATACAGATCGCGCCAAACTTCTAGTACGCTCGGAAGTTGCTCTTCCGAAGAACGGCCCATACATTTTGTTACTGCTGATGCGAATCGCCCCGTGTTTAGAGGGAACTAAAAGTTTGGCGCGATCTGTACTCTTTAACTTGTAAAGCCTACTTAGCTGTGATAGTTTTTGTTATGTATACTACAGGCGTGATTTTTTCACATCTCCAAATACAGCCGTTTCGCTGGCAGGGGGGGGGACACTTAACTCTAATAAAAATTAACACTTTTAAGCCTTATATTTCGCAAACGGAACCCTGGATCGAAAAATAGTCTTCTCACACCCCCAATATTTTTAAATTACCTATCCAACGACACCCTACACTAGGGGAGAGACGAGAAAAAAATCATCCCCACTTTACGTGTAGGGGAAGTACCCTAAACAAAAATCTTTTTCAAAATTTTACTGTACCACTTTAAAATTACAGCTTTCTAGTACTAATAGTCTCCAAGCTAAGCCGTGGACAGACAGACAGACGGACATGGCGAAACTATAAGGGTTCCCTTTTGTTAACTACGGAACCCTAAAAACCGGTCAGGTAGAGAAAAGTGTTATTTTAAAGTAGTCAAGGACAAGTTGTATCATAATTAAGTGTCGACAATTACTAGCATCAACTTAATAATATTTCAATGCAAGTGCTAGTAAAGGCCCACTTTTTATGAATCAAACTCGCACAGAAAGTCGATTATTTTGCCCTAGGGCTTTATTATTATTATTTATATACTATAGTTGTCTAACCTGCAGCCTTTCCTGTGCACCATAAATGTTATACTTTTTTTCCATTGTTTAAAGGCTCTGGATACAGCTTTTTTGAGCCAATCATTAAAGTTAACAAGATTATATTTGTTTTATTTCCTCACACTATGCATTGAAAAACGTAGTATGGTACACGGGCGTAAGAGCGATAAATTACTCGGTTACGTTTAAAACACTCGCTACGCTCGTGTTTTAAATCGTTCTCTTAATTTATTCCTTTTCGCCCTTGTAGCATAAACTACTATTATCACGTACTTTACATTATACAACTATATATTATACATTGTCACGATATGACTCTCCAAGAGCGTGTCAGAGGTGTGTCCGAATTGGACTGCAAAATGCAAATGATCAGTGCTGCATTGTGAATCTTTGCAGCAAATACTGAGTCGGAGCCCTTTTACTATTGTAATATCTCCATAATTATGTATCTGTCTCATTATTATTATTGTTAAAACTTGTTCCGTCTCTTTTATTGTTAATGTAAATGTTTAATTGTTGAATGTGAGTTGTGTACGTATTGTAATAGTGAATAAATGTTTTATCTATCTATCTATCAAATTATACCCACGTTTCACCGAAGAAAATTAAATTCAAATTCAAATAGTTTATTTTGTACAATAGGTACAACATAATACCTTATAGCGAATCAAATTTAATCTTATAAAAATATGTTTAATAAAATAATAAACGCACATGAACTAAATTATGTAGTGATTTATTTAATCTATTGAGCAATATAATTATATACGGTTCAAATTATAGATAAAATCTATAATCATACGACGAGGAATCTAATCAATCACCCGAACCCGTACCGGAGACCCGGTCAGTGACCAACAAGGCTCAGTAAGCCCAGTTCTCGAAATCATAAAAAAAAAACTGGTCCCATTCACTCTGGATTTATTCAAATACAAACGATAGTATAGGCAGTATAGGAGCAAAAAAAAAAAACAAAACGATTTTATCTTAATTTTAAAACTACATTAGATTTATAATAACCAATTAATTTTACTTCACACAATATGGTTCAAAATGAATCGAATACATGTCACTTGAACTTTTATTCAGAGATTATTGAAAACCTCGCACTTGATAATGCGAGTCTAAAAGGTACTCATTGTGAAAATAATTATTTCAATAGACCATTACTTTTGTATAAAAAATAAATGAATAAAAGAGATAAGACCAAAACAGTTATTGCATTTCTCAGTGTCCCTAAACAGACATTGAAAAAATAAAGACGTTGAACAAATGGACAACAAAAAATGTCTTCATCATCAGAAAAGATTACTGAAAATAAAAAGGGCTCTAAAAGGGACAATAACCGTTGTCCTGAAAAACGAAATTACTGTCTTATACTGTTGTCTTTATTTTACTCGACTTTCACTCGGTAAAATGTCTTTCAAAATCTAAATATATAATTCCTCGCGTGGATCTTGTTTTCCGGATCCCGTGAGAATATCCTTAAATCCCTTCTTAATGGATGTAGGTATACATCATAGAATAGAATAAGTCTTTATTTGCATTGATAAGGGTACAAAATGTTTTAAAAACTCTTCATAATGGTGTAAAACTGAAACCGGTTGGGTAAATAAATAAAACATATTGTGAAACGAGTACAAGTTCCATCATACATCATCATATAAAAATCAGTTTTGATAGCTTTTAAGTAATGCTAGTACAAGACTCACTTGTACCCCAGAGATTTACTGTTAATTTCGACGGAACCAAATACAATATTTAATGCGATAAGAACTCGTTCTTCGAAGGTCTTGAAACTTTTAGAGTCCACAAAAGGGCTTCCTATCAATTTGGTCCCCATATAGCGAGGTCAGAATGTATTATTGTGGGCTAATGGCGACCAAAATAAACATAACTATGCAAGTAAGATCTTTCAGAATAAATATGTACGACACATAAACTCACTCATGTCTTCCAAAAAGATGGAGGTAGCTAATATAATATAATATATCGTGATAAGTTCTAGTTGAAACTTACATACACTAGGCACATACTGTGTAGACACTTAAATATTTTGAAAATCGGATTCGACTCACGTCAAAACTAGCTTCCTATATCGGGTAAGAAAAAGCGTAATTTTGTATGAAATATACAATTTTTACCATATTTTTGTATACCTAGAATAGAAAACTTTTTAATAATTTATTATTGTTACAATTGATGAGATTGGAAGAGGCAAAGAAGTTTTGTCAGGATCGTAGCAGATTGACATTTTTAGTACCCCCTGGGAGACAGGCGTGACTGTACCTATATTATGTTAAATATAATTTTCGTAATCTAAGTAAAATCAAGTGAGATGCCAGTCGTCACATACCCAACGGGCCACGAGCTCAAGTCACACAACTTATATTTCCACAAAGAGGAAGAGACTGTAAGTTCGTACATCAGAAACTGTCCAACTTAATTTAAACTTGGCTGTAACTTGTAACGTTTAGGTATCACTTCGTTTCGCGAGCTGTACTTCAAGTGGCAGAGGAAGAGACAGGTGTTCGAGCTATAAAAAAATGGGTGTTAAAGCTACATAGCTATACAAACAGGATGAATTAAATCAAATCAAATCAAATCGTTAATGTTTGTAATATAGGTACATACTTAACATACACGTATAAATGTAGGTACATCTAATGCAATAAATACAACTAAGTTTGTTGATAAATAATTATCCAGAGACAAACTCGCGACCAAAGGCCGTAGTAGTAGAAAATAATGAGGAGATTGTAAACCACGTGGTTGATTTTGAATACTTCTGATTAAAATATTTTAAAAGAACTATTGTCCTTTTCTTCTTACAATTTATCCTGAAAATGACGTGTAAGAAATTCTCTGGGCTCCTATACCAACGATTAGCTTATCATTACGAAAACTTATTTTTTTGTGATCAATATTTTTGAAAATAAATCCATAGTAGCGACTCCACTGCTTCTGTTCTTAAATTTCAAAATACAGTGATAACTCGATAACTGTATCTGTATGATAATTACATTTATTTGTATTTAATAATATATTATTTATTTTTGAATTGATTATTTAGTACGTTATGTGGAAATTGTGGAATGTTGCAACGGCAATACTCCTGCAGCTGCGGTTTGTCGCGCTGACTCGCTGTAATACTTTATATTCTCTGCTCGCGGCGAGCGCGAAACCACGCCCATCAAACACTGATTTCGCCACGGTATATCCTCTTAATATGCTACGAATAAATATAGGTGTATGCTTAATTTCGCCCATTCGATTAGTCTTGCTAAGAAAGAAAGAAAATATTTATTTCAGACTGAAATCCATATCTTAGTTAGTAACACTATATGCTTAAAAACTATGTTAGTATCCTTATCAACACACAAAAATAAAAACACAGAAAGGCAGCAGAAGTCGCTGTTGCAGACATCACACAACTAAATAGAGTGATGCCTACAACAACATCCTCCTGGTGAAGCACTGTGACTCCACGTGAACCCTGTTACAGAATACCAGAACGGGACTGTCCCAACGATCAACAGCTAAGAACCTTTATTTTTAATCATAGTTACTGCAAATATAAGTTACAAAGTTACAAAGTAAGCCTATAAATTTGTTAATTAAAGGGATAAAAAATACCAGACGATAAATAAGTTTTTTTGATGACATTGGCAAAAATTTCGTGCAGAATATTGTAAACAAAAACGAAGTTGTGTTATTGCCAAATATGTAGATATATTTCCTTAAATGTTGTAAATTTCAGTAAATTGTATTATTTAGCTTGTAAACAGCTATTTAGATTGGAACAGAGGTTTAATCTATCTTATTGTTCTAAATATTTATTACTTACATAGTTATATGCATCGGGTTTAATTTTACCTAGATACGAAATAACTTGCTAGTTATTATTATTATCATGTATGTTATTTTTCTTTTCGACCTGGGTCGGTTTAATAGGATCAGGTACGGGCGATTCCATTGCGTTAGTTTGTGTGTGTGAATGTATTGTGATTTTGTTTATTTTGTGTTTTTGTTGTGATACATATGAAGGGGTTCTGTTCTGTTAAGTTTGTGTGAGGGATATCTTGATTGCTGAGCAGTGGGAGTGAAGTTGGGTTAAGAAAGCGGCGAACTATTGAGCAAGTGTCGATCACTTTTGATTTTTGCGTGGGTATGTAAGTATTTATGGGAAGATCCAACAATTCTAGGGCTTTCTTTAGGGTTTTAGGGATTACAGCGGTTGACGAGATGATAATCGGGGTAATTTTGACGGTTTCCTGGTGCCACATTTGTTTGATTTCATCTGGTAGAGGTACGAGTATATATTTTTGGATTTTTTCTGTGTATTTTTGTTTGAGGTTATGTGTGTTTGGAACGGAGATGTCTATAAATTACGTGGTCTTTGTGGATTTCAGGGTAAGTGTTATGTCTGGTCTATTGCTGAGGATAGTGCGGTCTGTTAAAATGTTTCGGTCCCAGTAGAGTTTTAAAGTACTATTTTCTAACACATTTTCAGTTTTGTATTGGTAGTATGTAGAGGATACCCTCGTCTAGTTTTGTCTTTGATATTTATTATCTATGCATAATGACTGTGTCAAGTCCGTCACTCATTAAATGAAGTTCTATTACGCATTACGAGTTTATATTATTTTCAGCAGATATATACCAGTAGCTTTGTAGTAGTTTATATTTCAGTGCGAGTTGTTGATGGATGTGCTTGGTGACATTATTATGGCGTGAGTGTATTCTTTGTTAGCAAGTGTGCTGCAACCTCCAATAATGTGGTCTATTGTTAGCAAGTGTGCTGCAACCTCCAATAATGTGGTCTATTGTTAGCAAGTGTGCTGCAACCTCCAATAATGTGGTCTATTGTTAGCAAGTGTGCTGCAACCTCCAATAATGTGGTCTATTGTTAGCAAGTGTGCTGCAACCTCCAATAATGTGGTCTATTGTTAGCAAGTGTGCTGCAACCTCCAATAATGTGGTCTATTGTTAGCAAGTGTGCTGCAACCTCCAATAATGTGGTCTATTGTTAGCAAGTGTGCTGCAACCTCCAATAATGTGGTCTATTGTTAGCAAGTGTGCTGCAACCTCCAATAATGTGGTCTATTGTTAGCAAGTGTGCTGCAACCTCCAATAATGTGGTCTATTGTTAGCAAGTGTGCTGCAACCTCCAATAATGTGGTCTATTGTTAGCAAGTGTGCTGCAACCTCCAATAATGTGGTCTATTGTTAGCAAGTGTCCTGCAACCTCCAATAATGTGGTCTATTGTTAGCAAGTGTGCTGCAACCTCCAATAATGTGGTCTATTGTTAGCAAGTGTCCTGCAACCTCCAATAATGTGGTCTATTGTTAGCAAGTGTGCTGCAACCTCCAATAATGGGGTATATTGTTAGCAAGTGTGCTGCAACCTCCAATAATGTGGTCTATTGTTAGCAAGTGTGCTGCAACCTCCAATAATGTGGTCTATTGTTAGCAAGTGTGCTGCAACCTCCAATAATGTGGTCTATTGTTAGCAAGTGTGCTGCAACCTCCAATAATGTGGTCTATTGTTAGCAAGTGTGCTGCAACCTCCAATAATGTGGTCTATTGTTAGCAAGTGTCCTGCAACCTCCAATAATGTGGTCTATTGTTAGCAAGTGTGCTGCAACCTCCAATAATGTGGTCTATTGTTAGCAAGTGTGCTGCAACCTCCAATAATGTGGTCTATTGTTAGCAAGTGTCCTGCAACCTCCAATAATGTGGTCTATTGTTAGCTAGTGTGCTGCAACCTCCAATAATGTGGTCTATTGTTAGCAAGTGTCCTGCAACCTCCAATAATGTGGTCTATTGTTAGCAAGTGTCCTGCAACCTCCAATATAGTGGTCTATTGTTAGCAAGTGTGCTGCAACCTCCAATAATGTGGTCTATTGTTAGCAAGTGTGCTGCAACCTCCAATAATGTGGTCTATTGTTAGCAAGTGTGCTGCAACCTCCAATAATGTGGTCTATTGTTAGCAAGTGTGCTGCAACCTCCAATAATGTGGTCTATTGTTAGCAAGTGTGCTGCAACCTCCAATAATGTGGTCTATTGTTAGCAAGTGTGCTGCAACCTCCAATAATGTGGTCTATTGTTAGCAAGTGTCCTGCAACCTCCAATAATGTGGTCTATTGTTAGCAAGTGTGCTGCAACCTCCAATAATGTGGTCTATTGTTTCTGTGGTTTGATGACATAACTTACATTTATGTGTTCCAATTGTTTCTTTTATGATGTATCTAAAGTAGAGCCACTGAGTGATGGCACTTATGACAGCTGCATTTAGTGATGCGATACATTTCAAAATTCGGTTAAAAATAAAAATCAAGTGTGAGTTTACTCAACATTCATTCAACATTCAACATAATGATACAAAAGGAAAATGTTCCAAATCCAGTGGCGTAGTTATCGGAGGGCTATGCGGTGTAGTGCCCCGGGGCCCCCAAGAGATGTTTAAATATCTAAAGCGAAAAAAGTATTTTATTATCATCTATTTTCGTTTAGTTTAACTTCGTCATTGTTTTGTTTTTAATTAAATATTATTGCGTAACTTGGCGACCTCAAACACGACCTATAAAAAACTAGAAACGTTAAAAAAAATCTTTGTTGCTATACGAATTCTATTGCACAATAAAGCAACATTCAAATCGAAAAATAATAACCGAAACAAGTAGTACATCACTATCAACAATGAAGTATTACATTTTTTAATTCACACTTGCTTATAAATAATTACGATACTTTGTAGGCATTTAAACGTCATAGGCGCCATCACTCAGTGGCTCTACTGTAGAGTAGTATTATGTTCTTTCTAAAACACACAGCGTTTTAGGTGAAGAAGCAGTTTGTGTAAAGCCTTGTGCTAACCAAAAATATGTGAAAACATACCTGTAACTTAGCGATTTACCGTCTTAATCTGCACCAGCAAGAGCTTTCTACTCTGTGACAGCGCGTTGACATCTGTCAGTCTTCATAGCGTTTGTGTAATTTTGCCGCTAAAGAAGCAAAATTTTTTCCGTCGTATTTTTATAAATATTTAAAGTGTTTAAAAGTGTTTTTAAACAGTTAAAAAGTCCGAAATAATAGTGCTAGCACGTGTCACACATAAATAATGAGTGATCATAACGTAAAAGACGCAGATGAGGATAGGTCAGGCAAGTCCTTTGCCGGCTCGACACATTACAATGATTCCCGCGACAAGGCTAAATTCTTCATCTAAGGAGTCTATTGCATCTAAGAGAGTCAAGCGACGTAACGTAGATGACAGAACGGACCAGTAGCAGGTCCAAGAGTAGTTGCACTTATAATTCGGTAAGTTACTTTTTGGCGTACCTTACAAATCAGCAGGGCTGGTAAGACTTGGCGCTTCAAAGTTTTTTATATAGACCAACTGAAGGTTGATTATGAGAGGAAAGACTTCCCACAGGCTTACAGAGAGCAGCTTTCAGTCTTGATCAAGTTACCTTGTTTTAACAGTCCAGCTTGGATGAATGTTAGGTAGAAAAAGGGCCCTAAAGCATATTTAGCATCTCCTGGCTTTTTCACGGAGCTAAAAGCCACGGAGCTAAAAGCTAAAAGCTTTATCATCTAAATGAGGGCAAGAACTATATGGTTTCAACAAAGCAGATTTTGGCTATCTAGGCAATGCATAGATCTATTAAAGTCAAACTTACAAGGCTTTTCAGACTGAACCTCTAACAATCAAGACCAGACCAACTTAACACCAGCTCATTGTTTGAGACGAGGTCTAAACATTTGACCTGAGATCTGTTATTAGTTAAATTCAGAACAGAGTAGGCAGATCGTCTGTGGAAAGCGCGCAGAGTAGACAATTAACAGATATAAATAATATAGTTTTAAAGACAACTTTGAAAGAGGTTGTACCGAGCACTTAATACTTATCCAGTTCAGCAAGGATTCTCTCCTCTTTCCAGACAGGGGGGAGGGGGCAAGTAGTATGGCTCAGCATACACAGTTATGCATATAATATGTAGATGTGTATATAGAAGTGTATTTACTGTAATTTAGACCTATACTGCATAAATAAATCTATTTTATTACATCTTTAAAAGCCTATTTCTTACACAAAAGATAGGTGTTAAGAGGTTACAGGGAACTTACAATAATAATTATTCCTACAATTATAAAAGTAAATCTGATAGGTTTAACCCACATTTTAATTTACACTAGCTATAAGCTATATTTCTGTAAAATTTGTTATTGTGATGCTGTAATGGATCACTTGGGATCAAACAGCATCACAGACTAAAATATATTTTTAATATAGAAAACAGAAGGGGAAGTAAGATCTATTTTAGATCTAACTGCCCTACCTGTCAGTTTATGTTCTCGAACCATCCTTTGCAACATAACAAATGGATTGCAGATATCCTTTATTCTCTAGGCATCCTTTGCAAGGTGTACATTGTACATGGACAATTTTGTCATGGTTTATCAGGCTTGGTTGCGGAGACCATAACCATCTTGAGAACTTAGGCTGGCATATAAATTACTGAAAGGCAATCCTGATATCAAATCACAGGCTAGAATATTTATGTCTAGTTTGGGAAACCTACTTAAGAACAAGGTTTACCGGTTCTTTTAAATTTTTTAAATTTTCTAATTCAAAAGGGGAAGATTGCACTACTGCAGATTACAAGCTCCAAAGTATAATTTACCACCTTTGCATAGGGAAAAGTCACAGACTTCCTGACAACACACGCAGAGGATGCGAGTGGAGGGGATCATATGATTTGGTCTTTACTATCAAGGTTATGTACAAGGAGTGGCGTACCACAAGGGAACAAAAGAGATAGCTCTAGAATATCAAAGAGATGTTTGCCTTGTAGGTGGCAATCCCCTTACAGACTGTCAATCGGTCGCTGGTGGCGTACCATATCAGAGATGAGAAAGGAACTCACTCCCTGCCCATGTTAAATGTGGCCACCAAGTTGTTGAACATGACCGAATAGCTGAGAGGAGTTACGTAGGCATGATGCAGCCTCTCGGAGAGGTTCAAGGCCAGGCAGACCACCTGTCTTATTAAATTTTCCCACAAAGTTACAGAACATGACTGAACAGCTGAGCGGATCTCTGTCAGCATGCTTCAAGGCCTGGCAGACCACATGTCATATTTTCCCACAAAGTTACAGAACATGACTGAACAGCTGAGCGGATCTCTGTCAGCATGCTTCAAGGCCAGACAGACCACATGCCATATTAAATTTTCCCACAAAGTTACAGAACATGACTGAACAGCTGAGCGGATCTCTGTCAGCATGCTTCAAGGCCTGGCAGACCACATGTCATATTAAATTTTCCCACAAAGTTACAGAACATGGCTGAACAGCTGAGCGGATCTCTGTCAGCATGATACCTCTTGGGGAGGTTCAAGGATTGGCAGACCACAATGTCGACACTTCCCAGATGGCACCTCTTGCCCACAGTAAGGTAGCCAATATTTCAGGGGTTGGGGATCAACAATAGGTCAAACTCTTCGCTGAGTTGTGCCCAAGTATGCAGTTCTAGAATCTAATGGTCTGTCATTTACTGCATCAATACTGAGACTACTACCAAGGTTGGATAATTTATGTCTCCCAACCTTATCCCAAGATTTCTACTACACATGAATTTAGTGTAGGGAATCTACATTCTGATAGATCCAGACTGGGGCCAAGGTTTTTGGCCACCGGACCTACAAATGAGAGCTCTAGAACCATCCTGGCCAATAAGAACCTGCGGAAGGTCCTTATCGATCAGACAACGGGTAAACTTCTCCACAAGTGGACAAGCAGTCAGAGAACATGCGAAAGGTCCGTAATAATAGAACTGCAGGGAAACCTCCACAAGTCAACAACCTGTCGCTATTAACAGGGAGATTTGGGGGTTGGTCCGATCAAGTAGAACATTGGACTGCAGAGGAAAAGAGAAGTTGCAAACAGTCAACGTTAACCACATATAATCCTTTTATAAAAAAAAAAAATAAAAAAAAAAAGTGTCTGACATGTGAGAAAGAGGGTGTAAACCACAAAGCCTCTAGAGGAGATGAAGTGACCAAATTCTTAGCAAGAGGTATTTGAAAGATAGGTTGACTAGGTGTACTTACTTATATTTTTGTTCTTATAGACCTTAGTGCCTAAAATAAAACAATAATTCATTATTAATATAAACCTGCAGTTGCTACCAAACCACCTACCTGTGTGGGATACAAAGGCGGTTATGAATAATTGACACCAACACCTGAAATGGACGCTCTTTTTGACTTATACAAAAAGACAGCCGTTAGTATTATTATTATTTTTTAATTAGATTTAGCTTGCAAAATACATGATTTGGCACTGCTACACACTTCAAACTGTAGCATTAGGAGAGGAGATTAAATACGATAAAGTCAGATTGGGTGGCGATTATATCAGCATCCTAATCAGTTAATTTTTCCGATAAGACTTGTTGGATTCCTTATTACTTCACAGGAGAACAGAAAAGCAGAGAATAATGATTTGATTGGTCTCCTTATTACTGTAACGTTCAGCCAACATCCATACCACGTTGAAAACACCGGTTCTCGTCCGATCACCGAAGTTAAGCAACGTCGGGCGTGGTCAGTACTTGGATGGGTGACCGCCTGGGAATTTATTTTACGTATTTTTATTTTTATAGAAGCTGTCAGCAGAAAGTATTTGGATGGTTGAAAGATAGACCTGTTGAAGATATTTTGTCCAGAAGAAACGGGAATTGCTCAAAGCTTTCAGAAAATTGCATTACCAACCTATTCATATATCAACAACAACAGTTATTACATACACAGTACAGATCTACTTTGTTCAAATTTTTCTGATGTCTAAACAACGGTGTTTGTTTAGGAAAGATTTAGTTACTTACAATTTGAGTTCTATTTCATTGTGCAACTTTGAGCCAGAGAGGCTATTTTATTTATTTCATTCAAAAAATGAAACTGTTTGAAATAATTTTGATCTTTGAACAAAGATACAAGTTGCTTATCTCTCAGTATAATAATAAGAGAGCATATATTTGAGTACTTATAGAACAGTTATCTCATTTACTTATATTACTTAATACAATTATTTTTGTTATATTTGTATTTTTATAGATAATTCACATAGCGTTTGCATTAGTCACCAGCAGATATCAAACACGTCTTCACCTAAAACGCTGTGTGTTTTAGAAAGAACATAATATTAATGTTTTGCATTACAACAAAACATGTATTATGTGATGAATAAAACACACAGCGTTGCAACAAGGTTCTTGCTGGTGAAGACACTATGAAGACTGACAGATGTCAACGCGCTGTCACAGAGTAGAAAGCTCTTGCTGGTGCAGATTAAGACGGTAAATCGCTAAGTTACAGGTATGTTTTCACATATTTTTGGTTAGCACAAGGCTTTACACAAACTGCTTCTTCACCTAAAACGCTGTGTGTTTTATTCATCACATAATACATGTTTTGTTGTAATGCAAAACATTAATATTATTATTAATAAAACTCACGTGAGCTGACATTCTAAATTATTATTATTATTAAATCAAATATGAAGAGGTACCAAGCAGTTTCTTACCAAAATAGTTAAATTCTTTTTATAAATAATAAGAATAAAATAAATAAAATAAGAATAAAAAGGAATAAGGAATAAATAATATAATAAATATATGCAATACATATAATGAAGCAGCAGAGCCCTGTGCAGACAGACAGACAGCGGAGGCTTAGTTATAGGGTCCCGTTTGGCGCCCTTAGGGTACGAAACCCAAAAAATAGGGTTCCGCATAAAAACTACTAAATACTCCACAAAACATGCAACTTTGTAGCGTTTATCTGAAACCACTTTCATCATGTCTCCAATGAAAAAGCATAAAACTGCTTTTTTATTGCCAACTTTAGTACATAATATTACTAGCTTATCTTTCCAGACATAAAAGTTTTAAAATGTAGCCGGAACTTTGTTGAAATTAAATACGTGTTTACAGAGAAGCTGAATAATGTTGTGAAACTTACACGAACAGTTTCATTAAATAATGTCTTGTAAAATTACTTGAAACTAGCACCTTTATTCCTGTAATTTCTCCAGGGAGTAGCCTTACAGACACATTACTAGCTGCTGAAAACAACCTTTTTTATTAAAAGTAGTAAAGTAAAATTCAAATATTTAGCAAGGAAGTTGCCACAATAATACAACCTGAAAAGATATGTAAAAATCACTAAAATACTTCTTGATAAAAACATTCACATACATACATACATATACTCATGCCTGTCTTCCAGAGAGGTGGCAGAGATGACATATTTTCATCTGCACGGGCCTGACTCACCTCTTTCACCTCTATCAATCTAGTCATACAAGTAAAAACATTAATATCTCCAACTGGTTTCGCCTCACGGCATTATCGAGACAATAATTAATTAAATTGTTTATTTTATTTCTATTGCTTCTTTAACTACTAATTTTTATTATTTTCTCATTTAATACGTGTTCAACAAATATTTTTAAATACACCCCAAAACTATTGGAGTTAGGTGTAGTCACCAGTACATGCCTTATAAAATTCAAAGAATACATATAATTTTGTATTTCAATCATTGATGACAATTTAAAAGACAAGCTATTACATACACTATAAATAGATGAGCACAATCCACATACGAGTATGTACTCGGCAGTTTTTGCTCGTCTGTGTGGTTAAGGTCCTGCCCACGGGACTCTTTGAGTAAGGAGCAAAGGTATTGAAAAAAGAACGAGGTCATAGGAACACGTATTCTGTGAAAAATTCAACTGGCTACCTATAAAGGCTGAAGCTGTAGACCTGTGACAGACAGACAGACAGCGGAGGCTTAGTAATAGAGTCCCGTTTGGCATCTGTTGGATACGGAAAGGCACCTTAAATAAAATGTGGTCTATATTATTTTTTTATTTTGGTTTTTAAATTTCTCACGTTACGTGGAATGAAAGTTCACGAGAAGTTATGCTTTAGGGAATGTTAATTCAATATCATTTTCTGATTAGGGAATGTCTTAAGTATGAGTAATATTTATGCCAACATGAAAGTGTTTTATTTGTATTTAAAATGTGATAGTGAACTTAGTAAATGAATTAAATATAACTGGTATAAAATATATTCACTTTTGAAAAGCTTTTTATATATATTTTATTTATACGAATCAATAATTAAATAAAATACTTTATAATTATAAAATTACACGGTTTAAGATATATTTCGGGTCCGACCTGGACCCGGCATCAGTTAAATATACTAATAGAATATATATTAAATATAACGCTCATTTTATAGTGTAAGGGTCTTAATGCTCGTATTTCTATCTCAAATGGCTTTTAGTAAATGCAGTGCATGTTCATTCTCAGACGGATTGCTTCAGGCACTTTCCTTAAGGTCCTAATGTCTAGCTCACACGGGTACAGTACAGTAGATAGTCAAGTGCGACGGTTAAAAAGCATAATTACATTACTAGCTAAATCAAAATCAATGCAAAATGGTACCAACAATTGTAGCTGGGTTTGTAGATGGTAAAAGTCAAAAATGATGAAAGAAATGAATGAAACTTGAGGTTTGCTTAGAGTATGACATAGCCAAAACAAAAACCAGTTCCGGGCGTGGCTTATTCTATTTTACGATAGCGCGCGGGGGGAAATTCGTCCCGGTCTCTAAGCTCGCGTCACCATAGCAAAAATACGAATAGAGTGGACGAGGCAGGGTCAAAAGTAATACGTATTTTATTTTATCTAATTTATTAGTGTATTTCGATCATCGTCACACGGCATTGATCCTACTTGCTATCACGTCGGGACGTAAATTTATTATGGTCGGCTAAAAGTGGTTTTTTGAGTGTTTGATTTATTAGTTGACCCTCGGAACATTTCAGACACTCCTTTAGAGATACATAATAATATTGTGACGGTTAATTGTCACCATTACCCATTCTTTAAATATTTTTCGCCCGTTGAGCTGGTTTTACACTTGCGGGAAAATAAATTGGAACAAAAATTTCTTTACAAAAAATTTTTACTAAAGTTGTTATCACAAAAAGTGGAAACTAACAAATATTCTCAGAAGGAATGCACCACGTCACTATCTATCTCACTGTAGCCTATATCAATTATGCCTTTCTCATTCAACCACGTTTAACTGCGTTACTATCTCATTCCAACTCATTTTAAATAGCGTCACTATTTATCTCACTCTAACGAGTGTTAAATGGCATTTCTAATGAACGTCAAATATTTTTACTGCCCGCCACTCTTTCATTCTAAATTCTAATTATTTAAAAAAATACGCAGCTCCTTTGGTAGTAAAATAGCAATAACTTTTTTTTCAAAAGTAATACACAGAAATTGCCAGATCATTTGAAAAACAATATTTGATGAGCCGTTATTTAAGACAATTTGCAAAACTAACATAGGTCATTTTTTTTCAGGGTGTGGTATCGAACTAACCTAATTACAAAAAATTGCTCATAAATTGGGTTTTTATTTTTCTTCCTGATGTAACAGCATTTCAAGGTTTATTTTTGACTTTATCAATAGCATGACTATTCAGAGTTGCGCAACAAAAATTTTATTCTTAGAATTTAGAACTGGTTAGCTTTGACTCTCAAAAATCTATTCGAATTTATAAAAGTACCATCAACTCGAAGACTATCTTCTTTTTGCTGAGGTCATAATTTGATATTCTGGTCAGTCATGAGCTGGCCTACCAGCCTTCCAAGGGAAAGCGTTGACTTTTGGGACACGTGTTTACCCTTGGGATAAATCGCCAAGTGTTTAAAATATAGAAATTTATTTGTATCATAGTTTGAAATGTTCAGGTCCCTTTACGCAAAATGAAAAAACAAAACTCTTTTAGGATTAATTTGTTGTCCCTATGTTTGTCTGTTTGTCCGTTTGTCTAGGCAATTTTTCTTGGTAAAATCAATAAATGCTAATATTTACAGCCCTGTAAAATATACATATTATAACGTTTTTATGGCCTTTTGTTTAACTTTTTCATACTAATTTTCTCCTTATGAAAATATAGAGATCAACACTTCACATAATATTTTGCATTTGAAAGAAAACACAGAAAGGAACTGTAGAACAAATAATGTAAAAATTATAAAACCATATCTTTCTATTCTAAAGGGATTAATAATTTACTGTTTGTTCAATGTGGCGATAGCTTTGTTTATTTTTTTTTTCTTTGTTACAAAGATAACAAATATTTTCATACAAGGTTTTCCTTAAGGGCTATTTCTTCGAATTCGTAACAAAATATTAAGAAATAATTATAACGGTAAAGTACAACTTTTAGCTAAGACAATTTATTGTTAAAAGTTTGCTTAATGCATAAACATATTTTAATGATATTATGGTATCTTCAAAATAATTGGGTTTTCCATAAGCGTGATATCAGATTATTTAAGAAATTTACGGCTGGTATCACGACGACGGATAAGCCAATTATTTTATTACTATTGTAATATAATTAAAAATATGTTAATGCATACAGCAGACTTTTAACTATAAGTTTTCTTAACTAGAAGTTGTTTTTTTACTTATTGAAATTGTATTTCTCATCAAGAAGTGCAAGATGACAAGATATTCAAAATAAGTTAATTGAATTTGTGAAATGGTTTCAGGTCAAAACAGTTTTCCATGAAACGGTAATTGTTTATACTTAGCAAAGTGTGTAAACTTAGTCATCTTAACATGAACGACGCCTGTATTTCTCTCTTTTTTATTTCCAGTATAGATAAAAATATACAAACTTGTTAAACTTTGTGTAAAAACGAGGCAATATTGACAATATCCTGACAGCTATTATGATGGTGTTTTATCAAATTTTGCTTTTTGGGCTGTATAGAGACGTAGTTAGATGTCACTAGAATATACTCATGAAAAAAGATATGAAGAAAATAAGCTGTAGACTTCACATTCGGTTTATACCTATAGTATGAATTTTAAGAAAAATACAGGGGTAAAGGGACCTCTTAAGGAAAACCTTGTATTAAACTATTTGTTACCTTAGTAAAAAATAATTCAAGGAAAAAAATAAACAAAGCTATCGCCACATTGAACAGTAGATAATTAATCCCTTTAGAATAGAACAACATGGTTTTCATATTTTTTACATTATTTGTTTAACAATTCCTTTCTGTGTTGACTTTTAAATGCAAAATATTATCTCAAGTGTTCATCCCTACATTTTCATAGTGAGAAAATTTGTATGAAAAACGTAAAAAAAAAAACGTAAAAACCTAAAACGTAATATTAATAAAAACGTCAAAAGTATGTTTTTACAGCTCTTTAGAGGGCCGTTTATATTGGTATTTATTAATTTTACCCAGAAAAAATTATCTAGACAAACGGACAGACAGACAAACATAGGGATAACAAATTAATCCTAAAAGAGTTTCATTGTTTTCATTTTGCGTAACAGAACCTGAACATGTACCGACAGGATTATCTACGATCTAATAATTTTGCCATGCACTGTAAATATTTTAAAATAAATTTCTATATTTTAAATGCTTGGCGATTTATCCCAAGTAAGTGTACCTATATAATTTGCAAAAAACTTCACTTATTGGACCTGAAATGGTGAGCCAATACTAGAGGGTAATTTCACGAAAATTTCATTGACCTTTGTTACAGATCTCAGTAAGTATAAGTAAATTAATTTGGGTTTCAATAACGATCACAAAATTATTCTTTTAGAGTAACATATATTATTTTCCCGCATAAAAGTATGAATTCATTCCAAATTCATTCAGTTTTGTTGTTATGACTATGGCACGATGTAGCTAAATCACTCATACGCATATTTTGTTGAGTTTTTAACGGCAGGAATATGATGCTCCTCGAAATATTACTTTATAAAATTAATTTCAATGTGTTTTGAAGTAGTTTTGGGAGATATTTATAGCTTGCAAAAAAGGGCACAGGTTCCACGTCTTACGGGCGCCAACGCTAGGCGTAGACTGACAATATCTTGCTGCCGCTGACTGCATCAGTGGATTTACGTATTTTTGGAAAAAGGGGGTGCTTTTTTTGACCCGAATAACGTGGTATTTGCAAAATGAATAGATATCATTCACACTAATTTTATTTAAAAAAAACCAACAAAATCGCGAAAGCGATACCTGAAACAAAATCGATAAAAAGTGTGCAATAGAGGGTTACAAAAAAATTCATTGACAGTACAAATATGAATCGATTAACGTGGTTTGTGGAAAATGAATACCTTAAAGTTCAACCAAAAACATGTATTTTTTTTATGGCTATACGTAACCTAATTATTGCAACAAAATCATCCGAAAGCTGACATTTTATTTCTGTTTGTATTTTCGTTCCCCTTTGGATTTTTTTTTAATATAACATTTTTATAAACATCTATTTAAAGATGAAATTTTACTCTATGTTTATAGGGAGCGTTTTTAGCAAAAATTCAAATTTAAGTATCGACGCTCGTCGTTTCAATAATTATTCTGGTCCGTAGGTTTATTTTTTCCCTAAAGTGGCACTTTAGCAGCTCTTAGGGCCTTAAATCACAAGCTCACAAGGCTATTACTTTTTACTTGGAGCAGTTTGAGTGACTGTGCACAAATATCTACTTAGTCGTACTTGTACTATTTTATTTGTGTAGAATACTTGAAAGGTAATATGTAAAGTCCTGTAAAGTGTACTTATTTTAAACGTTTTTACAAGTAACAACTAAATAAGTACTTACTTTTTCATAATCTTTTGTGCAGATAAATTATACATTAACGTACAGATAAAAACAAGGAAGGGGCAACTTCGAAAAATAAGCCACAAGGAGGATCCGGCTCAGATGGGCTGCGTTTGCGAAATTACGTCAGGTATTCTCCTCGGCCATTCCTCAGTGTTTAAAGACAAAAGTCTTCAACCAGTGCGTTCTGCCGGTCATGACTTACGGTGCCGAAACGTGGACACTGACAGTTGGACTAGTTCACCGATTCAAAGTCGCTCAGCGAGCTATGGAGCGGGCTATGCTCGGAGTTTTTTGATGGATCATATCAGAAATGAGGTGATTTGTCAAAGTATGTATATATATGTATATATACTTATATATATAAGTATATTTATATACATAAACTATGTCGATACATAGTCTCTAAGATAAGCAAGTTGAAGTGGCAGTGGGCTGGCCAGATCAGCCGAAGAACTGACAACCGATGGGGGAGAAAGGTTCTCGAGTGGAGACCACGAACCGGCAGACGCAGTGTAGGACGCCCGCCAGCTCGCTGGACTGACGATCTAAAAAAGATTGCTGGTAGTGACTGGATGAGGATGGCCGAGGATAGAAAAATGTGGCGTGCTCTTGGAGAGGCCTATGTCCAGCAGTGGACCGATATTGGCTGATGGATTGGATTGGTACAGATAAAGTATACAATACATTAATCATTTCTTCTACTTATTATATTAGACATCCTTTACGACTTTTGAAAAGGTGTAAAAAATATCACTTCTCCTAGAAAATTACTTACGTGGCGGTAGTTTTAGATTATTGTCTGTAGGCTCCCCAATAATATTTAATTATCTCTTTTGTATGGTAAGAAAGCCATAAAGGGAAACGGGTTTTATCAAAAAATTTCAGGTGGAGGAGAATTATCAACTTCTTTGTGTAAAGTCCTCAATAAGTTTCCTTGCTAACAACTTTTCGGGGGTAATAAAACTGCCTAGCACCATACCAATACGAGAAGTGTTGCTACCCGTTTTCCAAGTATTGATTCGAAACTTCCCCCATATATCGCAACGTTGTTTATTTGTTTGTCAAATTCCTGTAAATTGTTAAACGAACCGCCCCACTGTTTGAAACTGGGTCGTGGGATCGAAGGCTCCAGATACAGAAATGTGGCGGATGGTGATTGTTATCTGCAGTTCCGGAAAATTGGACGGTTCGAATGCGATGGAGGCTCAAGATAAACAGAGGAATATATTCTGGAAAAGCTTTTTGAGAATACCTAATATTATGTTGGATGTCGATGATAAGAGTGTGTGGTACAATGAAACAGGAAACTCCAATACATTATCTTTTAACGAAAACTGGAATCTTCATATTTTATTACCTTTATCTCTTGTTTACAAAGACAATAAAATACATATGACGTGACATGAATCCCCGAAGATGTGTCAGAGGTGTTTCCGAGTAAAGAGCAAGTCACAGTCCACACTCGCACATCCATCTTTCACCGACGAGTAATACGTCCCAGCGTGATGGGTAATGAGCTGTGTCGCCGGACTTCGGACACAAACATGGGCCCACTGCATAAGGTGCCTTACAAACTACGTATAAAGACTAAACATAATATATACAGAATGTTGATTTGATCAGCAACTTCCGTCACAATATTCACGATACTGATGATAAAAAAAATATCAAAAAGAATACTTTTTTTATTCGAAAATGTATTTACGATATTTTGGGGGCGACAAAAAACTTATAGTGTATGACAGACATGACAATATTGACTCAACAGCGGTGGGGTGGGGAGGGGTTGAGAGGGGAGGGGCACCCGAGTAAATAAGTACTTGCGCTCCACGCCGCGCGCCGCATTTTAATGATCTGAAATAAAATTTATTCTATTCTATTACCGTTTGTCAAGATAATTTTAGAACATTTTAAAAAGGGCATAAATCCTTCTTCAAATTGGTATAATTTTTTTTAATTCTTTTTTTTTATATTCATATGACGTAAGTTGTGGACCAAATCTACATCCTGTATGTGTGAGAGATTGTGATCCGTACGAGATTTGATCCCACAACCTCTAGATTAGTGGTCAGACGTTCGAACCAGCACACTTCGGAACCGGTAACTTTTGAAGAAACTGATTTTCGTTTTCATGAAATATCTTCGTGTCTTCTTCTCCATCTCATTTCCACTTTGTGACGTCAAAAGATACAAAGTCCACTTACCGAATCCTAATTAACACAAAGTCCGAGAAAATTTGCCAAAAAAAGGATTTCTTTATCAACACGGGTGGAACCGTAGTTAAAAGGCTAGTATATATAAAATAGTATAATATAAATAACTATACCGCTCACCAACCCGCCTGCCCAGCGTGTGTGAGTATGGGCAATTCTTCCAGGATGACCGCCGGAAGTGGTAAAGTCCTGGACAGGCTTATGTCCAGCAGTGGACGAACTAGACTGATGGATGATATAAGTAAGGTTCAAATAACGATTTCATTCTAACATAACTATGACAAGAACTATAATTACTTGTCTGAACGATGAACACGCACAAACACGATTAGGAGGTGATTATTGTTAGATTTTTGGATGGATATTTTCTTATTAATATAGCTATTTTTTATATATTTAGTCTTATGCTTGGCCACTACCGCGCCTCATGAGAAAGTGTCGATGAGACCTAGGATGAAGTGCGCTTACCCAGAAAGTGGAAATATTAAAGCAGCAAATTCAATTCAAATTCAAATAGTTTATTTTGCAAAGTAAGTATATATAATATACGTTTCACAAGTCAAAATTTATCTTATAAAAATATTTGTAATAAAATAATAAATGTACATGAACTAGATTAAAGTTTTATTTAATTTATGTAGCAATATATATACGATTAAAATTATAGGTAAAATATATTTTATACAAGGTGAAATCCAATCAACCGCCCGAACCCATACCGGAGACCCGGCCAGGGACCAGGAACAAGGTTCAATGATCACCAACCGAGCCCCCAGCACGAGCCGACGCGTTAGTCAGTCTGTCCAGGGACTTTCGTAAAATTTACGGAAGTTGGTACGAATGACTATGCTTCAAAACTGCGTGAAGCAAACAGGCAAAACTGTTCCATAAATGTGGTGTAATCGTCTCGTCAGATTTGGGTACCGCATGGAGTATGAACGCAGCGATCGGTACGGTAGTGACCGTGACCGCATGGACGGTATTAACCGTGGCCGCATAGACGGCGCACTTCGGAGGATCTTGTGATTCCAGTCCTGCTGACTCCTGCCACACCAACAGTTTTATTTTACACTTATCTATCCTGTTCAGTGGAAGGAGGCTGCTCAGAAAACTCGTGATATCAAGGTGTTTTATTTATTATTTTGGTATTTAAGATATGGTTTTTTAATATGACGGCCGTCTTATATTAAATTTTTTACCTGAAAACCTACAATAATTCAAATAAAATAACATTAAGATCATAGTTAAAGCAAAATGCAAGTAATCGTGTATCAAACGGCCGATATGTTAAAATCAAGGAGTGAAATATGATAAGTATTTTTTTTTTGTTTAATCCTTGTTTTTTACTATAAAATACAAAAATATATGACGGTTGTCGGGAAAAATCCGGGCAACCTTGCAAAATACGGTTTTTGCAGTACTTTCCTTTGTGTAAGACAAAGATTACATGAGAAAAATAATTACCCTGTAGTTTTATCATGCCGATCGAAAGGGTTCATCATAAGGATTATTTTTAACAAAGTGTCAGAAATAAAAGGTACAAAATTAATCAGTTCTTCTCGTGTAGGGTTCGATTCCCGGTTCAACCATGTAACTATTTAAAAATCTATGAATGCAGTTTAAATTGTTTTTAAATTCAAATAATGTCTTCTTTCAGTAAAATGTTCCATCTACAATATTTAAGGTACTTTCCCTCCATGTAGCATAGCCGTGGGACAGCCTGTATAGTGTGCGTGAGACATGATCCTATAATATTTGTGTTTATGTCAGTGAAATAAGTGTGCGGAAACGTGGAGACATCTGAACACGAACAAGTATATTACTAAGGCAAATCTCCTGTTTACTGTTTGTGAAGCGTTGCTATGCGCCGACTGTACCGGTGCTATGCGCCGACTGTACCGGTGGTAGAATAGAGATGGGGGTTAGATCCATGTAATTCCTGTGGACACTCTTCCAAATATAGCTTTTAAGAACTGAGAGACAAGAAACTTTTTTTAGTTATTTTGAGACCGCACTTAATGGGATAAGTTAAATTCTCCTGCACCATGCATTATAAGAACTTGACAAAGTCCTTTTCAAAAGTAAACTGCATTGGTATTTTCTATTAAGCAATTAATTATATGTGACAAATCTAAAAACTGAATGATAACATTGCAAAAAACAACAACGGACAAAACGTTAAACTGTTTGGATGCTATCCAAAACCTATTACCCAGAATGGCATTTGATTTGAAATTGTTTCGCTATACTAAAGTAAAAAAAAAACAAAACCGGCTTTAAAATAAAAACAAATCAATGTGGGGTTTTATTTTTGAAAAACATGTTTTAATAAATTTTCCTGGATAGAGATAATTGTTGGAATGAGGTCTCCAAACACACTTTTTCTCCTCGTTTGATGAATAGATACCTACAGAACATACAGAAAGAACTCAAACAGAACTCAAACATATTTCATTAGATGGGTTTGAAAAATATATAGCTTTATGATTTTGGAAATGCTAGTCATTTTGTTTATTTTTATAATAATCTAAAACTAAACTTTTATTCCTTTTGACCTGAATCAGCCCCCCTTTTTTATCGCTTGAAGTGACAGTGACAAAATTACTAGGTAGTTTCTTATTCATTTTATACTTTTATTCTAAATATTTATTCATTTCTTATATATTATAGTCTATTTACACATGTTTTGATATATATGTATACATATTTATATTTACATATACATAAATACATACCTATATATGTGTGCTCATTATTTTGTTAAGCGATGAAACCTAAATCTCTAGATTAAGTCACCCGTGTATGTTTTTGTTTAATTATTATTGTTAACTGTATTTACGGTGGATTTCTGTCACTGGAGATATTTACTGTACTCCTTTTTTCTGTATTATCATTAAAAATGTATGTGCCGTTGTAGTCCCAAATAAAATAAAATAAAATAAAATATTAAATAAAATTCGCATAGCCTCTTAAACAAACGGCTATGTGTGGTCGGCTATCCCAATGGTAGTAATTTTTGAAGTAAACCGTTTCATAACATCAATTTCTTCAATAAATAAACCCAAGGCTAATAAAAATATCTCAATAGTATTATCATGTTATAATTTTGGATATAAGGGTGCAAAATTACATACATATCTAAGTGACAAATTGAAAACCTCCTTTAGTGAAGTCAGATAATAATGGCACCCAAAGCTCTGTGATCGGCAGTCACCGGATTCAATAATGACTTACGTTTGTTTTTTCAAGCTTTCCCATTACCTCTTAGTTTTTCATGTTTTTCCATTATCTCTGTTTGCTCTGTGTTTCGTTTTTTTTTATGCAACGGTTTGTTCAGGGGAGTATTTTGATTGGGTGTTGATATTTGTATTTTCGCGTATTATGTATATTTTTATCGTATTCTTTGGTTTTTTAGAGTTCCGTACCTCAAAATGAAAACATTGAACCCTTATAGGTTCACTTTGTTGTCCGTCTGTGCGTCTGTCAAGACTCTTTTGCTCTGGCCCATCGATCTATAGATATCGAGTGAGTCTACGGCCCCATGGTGCCGTAAAGTGAGTCTACGGCCCCATGGTGCCGTAAAGTGAGTCTACGGCCCCATGGTGCCGTAAAGTGAGTCTACGGCCCCATGGTGCCGTAAAATCTTCAGGCTTCTTACTCAATGCAAAAAAAGTTTTTGCACTTTATATAATCAATTTCATACAAATTTTTTCACCATCATCACCTATAGGGCACTTTCAGTTGACTTAGAAACTTGAAATTTTATTTACAGGTAGGTCTTATAGCACACATAGAAAAAAAATGAAAATTACCAATATTTAATTATTCAAAAAGTAATTATGACCAACTTAATTAGATCCTTTAGTTAAGTTGGACATTTATAACTGCAAGTGGAATTACCATAATGTTTTTAAATGTTTAGAACAGATTTTTCGTGAGATGTGTTTGGGGCCATTCGGGCCTGATGACTGATGCCGGGCCCATAACGTTTTTAGGGTTCCGTACCCATATTTTGTGGCGGTACGAAACCCTTTGTGTACTAGTCCGACTCGCGCTTGACCGGTTATATTATACAAATAAACTATTTGAATTTGTAAACTGAATTCTGTTTTCTATACAATTTAAATTATTTTTTTGTTACAGTGTGTTTTCTGTCGCCAAGTGCGTTTTATGGGAATTATTATATAAATGAAGCTTATAGTATTACCTAAACTGACTATATACCTAATGCCGAAAGGATCTATACAGATTTTTTTATATAAATTATGTTTGCAGCAAAAATTATTACGTAGGTCTTTTGTGAAAGAGAAAGTAAATGTATCAAGAAATTAAAAAAAAAACGGAGTGCTGAATAGAATGGAGAAGACTCCACCGACAAGAGTACAGCTCTTAAGTTTAATGGAGTGTGAACGTCTTGTGTTCTGAGAATCGCGAATCAATTTCCCTGTGTATTTAAAAAGTGTCATACCGCCTACTCGCTCATAACAATAACCGGAACCACGCAGCTCATAAATTTTAATTTTAAAATACGTATAAGTAAGGTTCCTTATACCACGCCTTAGAGCATGTACCAATACCACGCCTTAGAGCATGTACCAATACCACGCCTTAGAGCATGTACCAATACCACGCCTTAGAGCATGTACCAATACCACGCAGGCACCCGCTCAGAAAGGATTTTTCGAAATTCAAATCTTAAAGGTATGTTCAAATTTGAAGCCTCTGTTACAACCAAAAGTCTAATCATAACGTAAAAATACAAAATGTTCTACAAATAATTTTCAATAATCGAGTGAATATTTGTTCATAATTTAGTAAGAGACATCATTCCTGATTGTCATTCATTGATTTAACTACAGTCTACAATAATATAACAACAGGCAATCGAACCTATAACCACCGCCGTCACCGCCCCGCCGCGCCGTAGCTCGCAGCAGAGAAGGTAAACACATAAATATTGCACGGGTTTCTTTTATGTTGAAAACGTGTTGTTGATAGGTTGAAAATACTGGGAACTGTTTTGTATCGATTTGTATTAGAATAGGGATCTCTCTTTTGTGGCAAAGTAGGTAAAAAAGTAAAAAGTTAAATACATCGTATTATACATTTTTTACTAAGTAGTTTAATACATAATGTAGCGTATTTTTAAACAGAGTATAAAAAGAAGCATTGGGTGCAACGAGGGTATATCTAGAAAAAGTGAGTTGCGAGAAAATTTGGGATAGTCATTTCTTTATTTCTTCTCAAATAAAATTAATTAAGTATGAAATAATTTAAATATCTGTTAACAGTAAATTTTTCTCATCATCAAATAAAAACAAAAATCTAACTAAGAAGTAAACTAAACATGTCATGTAAAACTCTTCATTTTGGTAACAAAATTGACTCTAAATAAGTAAACATACAATTCGGAGGTTTTATCGCTTCTAAAGAAATCTAAGAACAATAAGTTTATAAATTTTCTATCAAAGAAGCTGAACATCTGCTTTTCTGAAACATTTTAAACCCGGACACTATGCAAAACCCCGTCCGGACGCTGCCCGGACGCCCTCCAAACTAGAACAAATCCGGGGAAACCCGGACGGATGGCAACCCTAGTGGCACACAACCGTTAAGGTGGTAACAGAGGAGGCCTTTTCATACAAACTTTCTGAGTAATATATATGAAGACGCAATAAATTCATGAATTTAATTGGGAATATAAACAATGTACATTTAACATATTTTTCGCAAACTTATTCAAATTGTATAATTATTGCTTAGATACTCGAATATCAGGTTTTCAAAAATGAACTCATTTCGTCTGATTTGCGTCGGTGTGCGGCTCACGAACACGGCACTTACAAACACAAACACAGCAGTCTTGTGTAAACATGAGTGCATTCTCAAATCTAAAGCAACATGATTCCATCTTTGAATGTAATTTTATGTAATAATGACCAATACCTAAATAAAGCAAAATGAATGTTTTTCATTCATTTTTATTAGATTTTATTCATATACTTGTATTAATTCCCGAAAAATATTATATTTTTGAACGATTCTTCATTGTAAGCCGTCTGTCAAACAAATGTCGATTGTCGATTTCATATTTTTAACCGACTTCAAAAAGGAGGCGGTTCTCAATTCAACTGTATGCTTTTTTTTTTTTGGCGTTGTTACTCCATAACTCCGTCATTTCTGAACCGATTTGAACAATTCTTTTTTTGTTTGAAAGAGTGTACTTCCAGGTTGGTCCCATTTTAGGTTTGGTCATGATCTAATGAAGGTCTTCAGAGATAGGCAGTGGAACTCCTCGGAAAATGACAGCATACCTCTCGAAATTGAGGTAATCGCTTTGTACCTGGGTGTTGATTACAAGGTATTACTTGAAAATCGACATTCTTCCACCTAACCTTCGATCCTGGCTTCATCACCATATTCACCATAGAACTCCTCAACGGATCAGAGCACATAACTCGAGATTGCGGCAATCACTGCGTTAGGGTACTAATTCAAGGGTATTACTTGGAGATTATCAGAATACCCACCTGACCTTTCATCCTGGCTTCATCACCATAGAACTCCTCAACGAATGACAGCACATAACTTTGGATTGCGGCAATCAGTTTGTGTTAGGGTGCTCATTGCAGGGCATTGCTTGAAAATTGCCAGAGTACCCACCTGACCTTCGATCTTGGCTTCATCACCGTAGAACTCTTCAACGAATGACAGCACATAACTCGAGATTGCGGTAATCATGCTGTGTTAGGGTGCTGATAGCAGAAAGCTACTCAAACATAGCTACTTATACTCACTTGAACTTCGTTTCATATTAACACCACGTTTGCAAGAACTACCTATACCTCACAATTTAACCCAGCAACACTAAAAAATGTGAAATAAAATAAACTTTTAACAAAAAAATAGCAACCGACTTCAATAGTAACAGTAGTCATTCACTAAAAAGTTAATAATAATTCTATAAAAACCGATGGTACCGAAGCAACACTTTTGCTGACTTCTTTCTTCCTGAAACAATGTGTTATCTAGAATAGAAGTCGGCGTATTTCCTACGATATAGCAACATAAAAACCAATATAAGAGCGCCGACTTCTAGATAACACATTGTTTCAGGAAGAAAGAAGTCGGCAAAAGTGTTGCTTCGGTACCATCGGTCTTTATAGAATTATTATTAACTTTTTAGTGAATGACTACTGTAACTATTGAAGTCGGTTGCTATTTTTTTGTTAAAAGTTTATTTTTCATTGATGATAATCATACATTCTTTGTAGTTTGGAAGTTATTTTGTTATTAGGATAAGTAAATCCACATCCACAATAAATTTAATCCATTTTGTCTCATTTTCGCATATTATTTATACAAACACACATATACTCACGCCTGTCTCCCAGAGGGGTAGGCAGAAGCTACAGATTTCCATCTGCTACGATCCAGACAAACCTCTTTCGCCTCTTCCACATCCATCAATCTAGTCATACAAGCTCTTCCTTTTGGTCCCAACGAGTCACACCGAAACCAGTCACAGTGTAACTCGTTGGGAAAAAAAAATGTCCCAACCAGTCACACTGTTATTCGAGCGAGATTAGCTGGTAGCTCAATGAATCATCTCCCGCGGCGATGTGCCGGAGCAGCGAATAGACCAACCCGGGGGTGAGGTAGACCCCACTGCTCCATATCACCTGATCTAATTGGTGTGTGGTACAAACTGCATAAGCGGAACGGTTTCTTTCAAATTGTAAGGGGCTGGCCCAAGTACATATATAGTGGCGAGTGTGAAGCACGCCACACCATTATCCCCTGTTGGGGTGCGATGGAAAACGTGTAAATATATATATGGATGTCGTTTTTATGGTTTTTTGGGACGTTAATTATAAAAATGGCATCGATTTTGAAATTTAATATAGTGGACACGAAAATTCTTGAAAGTGTGTGTGCCAGAGCAAATCGGCTGTAACAGACGGACAGACACACAAGTGATCCTATTAGGGTTCCATTTTTTCCTTTTGAGGTCTATCTATATATCCACAATCTATCTATCTATCTGTCTATCTATCTATCTATCTATAACTATATCTATATCCCAGCAAAATATCTTTGGAACGGAAGGTGGTATATCCCTAGGGGTTGGACCACGGGGTGCCAAAGAAAGATTTTTTTTAATGTCAAAACTTTTACGGCCTGTATCTCCCAAACGGCTGGAGCTAGACCCATGTTGATGGGTGTCTTAGAAAAGGCCTCACGAGATCTACCTGCCAAAAGTGTCAAAACTTTATAGGCCTGTATCTCCCACACAGCTGATGCTAGACCCATGTTCATGGTACTCTAAGAAAAGGGTTTAGTGAGACCTAGATAACGGTAAAAAAAAGTCGAAAAAAAAATTGCCAAAATTTTGATCGGCCATATCTCCCGAACGGCTAATTGTAGGGAGTTCGGGTTTCAACTAAAGTGATTGGTCAAACTGGGGCTACATAACCAAAAAAAAAATTGAATTTGACAGGTTTTGACAGTTTTTTGACAGATCCAAAAAAAGTATTCCGATTTGCATGCAACTCGGTATCAAGGGGCATTCGGGGTCGCCAATTACGCTTCCGTATTCAAATTTGAAATTTTTTGACAACCTATATGGATTTTGACTCTTTTTCGAAAAAACTTTGATCGGTGAGTCTCCGTGTTTGGCGATGCCGAAGGCCGAGCGAAGTTCGGCCTCGCGGGCGCGTTCTCCGTCCGAACATGCGAGTTTTACGGCCAAGCACTACACTTTGACTTACAGAGGGAGTGAGAGCACTTATAATGTTTGATTTTGAAAAAAAAAAAAAATTGTTTCCTGCCCTAGGCCACGCAGGCGAAGCCGCGGGCAGAAGCTGGTTTACTTATATATTCGCATATTATTTATACAAACACACATATATACTCACGCCTGTCTCCCAGAGGGGTAGGCAGAGGCTACAGATTTCCATCTGCTACGATCCAGACAAACCGAAACCAGTCACAGTGTAACTCGGTGGGACAAAAAATAATAAAATGTCCCAACCAGACACACTGTAACTCGATGGCACAACTTTTTATTTTTCGTCCCAACGAGTCACAAAAAGTTGTCAACGTGTAACAGATTTTAGTCCCAACGAGTTACACTCTTGTTTTGGGGGTGACTCGTCGGGACGAAAAATAAAAAGTTGTGCCATCGAGTAACAGTGTGACTGGTTGGGACATTTTATTATTTTTTGTCCCAACGAGTTACACTGTGACTGTTTTCGGTGTGACTCGTTGGGACCAAAGGGAAGAGCTTGTATGACTAGATTGATGGATGTGGAAGAGGCGAAAGAGGTTTGTCTGGATCGTAGCAGATGGAAATCTGTAGCCTCTGCCTACCCCTCTGGGAGACAGGCGTGAGTATATATGTGTGTTTGTATAAATAATATGCGAATATATAAGTAAACCAGCTTCTGCCCGCGGCTTCGCCCGCGTGGCCTAGGGCAGGAAACAATTTTTTTTTTTTTCAAAAACAAACATTTTATGTGCTCTCACTCCCTCTGTAAATCAAGGTGTAGTGCTTGGCCGTAAAACTCGCATGTTCGGACGGAGAACGCGCCCTCGAGGCCGAACTTGGCTCGGCCTTCGGCATCGCCAGAGTGCCAAACACGGGGACTCACCGATCAAAGTTTTTCCGAAAAACAGTCAAAATCCATATCGGTTGTCAAAAAATGTCAAATTTGAATACGGCAGCGTAATTTGCGACCCCGAATGCCCCTTGATACCGAGTTTCATGCAAGTATGAATACTTTTTTGGATCTGTCAAAAAACTGTCAAAACCTGTCAAATTCAAATTTTTTTTCGGTCATGTAGCCCCAGCTTGACCGATCACTTTAGTTGAAACCCGAACTCCCTACAATTAGCCGTTCGGGACATTATGGCCGATCAAAATTTTGGCATTTCTTTTCGACTTTTTTTTACCGTCATCTAGATCTCACCAAGCCTTTTCTTTGAGTACCATGAACATGGGTCTAGCATCAGCTGTTTGGGAGATACAGGCCTTTAAAGTTTTGACACTTTCGGCAGGTAGATCTCATCGAGACCTTTTCTAAGACACCCATCAACATGGTTCTAGCTCCAGCCGGTTGGGAGATACAGGCCGTCAAAGATTTGATATTAAAAAAAAAAACTTTCTTTGGCACCCCGTGGTCCAACCCCTAGGGATGGACCACCTTCCGTTCCAAAGATATTTTGCTGGGATATAGATAAATAGATAGATAGATAGATAGACAGATAGATAGATAGATAGATAGATAGATTTTGGATATATAGATAGACCTCAAAAGGAAAAAATGGAACCCTAATAGGATCACTTGTGTGACTGTCTCTCTGTCCGTCTGTTACAGCCGATTTGCTCTGGCACTGGCACACATAATTTCAAGAATTTTCATGTCCACTATATTAAATTTTAAAATCGATGCCATTTTCATAATTAACGTCCCAAAAAACCATAAAAACGACACCCATATTGATATTTACACATTTCAACCCCATCGCATCCCAACAGGGGATGATGGTATTTCACGTCCACCACGTTGGATTTAGAAATCGTTGTTGTTTTCGTAATCAGCGACCCGATAAACCATACAAACGATACCCATGTTGATTTTCAGACATTGTCACCCCATTTCCCCCTCTTAGGGGTTGAATTCTGAAATCCTTTCTTAGTGGATGCCTACACTATATAAGTTATCTATATGCAAAATTTCAAGTCTCTAGGACCAGCAGTTTTGCTGTGCGTTGATATATCAGTCAGTCAGTCAAGACTTTGAATTTTATATATGCAAATGAGACAAAATTGACAATTATTTTATTGATATGGTGTTCACGCCACAAGCGTGACGCACGCGCATGCGCATGAGTAGTCTCGCGCCGCAGCGCCTGGCGCCAACTCGACTCGCGCGCCGGCGCTTGTTCTCTTCCGCGGCGGACGTCTCCCGAAACACACGTGTGCACACACTCGCGCCGTGACACGCCGATAAATCTCGCGTACCTTGCGCTCATACCAGTGTCGTGTTCTCATCACTCCACCAACCAATAAGTACATCCTGCCCAAGATCAGCCCAACAAGAAGGGACGCCACGCGGCGCATTCGCCGGCCCATCCAGAACCATCCAGAACAAAGGTTAGTTCACTCACGTTTCTCTCACACTCTTATCCTGTCTGCTCATATCCTCAAATCCCGTCTGCTCTGCATTTCTGTAACCTCGCGGTTACATATGGTTAACTATACAAGGTGAATTTGTGAACATCGTCCAAATTCATACTTGAGCCTTGGTAAGTGATCAGTATCAGGAACCAATAACGATTTTTGTGAAATTCATAAAATGAAATTTCGACTCCCCATAATGATTCACCCACGACTGCGAGTGAATTACTATGGGAAGTCGAAATTTCATTATACAAAATTCACAATTATTGTTATCAATTTATGATGCTGATCACTTACCAAGCTTCCAGTATGAATTTGGACGATGATCAAAAAGTCACCTTGTATAGAAAAAGGTTGTTATATTAGCTAACCCATCGCATAAAGAAAGCATATTATCTTTTCCCTCTGTCAGTATTGTTCAACATTCAAATCAGTATTTTTATAAAAAGATATTTTTACGATCGACTAGCGACTGAATCTACCATAATCATGGATGAATGAAATGAAACCTGCATACTAGGTAACTAAGTACATGTCCAAGACAAATGACGAAGACTTTATTACCTTACAACAGAGGCGATTATTGGTTGGCCCTTTTGTCCTTGGACGCGTAGTAATTGTAAAAAAAGCGCGCGACGCAGCGCAGCTGATCTAAACTTTTTTTCACGAAAGAAGTTCTGCGGATTAAGGCATTTTCGTATTTATTCATTGCAAATACGGTCTTAGACAGGAAACTTCTTTCGTGAAAATAATAATACACGAGACATGACGTGTTGACAAATACGCACACAGTTACAATGAAGTATTGCACACTCAAGCATTTACAGTGTTTTTGTAATGTATGTCGTGTTGAAATAGGCAATAGAACTTTTGCATAATCTTTACATGTTCTAGTAGATGCTAGTGATTGTTGGCACTTGGTGGAGTTTATAAAACATTGTTTTAAAAAAACACTTGTACTTATCCACATATTACGTACAACTTTATTATGCCCGACCGGTTTCGCTATAAAGCATTTTCTAGGGCTTTTTACACATCGTAACTAACAAATAAATCTTATATGTAAACTACAATCATGTCTAAAATGACGTGCAATAAATGAAACAACAAACAGACAGAAGGGGAATTTCAAATCAAAAATGGTCGGTAAACGATGGAACTAAGTTGAGTCAAACGTTGTGATGGAATTCTATACAATATATTACGGATTATGTCTCATTGGTCAACGTTGTGTAAACAGTTGGATTAGTAAGAGTTTAAGTGATGGGGATGTCATATTAAAATATTTTTACCCATAATGGTGGAAATTTGGAAACAATAAAAATAAAAAAAATAAAAAATTATTACAAATTAAATGACATACACATTTTAATTTGTAATAATAATAATTTTTTATATTTTTTTTATTTTTATTGTTTCCAAATTTCCACCATTATGGGTAAAAATATTTTAATATGACATCCCCATCACTTAAACTCTTACTAATCCAACTGTTTACACAACGTTGACCAATGAGACATAATCCGTAATATATTGTATAGAATTCCATCACAACGTTTGACTCAACTTAGTTCCATCGTTTACCGACCATTTTTGATTTGAAATTCCCCTTCTGTCTGTTTGTTGTTTCATTTATTGCACGTCATTTTAGACATGATTGTAGTTTACATATAAGATTTATTTGTTAGTTACGATGTGTAAAAAGCCCTAGAAAATGCTTTATAGCGAAACCGGTCGGGCATAATAAAGTTGTACGTAATATGTGGATAAGTACAAGTGTTTTTTTAAAACAATGTTTTACATGTTCTGTTTTAATACAAGTTTCGCAAATGGAGCGAATCCATTAAAATGTTGGTCTATGATGAGTTATTTACATTTATGTACATTTTGCTTCAGTAGCGCCATCTAGTTCAAAAATTTCAGATTGGTTTCCTCTTTTACCACCTTAAATATAATGGGGCGTTCATTTTATTAGGTATTGGTTTTTAAGGAAATAAATAAGAAATCTAGATACTTATGTGAATCAGTTTTATTGAAAGCCATATAATCATCAACCATGAAAAAATTTGAACAACGACGGGTCTACCGCGTAATTCTGATTTTCATCAACATCAACTTGAGATTGAAATTTGACGTGCGTGCGACGACGCCCGACTAACATGTTATCTCTTTTGCACGCACGTCAAATTTCAATCTCAAGTTGATGTTGATGAAAATCAGAATTATGCGGTAGACCCGCAGTATTGTTAATCAGAATCTCTAAACTCACTGGCTGAATCGTCAGAGTCGTCTTGAGCAGGCCTAGCTGGCCTCCGAGATGATCCAGATGGATCATCTACGTCTTGCTCTTGGAAGGTCAGGACATGTTTAAGCTATTCAGCGGTTTCGGGCTTCATGAAAGGCGTCAATGACAAAATGTCTTTACTTTCAGACATTTTTTACATTTAAAAATTTGAAATAACTTTCCACAAACTGCAGGTCGTAACGTGTCTGAAATTCAAACGCATTTTATAATCCATGCAACAAGGGCGGCGCGCCACCTTCGAAATGAATGCTTCTCACGCCATCTAGAAGCGGTATAACAAAATAACCTTGTTGCACCCATTGTTTTTACTACACTTTACGTTACGTACCGATACTCTTTAAATAAAGGACGCCTATTAGTTTGATAATAAGAGCCTAAGATCAACCGAAATTGATGGTGGTGATTGTTGACACTTAGTGGAACTTACGAGATATTGTGATTTAAATAAATCTTTTACTTGTGGACAAACAAACAGTGGACAAGTACAAGTGTTATTTAAATAGCACTTGTACTTGTGGACAAACAAACAGTGAACAAGTACAAGTGTTATTTAAATAGCACTTGTACTTGTGAACAAACAAACAGTGAACAAGTACAAGTGTTATTTAAATAGCACTTGTACTTGTGGACAAACAAACAGTGGACAAGTACAAGTGTTATTTAAATAGCACTTGTACTTGTGGACAAACAAACAGTGAACAAGTACAAGTGTTATTTAAATAGCATTTGTACTTGTGGACAAACAAACAGTGAACAAGTACAAGTGTTATTTAAATAGCACTTGTACTTGTGGACAAACAAACAGTGGACAAGTACAAGTGTTATTTAAATAGCACTTGTACTTGTAGACAAACAAACAGTGAACAAGTAAAAGTGTTATTTAAATAGCACGTGTACTTATGGACAAACAAAAAGTGAACAAGTACAAGTGTTATTTAAATAGCACTTGTACTTGTGGAAAAACAAACAGTGAACAAGTACAAGTGTTATTTAAATAGCACTTGTACTTGTGGACAAACAAACAGTGAACAAGTACAAGTGTTATTTAAATAGCACTTGTGCTTGTGGACAAACAAACAGTGAACAAGTACAAGTGTTATTTAAATAGCACTTGTACTTGTGGACATACAAACAGTGGACAAGTACAAGTGTTATTTAAATAGCACTTGTACTTGTGGACAAACAAACAGTGAACAAGTACAAGTGTTATTTAAATAGCACTTGTACTTGTGGACAAACAAACAGTGAACAAGTACAAGTGTTATTTAAATAGCACTTGTACTTGTGGACAAACAAACAGTGAACATGTACAAGTGTTATTTAAATAGCACTTGTACTTATGGACAAACAAACAGTGAACAAGTACAAGTGTTATTTAAATAGCACTTGTACTTGTGGACAAACAAACAGTGAACAAGTACAAGTGTTATTTAAATAGCACTTGTACTTGTGAACAAACAAACAGTGAACAAGTACAAGTGTTATTTAAATAGCACTTGTACTTGTGAACAAACAAACAGTGAACAAGTACAAGTGTTATTTAAATAGCACTTGTACTTGTGGACAAACAAACAGTGAACAAGTACAAGTGTTATTTAAATAGCATTTGTACTTGTGGACAAACAAACAGTGAACAAGTACAAGTGTTATTTAAATAGCACTTGTACTTGTGGACAAACAAACAGTGAACAAGTACAAGTGTTATTTAAATAGCACTTGTGCTTGTGGACAAACAAACAGTGAACAAGTACAAGTGTTATTTAAATAGCACTTGTACTTGTGGACATACAAACAGTGGACAAGTACAAGTGTTATTTAAATAGCACTTGTACTTGTGGACAAACAAACAGTGAACAAGTACAAGTGTTATTTAAATAGCACTTGTACTTGTGGACAAACAAACAGTGAACAAGTACAAGTGTTATTTAAATAGCACTTGTACTTGTGGACAAACAAACAGTGAACATGTACAAGTGTTATTTAAATAGCACTTGTACTTGTGGACAAACAAACAGTGAACAAGTACAAGTGTTATTTAAATAGCACTTGTACTTGTGGACAAACAAACAGTGAACAAGTACAAGTGTTATTTAAATAGCACCTGTACTTGTGAACAAACAAACAGTGAACAAGTACAAGTGTTATTTAAATAGCACTTGTACTTGTGAACAAACAAACAGTGAACAAGTACAAGTGTTATTTAAATAGCACTTGTACTTGTGGACAAACAAACAGTGAACAAGTACAAGTGTTATTTAAATAGCATTTGTACTTGTGGACAAACAAACAGTGAACAAGTACAAGTGTTATTTAAATAGCACTTGTACTTGTGAACAAACAAACAGTGGACAAGTACAAGTGTTATTTAAATAGCACTTGTACTTGTGAACAAACAAACAGTGAACAAGTACAAGTTTTATTTAAATAGCACTTGTACTTGTGGACAAACAAATAGTGAACAAGTACAAGTGTTATTTAAATAGCACTTGTACTTGTGGACAAACAAACAGTGAACAAGTACAAGTGTTATTTAAATAGCACTTGTACTTGTGAACAAACAAACAGTGAAGAAGTACAAGTGTTATTTAAATAGCACTTGTACTTGTGAACAAACAAACAGTGAACAAGTACAAGTGTTATTTAAATAGCACTTGTACTTGTGGACAAACAAACAGTGAACAAGTACAAGTGTTATTTAAATAGCACTTGTACTTGTGAACAAACAAACAGTGAACAAGTACAAGTGTTATTTAAATAGCACTTGTACTTGTGAACAAACAAACAGTGAACAAGTACAAGTGTTATTTAAATAGCACTTGTACTTGTGGACAAACAAACAGTGAACAAGTACAAGTGTTATTTAAATAGCACTTGTACTTGTGAACAAACAAACAGTGAACAAGTACAAGTGTTATTTAAATAGCACTTGTACTTGTGAACAAACAAACAGTGAACAAGTACAAGTGTTATTTAAATAGCACTTGTACTTGTGGACAAACAAACAGTGGACAAGTACAAGTGTTATTTAAATAGCACTTGTACTTGTAGACAAACAAACAGTGAGCAAGTGCAAGTGTTATTTAAATCACAATTTTATACAGATTTATAGAGTTTTCTAGAGAATATAAGTGTTTTATAGAGAATACCAATATTAAATCTTCAATAAGGTCTAAATGTATAACTATACTTTAAGGTATTCCTAAGACCCAAACAATTTGAAGAGACCCTACATCATTAAATGAAACTATTTTCCAATCTACAAATTAATTTACCCGGCATCACTGAAACAATTCATGTTAGCTGACCGTACGGCTCAGTCTAAATATAACAAACAATCCCCTGGATATATACGTAGGTTATATTCCGGGAATACCTTTGGTAACAGGCCTGTAAACAGGATTCATTAACGGTTAGGGGGGAAATAACATTTTTAAACGTATTTTATGTGTTACAGAAACGTTTGTAACACATAATAGTAGTTTATGCTACACGGGCGAAAAGGAATAAATCACGAGGACGATTTAAAACACGAGCGTAGCGAGTATTTTAAACGTAACCGAGTAATTTATTGCTCTTACGCCCGTGTATCATACTACGTTTTTCAATGCATAGTGTGAGGAAATGAATCAAATATAGTCTTGTGAACTTTAAATTATAATTGGCTCAAAAGAACTGTATCCAGAGCAGTTAAACAGTGGAAAAAAAAGTATAATATTTATGGTACACAGGAAAGGCTACAGATTAGCCAACTATTGTAAATAAATAAAAAAACAATAATAATAAAGCTCTAGGGCAAAATAATAGACTTTTTGTTCGGTTTTGATGCATAAAAAGTGGGCCTTTACGTGCACTTGCATTGAAAAATACGTGAATATTCCATCCACTTTCTTATTCAAGTTATGATTTTATGAACGTTGACGTATCATCAAAAAAAAAACAAATATTTTGGTGGTATTGGACACCCAAATCCCCTCCCTCCTGTATACGGACCTGCGAGGACCACAACCCCAGTTTCAGCTGCTGGTAAATCCTCAAATAGCTCAACTTACACCTGATGAAGTACTAACTGGAGCATGCTGCATAGATTACTGTTACAAAGGGGAAATTTGTTGCTTTTGCGTTTCATGGCACAATTCGTACTTGTTACTTGTGTATTTATGATAATGTTCGGTTTTGGCTGCTACTTTAATAATATTTCAGGAAAATGGTTCAGTAACGGTTTTCTAATTTGGGAACACTTTTGTTATTTAACTTGTCGAATTTTACTGAACACATTTGGTTTCTGTTTGTTGATAGTGTAATATTTTTGCAGGCGAGGAAATAAACAGTCTGTCCAAGGATTTCCACAAAATCTACGGAAGTTGGTAACGGACGTATGTAAACCACTCTCCGGATACATTTGCTCATGACGTTGAGCTGAAACATAACTAGTCGCTTGGTGGTAGGAGTTATTCATGAGGGTGGTATAAAGCCACGGGCGAATCCTACTACCAAGACTATGATACAAATAAATTTCTATGTTTGAACACTTGGCGATTTATCCATCGTAAGGAGATATAAATTAACATTATATCATTGCAGTATAGAAACGCAAAAAGAAAAGTAAAATCTGGATGTGAGGAGCTCTGAATTGGGATTCAAACCCGGGACCTCTCACTTACCGGGCGATTGCTCTACCAACTGAGCTATCCAGATCTCAATAGAACTCGTGAATTTACCGATGTGCTTTCCCATACTGCAATGATATTTTATAGACACCCACTTTTTACAGTGACCCACTTGGCGCCTAGAGGACGCTAGTGTATTCAAAGCTAGTCAAAGACTATTATGCCCTACCGTCATCTTACAACATCGGATAGTGAAGGATACACATTACTCTTACCGAAACTATGATGGAAATAAGTTTCTATGTTTGAACACTTGGCGATTTATCCGTCGCAAGGAGATATAAATTAACATTATATCATTGCAGTGTAGAAACGCAGAAAGAAAAGTAAATCTGGATCTGAGGAGCTCTGAACCGGGATTCGGGATTTTCTTTCTGCGTTTCTATACTGCAATTATATAATTTTAATTTATTCCTATTACCAAGCCTTCACCAGTTGAAATTAAATGATTTAATTTTATCAAATAGTTGGGTTTTGGTGTAACGGTCCAGGGTGTGCGGTGTATTTAGGTTAATTTGTATCTCAGTTCACCCATCTCTGAGAAGTAACCTTCATTTCATGCGTCCCACTGTTTTAATTGCCCACTTTTCAACAAAAATTTCAAAAGTTTAGATGAGCCCTGGCACCTAAAATCTATTGCATTGTTTTTGAATATGTGCGTTAACATAATGCCGACTCGCGCACACTTATGAGTGCGCAATCTGTCTACCTACGGTCAGCAAACTGATCAGACTACTAAAGCTGTTAAAATGACTAACTTTAAGAGCACTTAAGGCGTCCAACCATGTGTTCAGATAAGCACTGATTCCAAACATGTGAGCGTCGCGTGAATGTGGAAATATTTTGGTGCTGTCATAGTACGGTAAGGGTTTATCTTTACTTTTGAGTAATATATATTTGCTTTTCAACATTAAGATGATGTCATCGATTTACTCCTATTTAAGAACTAGTCATTTGCCCGAATATGTTCGAGCCCTGTTTGAAGTCATATATTCCAAGAGACAATTTTTATTATTATTGTTTTTTTATCTTGTAATGCAACGTTATCAAAAATAGTTATTTGTTTCACTTGCGATTATCTTTTCAAAACTTAATTGTAATGCTTATTTTTTTATGTATATTTCAAATATATTTAATGTTTATGTTGCTTTATGTATATTTAATAGTAGATTATTAACCAAGGGCTGTATGACATCAATTGCATACGAGGTTTTTGGCGCCTGAGCGAAGCGAAGGCGCTAATTAACCCGAGTATGCAATTGATGCTTACGCCCGAGATAAATACTCTGCTTTACATATCGATTGTGAGGTAAGTAAACAACAAGACAGCAGGTTTCAATGAACATTTATTAAGAAGAAAAAAATGTGCATTTAATTAAAATTAATAGTAAAATTATTACAATTTGTAAGAGATATGGTCACGTTCTTTTTAGGAATATTTATAGTTTGAGTATGAGTTTGTGATGATAAGACTTGAGTTTGAGTGACTTGAGGTTCTTGCATCGTAAATGGCGGCAGTTGACTGGTACTATTTTCTTCATTAAAAAATGGCTCAGATGATGTGCTTTGACGAGGTGATTTCAAGTTTATATTTTCTGTTATTTTAGAAGTAATTTTGCTTTTGTTTGCCACCGAATCTTCGATATAACCTTCGGCCACTTTGCTGGACTTCCAGCCGCCGTGCCTTTTTAACAGAGTGAGGTTGGCTCCCGAATCAGCCAATAGAGTCGCTGATGTTCTGCGAAAGCAATGCCCGGTGTATAACTCTACGTTACTCAGTTTTAAATATGTGGCTATTTGCTTTGGCATGCCTGTAAATTTGTTTTTTCCCATTACTTGTCTGTGGCATTTTCCTTTACTGTAATTAAGAAAAAAACGATTTGTATCCACGTTTTCAGACCGAAGAGCTTGATATTTTTCAACATAATTTGCAAATTCTTCATGCACAACAAATGACCGGTCAATTTTAGTTTTCGTGTTAGGCAGTTTTATGAGTAGTAATTTGTTATGTTTTTCTACATTTTCTATTGTCAAGTTTGTCAATTCCACGGTTCTGCAGGCTCCCGATATCCCAAAAATTAGAACAACCTGTAAAAAAGACATAAGTTGTATTAAAGGCACCAAGTTCGCATAGTATTTTTGTGAAATATTTCGGTAACTTATTAAAAAGGGCAAGTAAATACGTAGGTACCTTTATTGCTAAATAAATTTCATCCGGAGCTTCATTTAAGAATTTCTGTACTTCTTCTGCAGTAAATACCTTCGATTTCTTGCTTTTAAAGCCGTCAGACTGCCTGTTCAAGAAAGCAGTAAGTTTCGAAAAATCTTTCAAATTCACGTCATGTTTTGTCATCATTGTAGATTTTAGCATGGAATAAAAGCACCATAAACTGGAAGGTTGTAGCCTCTTAGATAATTCATCAAAATATGATATAAAAACACTTTCAGAAAGAGATTTCACTTTTTTTTCTGACCGCCATTTCATAAATTCGTCGTATGCCTTTACATATCTTTCTTTCGAGTTCGGCGGTAATATATTTTCGACAACTGTTTTTGCCCTTTCTTTAATAAAATCGGGCGTTAGATCTATGTCTTCGTCACTAGACATGTTTAAAACTTTTGAAAAAGAACTCAAACAAGAAAATTAATTACTTTCGCGATGCTTTCGCGCCTACTAGTAGACTGCCTTTTTTTTTTTCACGCACGCAAGCGCGTCAAATCTTGCTGGCCAGTTTGATTTTTAAATCGATTCCATCTAACATACGATGTGGAAACAAATAGTTCCATATTTAAAATAAAATCTTTATAAAATCAATTGTCTAGATTCCGATTCGAGTAATTAATCGATACCGAGAAAAAAAATATTAACTTTTTAAAAATATTCTTCGTGCAGTATGAGTATGACAGTTCTTTTTTCAAATTCCAAAACCTATGCTGTAATGATAGTCATACACCCCGGCATTCAGGGGTGTAAGGGTGTACTTACAGAGCAAGAGATATGTAAAATATGTTTAATGTTTATGTTGCTTTATGTATGTTTTTACTTTCTTTTATGTAACTGTTTGTTTACCAGATATAAAAAAAAAACTAAATAATAAAATGTGTCAAAAAAATGGAGGAAGTTGAAGTTGGGTAGCGAACCTGCCTATACTGAGCTTTTTTCCCTAAATCCAATCAACACTCTATCTAGTCAGATTATCCCGGGACAGATCCGTCTTCCATCAGCACTTATAATTTCCCCCGGGCCGAAATGGACAGCCCTAAGGGCCGACGGATACTAAGTGATTTTAAGACGTCTCCTTGCATTCTGAATTAAGTAGTTTATGTTTTATATAGACACTAGAGGGCGGCCGCGACTCCGTCCGCATGGATATAGGTTATTACAGTTTGTTGTACCCGTTAGGAACGCATTTTTGACACAAAATTTAAATAAAATAAATCTATCCGTTAAGATTTTTACATCAGCAAAATTTGTCGTCGGGACCCCGTGTTAATTAGAAGAACTGAAGAACGGAATCCTCCGAATTCCGAAAAATCCCCTCTTCATGCACCTCTTCACTTCTCAGAACATATTGGTTTACAATAGTGTCGAAAATATACGGTCACACTATTATTACTTATTTATTTATTTACTACATTACACTATCTTAACAGCTAAGCCAATACAATAAACATCAACAATATAATATTATACACATAAATAAATAACAGCACAATGAAAAATATAAGTATTTAGAATTTCACACAAAACGACAATCAAGTAACATTATAAGCAACAATTTTATCTATAACAAATAACAAACAATGCTGTTCTTGTGAACTCACCCAGAGAGCAGAAAAATAGGTCTGTGTGGTGGTGGACCTTGTTGAACAGTTGTAGAGCTCATGTCAGGGGAGTCTTCTGGTGAAGATTTGTCCTGCTGCTTCCTATAGCGGAAAACCGGCCACTTCGTACCCTAAGTGAGTCCTTGGGCACCCTTAGCTTACATTCCATCAGCAAAACCGAATTAAATTGAACTCCACGCCATATTTTGAAGAGGTACGATGTCAAAGTAAGCTCCCGTCGCAACTCTAACTTGTTGTAGCCAACCATACCCAAAATGAATAATGTCGGATACATAAGTGGATATTTAGGACACACCCCATGAAGCATCATGTAGAGATATTGTATGAACTTATTTTGAATCTTCTCTAACATGAGGTTATACTTTGCTTCATTAGATTCCTTTATAATTTGCTTGTGATGAGACTTTGAAATAACGTCATTTTAAAATGAATTGAAGTTGACGTCGCTAACTTTAAAGAATAAAAGATTTAAACAAAATACAAAATATGATTTTAGTCAAACGTTATTTATTCAGACATATAATATACTTTTGTATAACCAAAAATGTACGTTAAATATGTCTATTTGTATCGGTTTTATTTAGTTTAGTTAATTCATAAATATAATGGAAATATCAAAATCCGTTACATCGATATTTTTGTAACGTTATAGAGGTCTGATTGTACCATTGTGAACGATGTAACCTTAGTAGATTATATTTTATCTATTTCTAGAAAGCAAATTATTTCGTTCCTTTTTTATGATTTTCATTAAAACATCTCTATACAACCTAAATATGTTTGTACGTAGTAGAATGAAATTGCTATGAGAAAATCCGTCAGTGTGTGAGTTGTAAACCTGGTTTCAACCTTGTGATGGACGTTTAATTTATTTTTGTGAGCCCGTCCAACAAAAAATAAAATAAACATGTGTCACTACGGTGATAAAAATACAAAAAAGTAATAAATATACGTTAACACCGACACGCACATTTTCATTTGTTCTCTGGCGTAGCTGGTCTACGAAGCGGGAAAACTAAGGGGTCGTAGCACTTGCTACGACGTAGCAGAATGTCTACGTGAGTGTGTAGGTAGACTACGGATTTTACCATCAATCGGGTTTAGTCATAATTAAATACTCTGTTAGCGTTAGTTTTAGTTTTACCCTATAAATACATATAGTAGCTTTAGATTATTGATCTGCACTGTTCAAAGTATTATCATGTATATTGTACTTGTTACATTTAACTTTTGATAAAGCTCTCTGTTGTTTGTAAAAGGTGTGCACCTGTAACGTTACAATACACGGATGCTAACCCTATATATTTACTAGTATTATACTTTTTGTGTATGTAACATTGGTGCTCCTTATAAATAAATAAAAGTGATACAAAGGCGTAGAATTAACCAATCAGAGCGTTACATTTGCACTGCTTAACTTGAAATTATGAAATGTGAAATCGGGAGTGTGTCATCTAAACACACGCTTGTCTCAAATATCGATGATTGACCGCACTTGGAAAAATATATTTCTTTATTGATACTAAACATTTATTTCTTATTTCTTTGTTGATTTTAAGCACTTGTACACACAAAACTTATAAATAATAAGATATACTTATAAATAACACGCTTGTCTCCTTGGTGCAGTAGTTTTCGACCACTGATTTCCGTATGCTATGATCCTGACATATTGTTGTCGCTTCTTTCAGTCATATAAGACCATCCAATGGAAGGTATAGCCCAACAGAGCTAATTGGAAGGGAGTATGCCGACCAAGTCAGTGACAAACTGAAAAACGGTACAAAAAAATGCACGCGATATAGAAGAGCTTGTAAATTTTCAGTTTAATTCAAAATAATAGGATCTTCATTAGGAGAACGAGCAAGGACGGGACGTCATGGGTCCTTCTGACCCCTACCAAAATGTATAAATACAAGGAAGGTCGCATAATACAGGGTTAAACGGTTAGAAATGGGCTTGGTCCCATGGATAAATTATTTAGAGTAGCCACTGGCAGTCTACCAGGGACCAAACTGAAAGGGTGGGACCGTTCGATCTGTTTTATATTATAATACTGGGATCCAGTAGCGCACTAAGCCCGTCAGAGGCCCGGGGCGGCAAAGCTGAATGAGGCCTAATTGCTTAAAAAAAAATTTAATTTTACAAGATTTTTATTCAGTTCACATTTGTATGTATTAATAAGTGTTTATGTTTATTTCGTTAAAATCTGGCAAGTGAAATTTAAATTCGACTTAAATTATTTAGGCTAAATAAACATACATACCTTTGATGAAATTATTTTTTAAAGTCTTGTTTAGGCATTTGGGGGCAACCCAAGACTGGAGGCCTGGGGCGGGCCGCCCCTTCCACCCACCCCCTGTTAGTCCGCCACTGCTGGGATCTATACGTATGTTGATATGCTAAGATAGTCCTTTTCATGTTTGACTTAAAGATAAAATGTGTCCTTTGATGTACTAAAATGAAACGGCCTCTTTTCTTTGTAATAGCCGAAAAAATACAAAAATGTATTGTCAATCCGTCCGTTTGTCAAGGATTTCTAGGTCATAGACGGAATAAGTTACAGAAATTTGAATATTTTATGTAGACCTAGCTGTTGACCGCAGCTTCGTCCGTGTAAAGGAGGTAATGCGGCCAGAGGAATCCCGCAATAAAATGTATCCCATTTTTTAAGTAAGATAATAAGTTATTGAACTGTGATCTCCCTTCCTTCTTTTTTATAATCCATGTCTCACTGCTGAGAATCTTACAGTGGTTAACGCATCAAAACACATTCAGTAGTTTTTGCGTGTTGCATGAAATACAGCCAAAAAAAATCGTTTTTTTCTATCATTATAGACACAACTCTTTTCTTTAACAGTTTTTGAATGGAATTTAATATACTGAGCTTTATAATTTTCAGTTATTATAGTTTAGTAACACGTTTCATCAAAGAAGGTTAACGTTATACAATTGCTGCATTTACCAAAATAGAGATGACGCTATTTCAAAAACTTTACCGAAAACTTCATAAAAAAATCACGAGTTATGACTTTGTATGTTTTATTTCTGAGTTTATGAGAATTTTGGGCAAACATTTTTTTTCAAAAGTCACTTACTTAACAGTCATTACAAAAGTGATATACCGTGCTAGCAAAGGTCCCCGTTACTCCAGGCGGAAAGACCCGCAGTGCGAAAGGGACGGAATCGGGGAAAATTGTCAAAAAGTTGGTTTTAAATTAATGCAAAATTAAGTAAAATTGCTACAAAAATTTCCATAACCAGTAATTTAGGTATAAATAAAACCCATTTAAATAAATATTTTTCAAGTCTGTATGCTATCCTAATTTGTCAGAATATCAAAAAAAGTGTAAATTTAGACCTGATTTCAATAATTATTTCTATCGAATGAAATTCCTTCTATCGCGTTTCTGATAGACCAAAATGTATTAAAAGGTCCCAAAATTGTTATACTAATTTATTTTACTTGGAACTTCTTTAAAAGAGCAGGTAAATAACTTCAAAAATTGTAAATTTTCACGGTATAGCCCCTTAAGTTCCCAGAGTTGAAAAGTTTTCTTACACATAGCAATTTTAGTCGAAGTCGGAAAATTTCCAAAAATTCTTAAATATCTTGAGAACCATTGATTTTAGACCACCAGTTTAAGAGATCAAAATCGTTGAAAATTTGCTGTAGTATAACTCCTTTGCAGGAATTGATCTAATTACCAATCACCCTGTACATAAAACAAACAAAACGATACTTGATACGTAATAAACTGGCATATTATCATAAAAACACGTCTACAAATATAAATACATACATCGTCAAAACACGAAACCCCGGCAGAGGTTTTTCCAAGCAGTGACTGTAAAATCAATATAACCCCAAAGTTGATCGTGCCTTCCAAAACTTCCAGGCTCACAAATGTGTCTTGTGATTTGAGCCTGCGACCTCCAGGTTAGTGGTCGTGTACACGAACCCTGGACCACAGAGGTGACAAAACCACATTTATTATTTACAAAAGCCTCTAAGTAATGTGTAACTGTATGAAGGTACACACTCACGGGGTAGGCTTCATAAGACATTCGATCCGATGTGTCCTTCCATTAGGTCAGCTGGTTCGATTCCCGTGGGGATAGTTTGTGTACAAACATGTGCGTGGCCATTCTTCTTTGTGTTTGAAAATAATGTTTTATCAGTTTATGATTTCAGTTGTAGCCTTGGATAGTCCTCGAAAACCTAGCATGCGCATTAGATACACCATCATTCCCTTCTGCTTGCTCTAGCATGCAACGGCGGTATAGGTGACTGGAAAATAGGTTAGTTAAAAACAAAATCAATTTCAAATAGTTTATTTTGTATAATGGGTTACAAAAATACATACGGGGATACACCAATAAACAAAAAAATTAAATTAAGGCTTACAAAAAAGCTGCAACTTCCATTTGCTTTCGTGCGACGTCACTTGAGAAATGGCTGTTTAGAAATGTGTCCTTTGTTATCAAGATAAATTTATAAAAATTTGCTGGCGAATAATTTGACAGCTGGATGACAGATGAGTAAATATACAGAGATAGACCACTTTTGTTTCTTAAGCAAGTATAATGTCTTAAATTCTCAAGTGACGTCATATCAGACAATTTTTTTAAAAATCATGAAAAAATAATGATTTTATACACCAGAATAATGAAAACTATATCCTAAAGTTACCTAAAAAAAAAATTAAATAAGCTTTTAAAAATTAAGCTATGGGAATTGGACTCGCGCACAAAGGGTTCCGAACCACCTCACAATACCAGTACGAAACCCTAAAAACATCGTAAATGATAACAATATAGATGTTATAGCAACATTAAGGCAACACAAACAAACCGCTAAAATGGTAGCGCCTGACAAACAATTCGCGGCTCCCGCTGAGTACGAACTCCTAATATATTAACAGCTGTATTTTTCTTGTAATCTTAACGCAATCAAATATTATCATGATAAAATGTATTCATATATTTTGAACCTCTTGTTTTGAAAATAAGGGGAGGGGGACATAATTAAAAATGCTTACTATTCTATGTTTTTTTAATTTATTATTTTGATTTTATTATATTGATTTTGTATTGTGTGATAATCTGAAAAACCTTCCTTTCCTAAAACTAATGTAATGAAGCTGTAGACATCTGTCACAGACGAAGGGATGGATGGATGACAACAAAGGCTTAGTTTGGCACCGTTCGGGCACGGAACCCTAAAAAGTAACAGAGTATTAATATATTTGGGTAACATAACATAACAGAATTTAGTACAAATAGAATTAGAACAATTTTACCCAGCCACCTGATGCAAACAAGTAAAAGCTGCAAGTCTCTCTGATAGACACGACACATCAACGTCCAGCCCCCCTATTCTGTATCTTTAGTTGCCAACTGCACGAGGTGCCTATCATCAAAAACATAGCTAAAAACCGAAATTTCAAAATTGCCTTTAGTGGGTATTGAACTATTAACAATCTGTGTCGTCACTTCAAGTGCGAAAATATCCTTAGGACATCGGAATTCGATAGTATATCTATGTTTTTGATGATAGACACCCAGTCCAGAAGGCAACTAGAGATACACAATAGGCCCGCTGAGCCGAGGTTTCCTGGGGAGTCCTAAGGTGAATGTTCATTTTGGTGATATATCGTCCGTGCAAAGATCCCCGTTACTCCAGGTGGAAAAACCCGCAGTGCGAGAGGGACGGAATCGGGGAAAATTATCAAAAAGTTGGTTTTAAATTAATACAAAATTATCTAAAATAGCTATGAAAATTTCCATAGCCAGTAATTTTGATATTGTTAAAAGCCATCTAAATAAATATTTTTGAAGTCTGTGCGGTATCCCAATTTGTCAGAATATCAAAAAAAGTGTAAATTTAGACCTCATTTCAATAATTATTTCTATCGAGTGAAAATCCTCCTATCGCGTTTCTGATAGACCAAAATCTAGTAAAAGGTCCCAAAATTGTTGTACTAATTTATTTTACTTGGAACTTCTTTAAAACAGCAGATAAATAACTTCAAAAAGTGTAAATTTTCACGATGTATCCCCTTAAACTTTCCCAGGAGATGAACCGTGTTCCCTCATTATGTCTAGTAATGTTATTAAGACGAAATGGACAAAAACATAAAAGTAACATTAAAAAAAAACAAAATGAACAAGGAAAATACCTCATCTTCAGACAATAAAAAACATGTAAATTTCTTCAGGGAATGAACGTCTCTAAAATATGTAGCAGAAGAGACACTCGGTCCAGATAGTGAAATATTACCGGACCCTTCGCACAATTTATTTCAGGTCGGTACTCAGGTAGACTGAACTAGGCGTTTTATGTCTAGAATAAAATATTATTACGTCTAGACTGGACAAGGGACTGTGAAACTTTTAACTGAGATAACGAGACGAGTTCAAGTAACTAAACGTAAAATGGTGACCAGTGAGAGTGAAGATTATTTATTAGCCACAAAAAAGAAAAACACAACCACAGAAAAAATTAATCAAATCGGGACAAACTCAGCAAAAGCTGCTAGTTGCAAGCAACTCACAGCGCTGGTTTTCAGTTTGTCCCTTTTTTTTACAGATAACAAATCACTTAATATTCATTTACATTATATTATTGCATTATAAAAACGCAGAAAGAAAAGTAAAGATTTACTTTTCTTTCTGCGTTTCTATACTGCAATGATATAATTAGACATCGGATTTTATGCATTTTTATATGCAAATGCACATAACTCTCTAATTACGGTGTTAATGCATATTTTAGCCTTTTTTCCCAATCTAAATATTTCGTTTAATAGCGGGAGGTACGTATAGGGATCTAGGTACGAAGACGTGTAGGGCGCGAGCGCAAACTGACTGACCAGTGCGTGCGTTTTGTCCAATGACGTCAGTTGATGTAGAGACGTCGTTTTCGGCGTACAAATTGCTACTGGGTGACAAACGTCACAAATTTGCGCTCGAAAATTTGGGAAAATACTTAATTGTATATTGTCACAATAACTATGCATAATTTTAAGTATATTTTCACTGTTTTTGTACCGTATATATTTTGGGCGTATCAACAGTTTTTAGTGCATATTTCGGCCTTATTTAGTGCATATTTGCATGCATATTTTGGCATTTTGTAAGTGCATGCATACAATCCGATGTCTAGATATAATGTTAATTTATATTTCCTTGTGATGGATAAATCGCCAAGGGTTCAAACATAGAAATTTATTTCTGTCATAGTTTCACTTAATATTCCTGACAGGTAAATATTTTTTTAATTAAATTACACGTAATTTCAAATTATAGCATTGTAGTGCTTTAGTATTACTATTTATGAGTATTTATAAATACTCGTAAAAGTATTTATAATATGCAATTAAAAATTTAATGCAAAAGCTGTGGTGTGCCAATTAATAGCAAGACTACATTTACTGAATTGTCCAAATGAAACCTTTTTTACAGTGAATTTACTGCAAATCTAGTATTATTTAATGCAATTCAGTGCACACAATTTAAATCCATTAATATTTTAGGAAGCGGGTCAGCAAAAACATCGAGCGGTTTAAATAAATTTATTTGGTTTGTTAAACGGTGAAATATTTGGTGGTATTTGAATTCCCATTTCTATTTTAGTTGAGACTGGCCTTTTGCCCACAGTTCCAATATAATCTCTAACCTCAGTTACTTTTCTCCATCTTGTTTCACAAAAATTAATACTGCCCTGCTTTATTTACACTGAGCGCAATAATAGACACCTCAAAAACAAAAAAAAGATCACCAGTATGTAGTTTTTCAAGATCCCCAGCAGTATGTAGTTGTTCAAGATCACCAGCAGTATGTAGTTGTTCAACATCACCAGCAGTATGTAGTTTTTCAAGATCACCAGCAGTATGTAGTTTTTCAAGATCACCAGCAGTTTGTAGTTTTTCAAGATCCCCAGCAGTATTTAGTTGTTTAAGATCACCAGCAGTATGTAGTTTTTCAAGATCACCAGCAGTATGTAGTTTTTCAAGATCACCAGCAGTATGTAGTTAAGATCACAAGCAGTATGTAGTTAAGATCACTAGCAGTATGTAGTTAAGATCACCAGCAGCAAAGACCTCGCAGTTTATGTATATAGAGATAGAGATGCTTCAACTGAAATATTTTACATACACATTTTCAGTTTTCAGGCACTTTGTTTATAAACCAATATATGGTACACGAGAAATGTACCTATTCCTTTACCTGTACTTTGTCCAAATAACAAAGACATATTATGTATTTCAACTAAGACAAATTTCCTTGTGAACTAAACCCTTAGTTACGTACATAGCCGGGATACCGCAAGTAACCCGCGGTCGACAGAATGTGTGTTACCACATCTAACTGTACTTTGATGTAGACATTAAAGTCATTTGGTATACAGGGTGTATTAATGGCGTACTCAGAACATTAAACCATATTAAACATTAAACTCTACTGATCAGATGAACTTTTGTTTTATGATTTTTTTCATTTTGCAAGAAAATGGGGAAGTGAATTTATGGAACTACGAATTGACCTTTGTTTCAAAAGTTTTTCTATCGAAGTGCTGCAGTCTTAATTGAATCTATGATTTAATTTCATATATATATATATAAAGTGTATGTAACATACCACGTTGTACACACGTATTCCGGGTGTAAATTAACATTTATATCTATATCTATATTTGAAACAACATAAGTATTCTTCTGATCATATTCACCAACTTGGTCAAAAAAACACGAATTTTCGTCTACATACTAACTTTAAGAACCTACTGAGCATTTTCTATGGGGAAGTGAACTTGTCTTTTCATTTACGCGGTTTGGCTTCTTAAAGAAAGCTGTTTAGTATGATCAGTAGATTTTCTATTTATTTAATTATTTACATACTTATTTGTATAGCTTCACAGACTAAATCTAATGATCTATACAATAAAAAAAAAACGATAACAATAGAATATAGAAGTCAATACAAAAAGATAATTATAAAACAAAAGAATAGATAATAATTATCAATCATTTTGTTTTAATTACGTCAGTATAACAATGGTTCTATATCTTTATATTCATTAATAATGTATATCATCTCATCGCTTCTAGTAAATACAAGTGGAAAATATTTTTTTATAATTACAAATATTTAACTAAGACCACAATAACACGGTCTAATTAGTGCCCTAAAACTGAACACAAAGCTTCTTGATGAAGACATATAGAACCCTGTACAAGTAACATACATTAACAAAGGTCCAACTAGCGAAGAAAAATATCAAGCTATTAAGACCTAAGTAAACTTACTTTGGAACATATTAATATACCGTGCCACTACGTAATGACCCTTGTGGGACTTGAAATAGAAGTCAAAACATTCGTTCATAATCATAACGTGAAGGACGTTTACTCAGTTCTGTATAACTTGACCACTTCAAATAGGGCGTCCGGAGCAGGTGTGTGGGTGAATGTAGAATTAGCTGTTTGTTTTGGCAGTTATTATGAGAGAACGCAAATAGAGACGAAATTCAAGAGAACTCCATTTAAGTATTATAGCGATTTATTACGAGTATTTAATCTACCCTCCTTTATTCTAGTCACTTATTTTTGTCCAAAAGGAAATTTATCAGCCTAACGATCATAAATAATCATTAAAAGTAAATAATGTATAAACGGAGAAATCTGTCCTTACTTTAATTAATTGTTTACTAGCTTTTGCCCGCAGGTTCGCCCTCGCTTATTTCGATTGCATTTTCCCAAAATCACGTCGATCCGTTGCTGCGTGAAAGAAAAACAAACCAACAAATACACTTTCACTATTATAATAGGGGTATGGATACAGATTTTTGTCCTATGTTATAGTTACGACGTAAAATAGTCACTTTAAAAAGTGTAATTATTTTTCTTTCTCATATTTTTACATAAGTTTTGTCTATTTTTCAGCAGTTAAACAGTAAGAATCACATTTTTACACATAGATATTTTACATACATATTTTTTACAGGTTTGTAGTTTTTCCCAAGTGATAGATTTGTAGTAACACAACTATAGTCTGACACAGTATTTATAGGAATAAATTAATAAAGATTTAGTCCGGGTCGTCATCAAGGAGCCTCTAGGGATATCATTATTATTCTCTCTGCGTACATATTTCGCTCTTGTGTGGCTTTGCTAATGGACCCCCGTATTTTTGTTTCAGGTAAGTGAATTACGAGGATTTGGAAAAGGTTCTGACGTAAATCCCACTTGTAAAGGTCCATTAAGTACCACTAGCCTAGTTAACTTGAGACCTGACGAGCGAGAGGCAAATATAAACCGTAGTATGGGCAATCGCAGACAGAACAAGAAAGCGGGGTCTCAAGTTAACTTGGCTGAGTTGTATTAAAATATTCCGTTCATACAGGAAAATAAGAAGAGTATTTACGACTGAAAAATAAATTAACGAGTATATTTTATTAAAACATAAAAAGACTAATTTACAATTTTTTTTATCATTCATCAATGAGCGAGAGAGCAAGTATAATGGAAAGTGAAAGTTAAAAGATACTGTATCGACTTGTGCTATTAGTCTGGTAGATGACGTAATAATTTTGCACTTCAATGTAAAGACGCATGGGACGCATTCAAAACGTCACTTTTTAAGTACATACATTTATTTTAATAGCGCTTATTGACTCACCACGAGTAATTTCCATTCATCTATCAGCCTAGTTCGTCCACTGCTGGACATAAGCCTTTCCAGGACTTTGCCACTCCTGGCGGTCATCCTGGAAGAATTGCCCATAACCACACACGCTGGGCAGGCGGGTTTGTGAGCGCGGTGCCAGAACCCTCGCACCAGTGACGCCGCTGCCCGTCACCAGTCTGTTCCATATAAGGCCCGGCTATTAGGGATGGATATACCGCCATTCATCGGTCCCAGGTATGGTGGGCCTCCTGGATTTTTTGCCTGTGAGCTGTCCTCTTATTCTCCCCCGAATAACTTCGAGGGGGTCTCCAAGTAAGATTTTGGTACCTCCACAGTCGAGCCCGGCATCAGCTCTACCACCTACTTACGAGTAATTTATTTAAAAATAAAATATTTCTACTGCTGATGGATTTATTATGGCGATTTAAGTGTTCAGTTTTGCCTTACTATTATATTATAGTCGTAGTATAGTTTACGTTTTTGCCATGGTTTTTGCTCACCCAAACTCTTTAATTATTAAGCGATTACATTTCTTAACTTATATTTTTTAAGCCATCAACGGCTTAAATTCTCGCCATCCAAGGAATCGAATTGCATAATTTTTTCCGCGAATTTGACGTTCATATGAGTGCTACGCGCACACAAATGTGTGTAGAGCGCCATCTCTTTCTGGTGAATTTTGTCCCTCTCTAGCTTTTCGATTTTTATAATGGATACTATTAATAGTATTAAATACTATGCACATTGATTCCCAAAACACACATAGTATAATGATGTGGAAAGAGTTCAGTTATTGACAAAAAGTCAACAACATTGACCAATGTCACAATTGTCAACGAAGCATTAACAGCCCGCTCGATCATAAAAAGCAATTTCACTTGACACTAAAAAGATTATTTCTCTGGGAAAATCTCAGAATAATAATTATTCTGAGGGGAAAATATAAGTGATAGATAAATAAAAAGATGATCGTTGTGTTTTAGCTATCTGGCAACAAAAACATAGTAACAAATGTTGTACTTATACATGTATCTATGCAGGTTTTGATAAAGACCACTCGCTAGGAGTTTGGTCAAAGCCCAGTATTAATAATATACCTATAGTCACGACATGAATCTCCGAGGTGGTGTCAGAGGTGTTCCCGAGTAAGGCATTTCAAGTGAAAGTCATACGCCCACGTTTTACCGATGATTATTAGGTCTTAGCGTGATGGGTGGTGAGCCCTAATCGCCGTGATTCACAAAACACGCAGAGAGCACTTTTGACCGCGCCCACGACCTTCGGTTTGTCAGTCGAGTACTGGAACCACCAGACCACGGACGTGAAAATCAATAAAATTATATGAAAGAAATAAAGAAAGGAAGAAAACGGAATTTATTGCCAAACAAAACACACAAAAATACAGTTTTCTGAGAGGCTCACTCCCACTAATCAGGATAGACAAGTGTAAAATAAACACATTTATCTTGCTTTAAATACATTCTTAGCTTGCAATTACGCATTTCAGTTTTATATTTTACTTTAATAATTAATTAAGATACATTGAAATCAGATATATAATAATAATCACTAAATTCTTTTTTTGCATAAGATTTTTCGTATATTTCTTATGAAGAAATAAAATGAAATAATGAACTTTATTTCCAGAAGTAATAATACCATCTATCTATCTATTAGGGTATCCTGATATATTCCAATCCATCCAATATTTCGCCACTCTTGGCGGTCCTGCGTCATCCTCATATCCAAGTGGTAAGAATAGCACGTTAAAATTATTGTGACGTCAATAAATAAAATTAAACAACTACTATCGTCTCAAAAGGATCCGGCGCACACTGACCACCAGACATCCACACCGTTCCACTGCCATCAAAACGTATTTTGAGAGAGGGACGTCATGAAAATTGTCAGACTACCAGAAATACGCAGAAGGACCCCAGACGTGAAAAAGAAAAAAAAAACGAAAATAACTCCGGAAAATATTGAGAGGGAAAAAAAATTTACAGTTTGTACATGCGAAATACATAAGCCAGTTTCGATAACCTACCGCGTAGCTGTGCTGAAATACATAAGGAACAAATTGAAATGCGATAATTGAAATATTTTAAGTCTTGATGTCCAGATTTGGATTTACAACCATGCTTATAGACCTTCGAGTATATAAAAGTGAATATGAAGTGGGTCATCTGCGTATGAGTAAAAGAGACAGCTTCAGCATTCAGAGTAAACGAGACGAATCCACACAGTTCCATCCTCTTACGGAACAAATTAATCCTTTAATTAAAACTTCCACTTTATTACTGACATAAACATACATTTTTGTGAGACAATTACTTGATGATATGAAGGAAAATAAGGGGAAAATTGGGTTTTAAGGATTTTTCGCTGCAATGACGGATCGCAAGGCATACCAAAGTACGTTTAGATGTTAATTTTACAGTTCGTCTACTCATATAGTTTGCAATACAGTCGCAAGTTATTTTAATATATGTGAAAATAACTATGCGTGACGTACCAATTACGAAAGAAAAAAACTGTCAGATATACAGTGGGCAATCGAGGTAGTTTGTATATAATTTGTCGTAAATTTTCCGATTTTTAAGTAATAAAAACTATGACTGTAGCCGCTGGCTACAGGAATGCAGAGATGATGAAAGAGGATAAACGGATGGGTTGACACGAGAGAATTGTGGGTAAACTGACTGACCTTGCTTTGGAATGTTGTTCTCGATGGCAAATGCGCTGTGCAGCGTCCCTCCTTGTTGGGATGATGCAGACGGCGTTTGTGTCAGGAATGTGCAGAAAGGGCAGTGTAGTAACGTGAACACTTCACTGGTATATAACACTGCGAACACAACACTGAGACGTATGCGATATTGTTTGTGGCGTCGCGAATGTGTGTACACGTGTCACTCTCTAGAGAGTTCGGACGAAACAGCAAATGAGCCAACGCGCGGGTTGGCGCCAGCGCGCGCGGTGCGCAGACGTGCGCCTTGGGAGGCTTGTCGAGCCGAAGAGAGTGAGTGAACCGCGGGTTGGCAGCACGCGAGTCCATTGTGTCGCCAGGTGGCGCCAGCGCAGCGCCGCGATATTAGTCATGCACATATCATGTTCTAACGTCACGCTGGTAACGTAGTGTAGCGTGAACAATGACTTTAATTGAAAACCAAACCTTAAGGGTCCGTTTTTCCAAACATGCTCTCGCGTTTGGACAATTTAGCATATTAAAACAAAATATTTTTAAAAAATAAAATTTTTGTAGGTAGTTAAGGGGTTGAACTACATTATTATTTTTCAGATTTGACACAAGCATCATAATCATTGAGAAAAAAAATCGGAAAGATCAGTAAAATCACGGAAAACGTAATTTGGCTTTGGAACTAGTATGATCAGTCTACTGATCTAACTACAAACTAAAATATTTTTTTATAGAGCAAAGAAATGAAAGTAGCCTTTACAGATTTTTGTTATTTTTTATTTCCTTTCGTTATTTTAAAAGAAATACTCAAACATTCTACATTTTTCCTGTACAGAAAAATTACGCAAAAAGAATTTGGAAGTTTGTGTATTTCTTTTTAAATAACGAAAGGAAAAAATATTAATATTTTATATGAATAAGGTACTTTGAACTTTTTACGAAAAAAAAATATAATTCAATTTGGAACAAAGAAAAATTTTTTTTTTCCGTTTGCAACGCCAAATTACATTTTTCGTGATTTTAGTAATCTTTCCGATTTTTTTTCCCGATGCTTGTGATACTTGTGTGAAATCTGAAAAATTATAATGTAGTTCAACTCCTTAACTACCTACACAAATTTTATTTGTTAAAAATATTTTGTTTTAATATGCTAAATTGTCCAAACGCGAGAGCATGTTTGGCGAAACGGACCCTTAACCTAAAAACCAATTATGTTTAACTTTTGCCAAAAAGACTAGATATTCGTCAAATGGAATGTATTTATTAGTATTTTGAAACGTATACGATGTAGACTTTAGATCTTACAGTAACATCCTGCAGCGAACAATTCAACATATCGATATTTCTTCAATTTACAGTGTCACACAAAGTTGCCCCAACTTTCGTCCAATGTATCTTTAGTTGTCATCTGGACTTGGTGTCTATCGTCAAAGACATAAATATACTATCGAATTCCGATTGTCTAAGTATATGTTCGCACTTGAAGTGACGACACAGTTCGTAAATATAGGTAGTTCAATACCGACTAATGGCAATTTTGAAAGTTCCGTTTTTAGCTACGTTTTTGATGATAGGCACCTAGTCCAGGTGGCAAATAAAGATACAGAATAGAGGGGCAGGTTACTGGAGCCTGCTGCGAGGGTTGCTGGAAACGCCACGGTGCTGGTGACGGGCGGAATCGTTGAAGTCTGCAATTAGTAGCCAATAGCATTAACATATTGTAGGCAATATCATAACATTAACAATTTGTAGTCAATATTGTAGCATTAACAAAAGCAGCGAGAGACTCTCAATCTAGACACCCGGGTTGGAATCCTGCAGATGGAGCAAGCACCAATGAGTTTTAGGAATTTATGTGAATATTATTTTAGAACTTACCACTTTCTTCAACATTGTGAGGAAGAATCTGCCCTAAAAAGCGTGTACTTGTACCTGACTTAGGGCGATAAGGTAGGCAAAAATCGTCTGTGAAAAGTAGGTGTACGGGTGCGGGCACTTTTTTAGTAAAAGTGTACAATGGGAAACACCTCTGACTACCATTAGGAGGTACAATAATAATTCAGTCGTGATGATGCGCATGTTTATCTTGGCAAACAAGGAAATTTTGCGGATCTCCAGTAGCTTTAAACAAATCGAAACTAATATCTTACTCAAAAAAGTTAAAGAAAATCATAAAACTAACACAGAAAGCACAAAATAATTATCAAATTAAAATCTCCGAAAACAAATCTAAGACTAGCTGGAGTATAATAAACAAAATGAAAAAAAGGGCCCCACGGGAACCTATTTCAATTATTAAAACAGAAAACAAGACAATAACTGATCCAAAGAAAATAGCGGATGCATTTAATAACTTTTTTATTGACGCTATAGATAATGCTGCTTAAAGTGATACTTCCTGTTCAGGGACTATTGGTCCTTACACTTTGCACTCAATGTACATGGGTCCGACGTCACCTGTAGATATAAATAAAATAATCCGGGGTTTAAAAAATAAAAATAGTGTAGGATATGACGAAGTACATACGAAAGTAATAAAACATGTTTCTGTAGTTATTGCACCACATATTTCTCACATTATAAATTTGTGCATAAGCAATGGTGTTTTTCCAGATAAATTAAAACCTGTTATTATAAGACCTTCATTTAAAAAAGAAGACAAATGTGATATGAAATTCTACAGACCAATTGCAAATCTGTCGATATTTTCAAAAATATTTGAGAAAGTCATATATGAAGCTTTGTTGTCATATCTTGAGAAATTTAACATACTCGTCGATGAGCAGAAGGGATTTCGAAAAGGTAAAACAATTAACATGGCTGTCTATGATCTGCTGTCATCGATAATGCCCAATATCGATAAAAGTTCTCCTACTTGTGCAATATTTATGGACATGACAAAGGCCTTCGACTTCGTTAGTCATAAAATATTACTACAAAAACTCGAGTCTTATGGTATTAGAGGTAATTTACATAGCCTTATTAAATCATATCTTGAAGGCCGGACACAAAGAACAGAAATAATAAACATTTGCCAGAAAACGAGACGAGAAACTAAACACTTGTCTTGTGAACGTTTGATTCACTACGGAGTGCCACAAGGTAGCGTACTCGGTCCTCTCCTATTTTTGACATATATTAATGATTTGTCCAAACACATTCTTCATCCAATGGTACTTTTTGCTGATGATAGCACTGTTACGATAAAATGTGTAAATTATGATGATTATAAATTGAGAATTAACAATACCTTAAATGACATTATTCAATGGCTTAGTAATAATAATCTTATTGTGAATCTGGACAAGACCAAGTTTATGAATTTCTATCAGCGGGTAAACAGAATGGGGGATTTTAATATTAATTACAGAGGTCAACAAATTGAAAATATAGATAAAACAAAATTCCTAGGCTTAATAATTGACCATAAATTAAAATGGCAAGCACAAACAAAAAACGTTTGTGATTTATAAATCTGCATATCTTCTATTTAAACTGTCACCTGTTGTCAACCGAGAAGCTGTCCTTACTGCGTATCATGGACTTGTAGCCTCCACGTTAAGATACGGTATAATTTTTTGGGGCAATTCCACTGAGAAGGATAACGTTTTTAAAGCACAAAAACGGTGCGTTAGGTCGATATGTGGGCTAAAGCCACAAGACAGTTGCAAACCCCATTTTATTAGTCTACGGATACTTACTTTTCCCTCTCTTTACATATACGAAGTAGCAATCTTTGTAAAGACAAATTCATACTTATTCGTAAAGGCGTCCGAAACGCATCATGCCAGCTCAATTAGAAGTCAACATAGACATAAATTAAATTCGCAAAAAACGAAAACGGCATTGATCCATAAAAGTATTTTTTGTATGGCACCGAAGATTTTTAATAATATTCCAAATTGCATTAAAGACCTAAATTTAGTATTATTTAAAAAGAAACTTTTTGTACTATCGATCGAAAAGTCTTACTATTCTGTAAATGAATTTTTAAATGATAAATTTATATAGGTAGATAATATCAATAATTACTTTTTGATCCTGATTTTTATAATATTCTTTGACATGCTTTTTATTATTACTATTATTCATTGTTATTATCACTTTAATTTTAATGCTTTTCAATTATTTGTAATGATTAATATTTATGTTTTTTTTACAAGATCCTATGTGACATTTATTTTTAATACGCATGTTAGTAAATAAGTGAAAAATTTGTATGCCTATCCACAGGCAAAACATAGTGCACTTACTTTAAACAATCACCAACTTGTATGTTACAATCACCTATGTTAACAAATAAAGAATGATTTGATTTGATTTACATCTTTACTTATCTCTTCAGTTTACAAAAGTCCAGGGTGGCTATTTTCGCATTATTTTTCATACGCTTTCATATTTTATTTAGTTTGATGATAATTCTATGAAGTAAAACTCCTTTAGTGACATGTTAAACATTCAATGAATCCCGTCAAAAGGTTTTCATTTTAAAAGCTTGATCACTGTTAAAAAAGCTTCTAAAAATCACCCGTCGTAGGCCTTCACCAATTTTCGCATGTGCTACAATTGCCGTCCGGGGTTTTTTTTTTCTATTTATAAAGGTCGTAACGTGTTGATACAAATACAAAATTATTTATTTCAATCAAAAACATATTATCATAGATATTTACAGGTGGTTGGAGTCTCCGTTTAAGTAAAAGAATACTTGTATAGGAGACCCCACTATACCATAGTAGACAACAACTTGTGATTAACAAATTATGAAAAGTTTAGTAGTGTGTGAATGAGTGAGTGTTAGTGTGACAGAGATTCCCTAGCCCTACGACCGAGGTCTTGGGATCAGTATTGAAAAGCTACTAGCGAGGGTGTGTATGTTATGTGTGATGCATGACAGTTTAACGTTTTAAGGTGTATTGTTAAGGTGCTAAAATATACCTATATAATTTTGTATGGGCAGGCCAATTTTTCCTTTTTTCATTTGCGCGGTTATGTCGCTTCGGGAATGTTAATAGTTAAGGCGCTACGGAAAAAAAAATGACACTTTAAGGACTTGCATATCTACTACAGTAAATAATGTATTATTTTGATAAAATTGTATATTATTTTTGGATTCTTTTTCTAGGGACCTGTTAAAACAGAAACGCGATTGGAGAAATTCGGCTCGATAGAAATATTTATTGAAAAGAGGTCCTTTTCGATACCAATTCTCCTGGTTTGACAGTTTAGAATGTCATATAGACTACAACTATATTTTATAAGATGGGTTTTAACGGTATCTAGGACCTGGTTTTTAACGAAATTTTGATAGCAACTTTAGTACATTTTATATTAATAAAAATCCGACTTTTTGCTTTTTTTCCACGAATCCGTCCCTGTCGCACTGAGGATTTTTTGTATATGGAGTAACAGAGACGCTAAAACTTTTACATATCGCTTTAAAGCTATATCCTCCACTAAAAATAAATTCAATGATAAATTCTTCTGAACACTTCTTTTCACATTTTTCAGCAACAAGTCTGTTAAAAAAATCCAATATCGGCGAGAGATCTTTCATTCCGGCGTCGTTGTGTTTGTGAAACCGGGTTAATGGCACATGGTTCACGAGAATCCCAGTTTCACGAGTTTACAGCTTGCGGTCACCGTATACTGTTATTGACTTTTGAGAGTTTACACAAAATTAAACCGAGCGAGCGTGAACTTGCCCCTTAACTCGTAAGAGGACTGTCCCGTGAGCGTTCTATGAAAACCGAGTACGATCATATTTTGGACAATAACTAATTAAACTCGATGACATTTTGTAGACAGGATGTATAAACTAATAAGCTGTTATTAGCAGTGTACGTTAGAATATTTCCATTTTATTTAAAACTCTATCCAAACAGACAAAAACCATCCCAGTGAAACAACCGCAAAAAACCAAGTTCAAAAAGAAACTTGAGTCTCCGATAAAATTTCCATTTATTTCCTCGAGCCACACATAAACGTGAAAGTAAACCGAAGCTGGAAACAATCTCGAAGATGTGATCTTACGTGATGATGTTGGTTCCGCCAAATGATATAAGGTGTACCTAGATAGGTTACCTACACAAGATTCGAACTTCACGAACAGCAGCACACAACATAAATTAAGGTTGACACGTGGAAGTAAGTCGGCATCTCATAATTATCAGAAGCCAAAAAGAGGCAAAACCTATATATTGCAGTGTGTCGCACACACGTCCCATACCAAGAAATTGGTCAAGTTGAAGGTCAAGTAATCGAACTGTTTTTTTTATAGACCGCTGACGCCAAACACCTTTTGAACTTATAATTTTTCTGAAATATGCATTACTTTCTGAGAAAAAAAATATTGATTTATTTTTTATATGGAGAAAATATTGTTTCTGTCAATTACTTGAAAATTTCATATTTATTTAAAATGAAACTTACTGCAGGTAATAGAGGAAGTCACAACCAACATTTTATTTCCGTACACATAACTGCGAAAATATGCGCTTTGGGAACTACAGACACTTGAAAATATTTATTTTTAAGGTCAAGGAATTGAACTTTTTTTTTGTGATAGACTGTTGACGCTATAACAAACACTTTTTCCTGATGTAGTTTTCAGAATAAAAATTTTTGCCCCGACTGAATTTTTAGAGTCGTGAATTTAGCTGAAAATTCCACAAAAATCGTAATATTTTGTAGCAATTTACTAATTTATAGCATCATATAATTAAGTACGCAAAAAAAACTATTTTTCTACATAGTCAATTATTTGTGTGACTGCTTCTTTGGTCTGTTAGTTCGAAGACTAATCAACTAATTTGTTACATTAAAATTTGTATCGAGGATAGGGATTGCACTAATTGCAATTATTGCTGGATCCCTCATCCAGCAATCCAGCTAGATCCAGCGCAATTTCCAGCCTGCTGGGTCCAGCACTAGGTCGTTTCTTCGAAAAATCGGTAAATTGCTTAATCTGCGCTACATCAAGCTGGATTGGTGTTGATCCAGCAAAAATCCAGCTGGATTGAAAACGCTGCTGGATTTCAATCCCTAATCGAGGCCTAACTCATGGTAGGCCTACTGTAACAAGTGTATAATATGATGTACGTGCATAAATAAATTATTCATTCCCATGCGACAAAATCGTTTACAAAACGATGTAAAGAATAAACAGGCTGTGTTTTCAATGTACTACGTGTGTGGCTGTACAGAAAGTGGCGGAACCAATGGTATTTGAGGAAAATGTTTAGATATGTTATAAAGTTATGAGCAATCTTTAAGTGGCACGTTAACCTTGATTAATTGGCAAACCTAAACTCAGTGTTGTGTCGGCGTCGACGAACGACGACGTCCCACTTGACGACGCACACTGGTTCTATATCAAGAAATTGTGGACTTAATGTTAAGTCAAGTTAAAGGTCAAGGAATCGATTTTTTTTTGGTAGACTACTGACGACTTTACAAACATCTTTTAAACTTGTAATTTTTATGAAATATGCATTAGTTTCTGAGAATAAATATATTGAATTATTTATTTGTATGGAGAAATAAATGATTTTGTCAATTATTTTGTTCATTTATCGTATCAACATTTCTGCACAAAGATCTTCTAAAAATCACCTGCCTTGAGCTTTCGCAAATTGTCGCATGTGTCGTCCGCCTATTCTGGCGCGTACGGGAAAATTGCGAAGGTAGAAAAATGAATTATTTCCCTAGAAAATTCTTTGTAAAATCCTTCGATTCGCATTATTTTTCACTCGCAATATCGGTCGTTTGACTTTAGAATTAATTCCATGCTCTGTAAAGTGGAGTGACTATGTCTAAGTCTCATCAAATAAAAACTTTGGAATATAAGGAGTCCTCACAATAGGATTTCAATCAAAAAAATCAACACATGTCCGTAGAAAACGCATGTCCGCACGTGCAATAGCCGTCTTGTCACTCAGTAATTTCTGTCAATGGCCTGTTCGTGCCATAACTCTGAAATACCTGGGCCGAGTACATAACTGGAATTATTCATGTACAGACGCCAGCATGACAATCTACAAGTTCTTATTGCGACGTCATAGCCGGTAATATCGTTTACATATAAGCAGCTTGAACTGCTTGCAGCTGTACTGTATCTTTAAAAAAACCACTATCCCCCCTTATCTCCGAAACTGGTGGACTGAAAATTATGAAAAAAATGTCAATTACATAACTGGCCAATCACAGAAAAACTATACTGATTAAAAAAAGTTGAGCACAAATGAGAAATATAAAAAAAGAAGTAAAATAAATTAAAAAAATATTTTATAAAAATACAATATGCGTATCAAATTGTAGATATTAAAAAGATGATTGTAAAACAATATATAGTTTGGCTATATTTAATTACATCTATTTCTTATCTTATCTCCAAAACTGGTGGACCGAAAAATATGAAAAAAATCATGGTAATATGTGTTTACATAAAAATTACAAGAAAAATAAAGCAGTTGACAAATTCACGAAAAAAATTACAAAATTAAATTAATCATTCATAATACGGAACCCTAGGTACGCGAGTTTGACTCGCACTTGGCCGGTTTTTTTTCACGATCGGATTACATTTGTAGGCGAACCTTACTGCGCTGCTTCCCTGGTCCTTAAGAAATTCTTTCTTCTTCCCGAAGAAATGGTCTACCTTAAAATGAAAATGCATCAAAATCTATTCAGTGGTTCCCAAGTTATGAATGACCTCTGTTAATAGAGCTGCCACACAAAGGTCAAAGAAAAACTACGACATGGTTCGTTATACCGCTTCCTTATGTTATAGCGTGTAATTTCTGGTAAAATTTGTTAAATTAAATTTGTATCAGCCATGAAAGATTAAGTTATTATGTATATAATGCAGTAATTCATTAGAAACTATGACAGAAATAAATTTCTATGTTTGAACACTTGGCGATTTATCCATCGCAAGGAGATATAAATTAACATTATATCATACAACAAATTTATTTCTGTCATAGTTTCGATGAGAGTAAATGTGTATTCTTCACTACCCGATGCTGTAACAGGTGACACTAAAGCATAATGGTCTTTGACTCGCTTTGAATACACTAGCGTCCTCTAGGTGCCAAGTGGCTCACTGTAAAGTGGGTATCTATAAATATCATTGCAGTATGGGAAAGCACATCGGTAAATTCACGAGTTGTGTCCAGACCTGGATAGCTCAGTGGTTAGAGCAATCACCCGGTAAGCGAGAGGTCCCGGGTTTATCCCGGTTCAGAGCTCCTCACATCCACATTTACTTTTCTTTCTGCGTTTCTATACTGCAATGATGTAATGTTATGTACTACATTAGCCCTATAGTGAAGAATATAAGATAAGTCACAAACAAGGTCAAAATCAAATGTGTATAGCTCGTTGTCATCTCCATTGTACTTACAATACATAAATTATCCATTCTAATTGATGCCTTCATTTTCATTCTCGGTTCATCAACTATCGGCAAATGAAAAACGAATCGAATTCGTAAACCTACTCGTGAGTATGCACTCAAGAAACAACCCCAAAGGCGGGTAGTTCAAGAAAATAGTTGTTCCAAACTAAAATGCCGATGCTTGTCGAAACTGCAGTCTAACAATCTTATCTATTTCGTTGTTTCTGTCTTTATTCCAACGGAATAAGAAACAAAATGAAACGAAAACAATTCTGTTATCCTGTCCTCGTCTCGGCAATAGTATTAAAAGAAAAACGTTAGCCTCAACAAGACGTATCGTTGGATTATCGACTCTAAGGCGCAGGTAATAAAAAGTAAATTTCGTGTTTGGTGTTGCTTCAAGAGTACTTGGTCTAAACTGGCTAGGAGTTCCAATTGAAATAACAGTCGGGTAAGTCGGTCGCTTAAATGTGCTATTTACTTAAACTACCCAAAGACTATAAGAGATAAGAACTGTTACTCTTTAATTAAATACCGCATTTGTGGTAGTCTATGCTACAAGGGCGAAAAGGAATAAATTACGACGACGATTTAAAACACGGGCGTAGCGAGTGTTCTAAACGTAACCAAGTAATTTATTGCCTTTACGCCCGTGTATCATAATACATTTTTCAATGCATAGTGTGAGAAAATAAAACAAATATAATCTTGTGAACTTTAAATTATGATTGGCTCAAAATGACTATATCCAGAGCCGTTAAACAGTGGAAAAAAAGTATCAAATTTATGGTACACAGGAAAGGTTGCAGGTTAGCCAATCATTGTAAAAAAATTGAAAAAAATAATAATAATATAGCCCTAGGGCAAAATAATCGACTTTCTGTTCGGTTTTGATGCATAAAAAGTGGGCCTTTACGAGCACTTGCATTGAAAAATAAATAACGCACACATACTCCAACTGCAATTTGGACCTGTCTTTGAAGGCCTACTGCTCCCACATGGGTGGGTGGTCCAAAAACTTAATAAATAATATATGTTAAGTATAATGAAGTCAAAAATCAATTTTAAGTTTAACATCTTAATTTCCGTTGTTATTTTTGACAAAAAAAATCGAAAGTTATCGATAGTTTCAGATGTTTTTCGCAATAATTCTCTTGCTCTTTCTGAATGTCTGAAGTGATTTTAATAATTCTTTCACCACATTATGGACAATTAATAGATCTACAAAATTATTCATTGTGATTTAAATACACTTGTACTTGTCCACTTTATATTATTATTATTACTTTTAACCTGACCGGTTTCGCTGTATAAGCATTTTCAAAGGTTTTATAGATATTAAAATTAAATAAGATGTTATTGTTATTGTTCCCGTACAATTTAAAGTATCAAGTGCCGACAATCACGACCATCAACTTCATTTACAAAATTATTGTTAAAAAAAAAAAAACCCGTCATCGTGTCTTAGTGAAAAGTATTATTTTCTCATATTTTGCGCTATCCGGAGACGTAGCGATCGTCTAATGCAATGCGTGCTGATATGAACGTTATTTCAAGGTCGTTGGTGGATGCATGCACCTTAATTTATTATTTGTGATTTTTTCTGGAATCTCCGTGTAAATCTACCTACAATGTTCTACAAGAAGTATCAGTGCCATGCTAAAAACACAAAATCTACATCATACTGTACTTATAGTAGATCTAGATGTCCAGAGACTTACATGAATGACTGAAACTACGCAACTGCCTCCAACTGTCGAAGTTGAAGTCCAGTTTAACTTTTTAACAAAAGCTTTTGACTGAAATGTATGAAACAGCAATTATATTTTTCATGATAAAGGCTCCAAGATAAGCTTTATTCGTATTATAAGATAAGATAAGCTTTATCACCAGTTTTAGTTTTCAAAACCACTTAAATATAATTGTGTACAACTGTACAGTGCGCGCCAATCTTTTAGTCGCCTCTAAAGATAGACGCAAGAGGCGACGCAATAGCCGTTTTACGGTGTCAGGGGGACGTTACAGGAGCGAGGGCGCGGAGCACACCCGCCTGCGTGCCGCACCACACCCCCCGCTCACTATTTAGCAGGTGTCAACACTATGCGTTAGTGTTAGTGCTACGTCCGTACACTACACACGCGCGCATTGCATGAAAAGTACTTTCGAGGAAAAAGTTCTATGATTCGTTAAGTTTATCGTTGAATCTGTTTGTTATTGTTAATTTTTTTTGTTGCCTTTATGTGCTGTTTTGTTGATGTAGTTTGTTAAAGTTTGTAGCCAACTGGACCCTGTTGAGGCCATAGTTTGCTAATTCCCAAACAAAAGAAACAAAAAAATGTATAAAGTTAATCTCAAAATCATTAAATGAAACTATTTACAAAGTAATAAAAAATATCGCACTGAATTTGGTTTTAAAAACCATACGGACCCTTAAATGAAAGCAAATGCATAGATGGTTCTAGAACAGTAAGCTATCAGCGGAAATTGTATTCTAAAGTATTAGGAATAAGATTGAATTTTGTAACAAGCATAAAAACACAAAAGTATTTGATTGACCGTTGAGAAGTTAGGGCGAGGGAATAAGATCCTTATTACAACATGTCAAAGATAAAATTCGAACGAGGAGCTAGCTTTGCATAGAAAATTTCTGGAAAAGATGCATTCGATAGCATTTACCCAGAAAACATGGCGGATTTGGGGTATAAATAGGACTAAAAAAGAGAGGGGAGGGAAGTTCTAATTTTCGAAGGATACCGCGCGGACGTTACGCTGCCCGATTGAGGTGCGAGTTTTCGGTGATAATTTATTTATTTCTAAAACGTTTAGAAAATAGGATTCTCAGGCAAATAAATTTAAATCTATATAGGGAAGTAAAAGTATTAGTTTAGGATTGTCTGAGAAGTGTACATAGGCTTGTGTGTAAGCCTAGAAAATAACCGCGAAAGTGAAATATCCCTTTTTCTGCGAAAGATAAGGTTGAAATGTGCTTTGTGATTCACTAAATATAGTGGTTTTAGTTCTCACATGGATGTTATCATCGGCGGAGTACGTGAGTTATAGGATAATCAAGTCCTATTACTTCCTGAAGTGTATCTAAAATTTATTTTGACCTACTGATTCTATTTATTTTGCTTGCGAAATTCCTCTAATTTTTTATGTCTTGATTTTGTGTGTGTGCATGCAAATTTGTTCAAATTCTTCAGAATGCTATTTCTTGTATTCCTATTTGCATGATCTTTATCAATGTGCAGAGCATGTGAATTAAATTTTAAACAAAAATAAACAAAGAGACCCTTTATTTGCTGTATAAAATAATAGAGTCAAATTAGATTCTTCTAGAGAAAATTTAATATTCTCATTGGAAAATTCATGTATGGGAGTTTGATAAACAGGTCCAAATTCATTGAAATAAATAAAACCGTGCCTAAGAAATATATTATTTTAACAAAGGAGATATAATTTCAATATATTAATTTTTATAATACAAAATGATGTGTCTGTTTGTACTGAATAAATAATATTCTTTCATTTTAACTGGTATATTGAGACCCAGGCTATAACACTATATACCTATGGAATAGTGAAGCCAAAAAGTTAAAATGGTATAAAATAGATACTTGTGAACTAAAAATAAAGTTCTAATTTATTTTAATAAGTCAGTAAATGAGACTTGATTGTTTTATTGAAATTATTATCACTCATAGTCAGGAAAATAGCCAAGACTTATGTATGATCGAAGGGAACCTTTCTTGTTATTTACAACCCTTACTAAATATAATTTTTAGTGAAATATTAATTAAAAATATATTAAATTTATTTATATAAAGGTAATTTATATTGACTTATTTCATATAGAGACTACTAAGTCTTAAAAGGGTTCATTAAATGAGACCTAGGTACATATGAAATAAGGTACTTACAGAAAATGGTTTTGGTAATTGGTTTATGGAAGGTACCATGTGATGATTCGCTTCCGATATGTCAGGTAGCACTTTCTGATGGATTAAATATCTTCCAATTTATTTGATTAAACTAATAAAAGTATCTATAGATAAAATTTATAGAAATATGTACCTTATTTTTAAAGTACTAAGCTTCATTTAAATACAAACATCAGTTCAGAAATATTATTATGTAATAGTTTTTGTAATCCAAAAGTTTCATAAAGTCCAGTATAGAAGTCAATATGATTTACTGCCTACATACCCTTAAGTAACTTGTTCAGAAAGATAAAAATTACATATTTCAAACTTCTAGAAGTTCAATAAAAGGTTCCTAAAAATTATACATAAGTTACAACTGTTATGTAATTTCATAAACAATAATATAGCTGTTAAGTTCTTTATTTACTTTAAATACAATCATAATATCCAAAGTTAGCAAAATCTAAAACTAAATTAAATTTATTTCTAGTGCAGACAGACATTTTCATAAGTAATTTTAATCAGATAAGCTCTCATATAGTGATTTTACCAATATCTTTAAAGTAATGACTTTTGATTGATTTTCCAATAAAATTAACACCTAGAGTCTAATATGGTAGGAAATATTTACACTTGGTGTTCATAATTTTATTGACTAGGTAGTTGTAGAATGGTTCATTACAGAATTGCTTTGAAAAGAACAGGGGTTACTACTTGGTTCACAATGTATGGTTATTTATCAGACGATCACTCTTCAGGCCTTAGTTTTAAATCTGTATCAAACGATCCAATAGGAGTAGTTAATGTAATGTTATTGGGGTTCAAGTGGTGTGAGTGGATAGTAAGTAAATTTAATAGTAGTGTCTTTCAGTCAGTTTCAGTATTTCAGTTTTAATCCGTGGTTAAGGGGGTACAAGTTTTGTTAATTTACTTTGTTTTTATTGTTATGCCTCGCGGACGTTACAGCGTTTTAAGGCGACAATGTAGGAAAATTATGTTTATATATAATTACGTTTGCACTAAAATAATAAATAAATAATGAAATAAGTAGGTACAACAAGTACACCTTCCCACTTATAGTAAACATTTACTAATCAACCGTTGATATTATTGTTTCCTTGACTGTACCTGCGCAAGCTTGCACTTGTAACTCATTCAGAGGCGACTAAAAGATTGGCGCGCACTGTACACAGTTTTTTTTTGTATCGGACTTGGCCTCTGTTCCTCATTAATGTTTTAGGCGGGTTTATAGTTAGCACAGACATCCACAAATAGCGAACAACTAAACAGATCTGAACAACGAACATTTATCAACGTTTCGACAACACATTATAAGTTTACGGCGCTGCACATTAAAAGCACATAACTTGTGCTGTTTCACGTTTATGGCTCACAGTAACAAAGACCCGCGTTCGATTCCCGCGCTCGTTAATGTGCCGGTCTCGGCTTTATGCGTGTTCTGTTTAGCGATGCGCTTGTTTGTTTGTGTGTGTTTTAGTTGTGCACCTAGATTTGTCTATGTCTCACTATTTTTAGAGTACCTTAAATTCCTTTCATACTTTTTGTCTGTCAATCATCCACTTCATTTTATGACATTTAAACATAGTATATTAATTGTATCTAATTCCACTGACGCCGACTATAAATGTCGAAATATATCTGGAAATAATTATTTTAAAAAGTGTTTTTTCAATGCATGTGCTCGTAAAGGCCCACTTTTTATGCATCAAAACCGAACAGAAAGTCGATTATTTTGCCCTAGGGCTTTATTATTATTATTTTTTTTATTTGTTTGCAATGGTTGGCTAACCTGCAGCCTTTCCTGTGTACCATAGATGTTATACTTTTTTTCCACTGTTTAACGGCTCTGGATACAATCCTTTTGAGCCAATCATAATTGAAAGTTCACAAGATTATATTTGTTTTCATTTCCTCACACTATGCATTGAAAAACGTAGTATGACGTAGTATAAACGTAGTATAAACGTAGTATCGCTACGCTCGTGTTTTAAATCGTCCTCGTAATTTATTCCTTTTCGCCCTAGTAGCATAAACTACTATTATGAAAACATGCATGACACTGATACTATTTTGATAAAAAAAAGACTTAAAATTTTACCAAAAATTATAGTATTTTTCTTAGCAAGGCTACGCACTCTTATCATCGCAGTTTTTCACCCCGTAGGGCGGTCCCGACCGATTACACTGAGTAATTGTATTCTGTGCTACTGATGCTATCAGAGGTCAACGACCAGCGAGGTTTTCCACAAGATTAGTATATTTTAAGTTCAAGAAATATAAATATTGTGGGGAACCGGTACATTATTTTAAATGGCCGCTATTTTTTTCAACACTTTTATACGTCACACTACCATAACCTTAAAAGATTCTTGCCTTTGCTTTTACACCTAGTATATTTTATTTATAGAAATAAACAACCAAATAATAAATTGAGCAGAAAATACATTTTTCATTACCATTTAGATAGACAAGTGATTTATTACCAGTACCAGTTAGTGAATGTAAAGGAGCCTCATGAGATTTTTAAAAACTTATGTCCCTAGGGCTGTAAATCGAATTTACATTCCGCATTTCGTGTTAAATACTACTTATTTCAGAGCTTTAGTGATGAAAATAAATGAAATATGTAAACTTGGCGTCGCATGGTATTTATCAGGCAGAAATTACTGATATTCAAGTGAAAAATAATGCCAAAATAGATGTCAAAGCTGTCCATATTATCTTCAGTTTTTAAACATCCGAAAATAGCTTTTATGTCAACAAGAATATTGTTCAAAATTGTATAACAAGCATCCAATACAGATTTATTGAAGAGTTTGTCGCGAAATGATCATTAATTTAAAATGTGAAGGAAATTGATTGATGAATGTCAGTGTAAATTTGGAGTAAATCGACAATAAGTTATGTCTGACCACCCACCGAGGTACAAGCGTGAAGATTAATGATATTGATGAACTATCTGAAGCGATCAGTTGGTTGAGTTTTAATGAACTGAGGAAAGATAAACAAAAACGAGTTTTACGTTTTTGAGGTAAATCCCGCTCAGCTGCCATATAAATACTTTAGGTGTTTGTGAGGTCCTGATGGCTTTGATCTCAATGAAACTTTGCACACATCTTTATCTTTTCCTTTCCCCCACACCGCAATCCAACCCATCTCTAATCAAGAGGTGCAAGATGGCAAGATATTCAAAAACGTATGTGAGGATCATAAAACTGCCTGTATAATCTTACAGAAAACAAAGGTGATTATAAGTATTTTGTATAACAACACTTCTTAACTTGTACTTTTATACTTTATTTCCAAATTATCCTCATATTTCAAGAAAATTAAACCAAACGCAGGCAAACTCCAAGTCGATACTTAAATGTATTTTCAATGCAAGTGCTCGGAGAGGCCCACTATTTATGCATCAAAACCGAACAGAAAGTCGATTATTTTGCCCTAGGGCTTTATTTTTTTATTTACGAGAAGTTGGCTAACCTGCAACCTTTCCTGTGTACCATAAATGTTATACTTTTTTTCCACTGTTTTACGGCTCTTGATGATGATGATGATGATGGTCTCCAAGCCGACACGGCTACGGCGACTGCTATTGGCGAGGGTGTGATGGGCTTCGCTGGTGTGCCCGAATGTGGCTGACGTAACCAATCTTGGCTTTAAATGTTCGTCCGCATATACCACATTTGAGTATTCCGTTCTCGTAGTTGTAGTCAATAGCCACAGGTGGTCGGGCCTTGAGTTGGTCACGCTTGGAGTCGAGATCTGCTCGTCTTTGTGCTTCAAAGCTAAAAACATTTGTTTGCACAAGATGTCTCCACTCTGGTCTTTGAGCTGCGTGTTCCTCCCAGGTCTCATGGGGTATATCGCAACTCTTCATATGTCTCTTCAACACGTCCTTGAAACGAAGAAACTGGCCTCCCTGTTTGCGCTTGCCTTCTCGGAGCTCCGAGTAGAAGACACGCTTCGCCAGCCTCTCATTAGACATGCGCGAGACATGGCCACACCAGCGCAGTTGCCGTCGCATGATATAAGATTCAATGCCGCCAACTTTAGCACGGCGCAGCACTTCTGTGTTCCGAATGCGATCAGACCATTTTATATTTAAAATTTCACGAAGACATTTGAGATGGAACCTATCTAAAGTACGGATGTGTCTTCGGTATAAGCACCACGTCTCCGCTGAATATAGCAGGTTTGGCAGAACAATGGCCATGTATACAGCGATCTTAGTTGACCTTTGGATGTCGTGTGAGCGGAACAGTTTTAACTGCAACTTTCCGAAAGCAGCAGAAGCGGCACCGATACGGCTGTTGATCTCAGCATCTAGATCTCCATTTGCTGACAAGGTACTTCCCAGATATCTGAACTTGTCTACCTGCTTCAGAGTGTCTCCACCTAAGCGAATATTCAGCGTAGAGCCGGCCAACTGCAATGTGTCTAATGTCATAACTTCAGTTTTCTTCACGTTTATTTTCAACCCATATTTACAGCATGCCTCATCTAGCTTGCACATGAGCAGCTGTAGACCCTCTGGGGTATCCGCTACAAAACATAGGTCATCTGCGTACATAATATCTGTGATGACATCGTGAGAGACCTTACTGTTGGCCTTAAGTCTGGCAAGGTTAAATAGCTTCCCGTCCATCCGAAAGCGAATATGGATGCCTTCTGATGTTCCTTGTAAGGTTTCTCGAACCACCACGGCAAAGTATAGAGCGAACAGAGTGGGTGCCAAGACACAACCTTGTTTGACTCCACAGGTAACGGAGAAATAATCTGTCTGCTCGCCATTAGCTGTCACACAGCACGCCATGTTGACGGCTCTTGATACAGTCCTTTTGAGCCAAAAGGGGAACGAATATACAAACAGAAATAAAATGTCAGCTTTCGGATGATTTTGTTGCAATAATTAGGTTACGTATAGCCATAAAAAAAATACATGTTTTTGGTTGAACTTTAAGGTATTCATTTTCCACAAACCACGTTAATCGATTCATATTTGTACTGTCAATGAATTTTTTTGTAACCCTCTATTGCACACTTCTTGTCGATTTTGTTTCAGGTATCGCTTTGGCGATTTTGTTGGTTTTTTTTTAATAAAATTAGTGTGAATGATATCTATTCATTTTCCAAATACCACGTTATTCGGGTCAAAAAAAGCACCCCCTTTTTCCAAAAATACGTAAATCCACTGATGCAGTCAGCGGCAGCAAGATATTGTCAGTCTACGCCTAGCGTTGGCGCCCGTAAGACGTGGAACCTGTGCCCTTTTTTGCAAGCTATAAATATCTCCCAAAACTACTTCAAAACACATTGAAATTAATTTTATAAAGTAATATTTCGAGGAGCATCATATTCCTGCCGTTAAAAACTCAACAAAATATGCGTATGAGTGATTTAGCTACATCGTGCCATAGTCATAACAACAAAACTGAATGAATTTGGAATGAATTCATACTTTTATGCGGGAAAATAATATATGTTACTCTAAAAGAATAATTTTGTGATCGTTATTGAAACCCAAATTAATTTACTTATACTTACTGAGATCTGAAACAAAGGTCAATGACCTTTTAGTGAAATTACCCTCTAGTATTGGCTCACCATTTCAGGTCCAATAAGTGAAGTTTTTTGCAAATTATATAGGTACACTTACTTGGGATAAATCGCCAAGCATTTAAAATATAGAAATTTATTTTGAAATATTTATAGTGCATGGCAAAATTATTAGATCGTAGATAATTCTGTCGGTACATGTTCAGGTTCTGTTACGCAAAATGAAAACAATGAAACTCTTTTAGGATTAATTTGTTATCCCTATGTTTGTCTGTCTGTCCGTTTGTCTAGATAATTTTTTCTGGGTAAAATTAATAAATACCAATATAAACGGCCCTCTATAGAGCTGTAAAAACATACTTTTGACGTTTTTATTTATATTACGTTTTAGGTTTTTACGTTTTTTTTTTACGTTTTTCATACACATTTTCTCACTATGAAAATGTAGGGATGAACACTAGAGACAATATTTTGCATTTAAAAGTCAACAAAGAAAGGAATTGTTTAACAAATAATTTCTAAAGGGATTAATTATCTACTGTTCAATGTGGCGATAGCTTTGTTTATTTTTTTCCTTGAATTATTTTTTACTAAGATAACAAATAGTTTAATACAAGGTTTTCCTTAAGAGTTCCCTTTACCCCTGTATTTTTCTTAAAATTCATACAATAGGTATAAACCGAATGTGAAGTCTACAGCTTATTTTCTTCATATCTTTTTTCATGAGTATATTCTAGTGACATCTAACTACGTCTCTATAGAGCCCAAAAAGCAAAATTTGATAAAACACCATCATAATAGCTGTCAGGATATCGTCAATATTGCCTCGTTTTTACACAAAGTTTAACAAGTTTGTGTATTTTTATCTATACTGGAAATAAAAAAGAGAGAAATACAGGCGTCGTTCATGTTAAGATTACTAAGGTTACACACTTTGCTAACTATAAACAATTACCGTTTCATGGAAAACTGTATTGACCTGAAACCATTTCACAAATTCAATTAACATATTTTGAATATCTTGTCATCTTGCACTTCTTGATGAGAAATAAAATTTCAATAAGTAAAAATACAACTTTTAGTTAAGAAAACTTATAGTTAAAAGTCTGCTGTATGCATTAACATATTTTTAATTATATTACAATAGTAATAAAATAATTGGCTTATCCGTCGTCGTGATACCAGCCGTAAATTTCTTAAATAATCTGATATCACGATTATGGAAAACCCAATTATTTTGAAGATAGCATAATATCATTAAAATATGTTTATGCATATAGCAAACTTTTAACAATAAATTGTCTTAGCTAAAAGTTGTACTTTACCGTTATAATTATTTCTTAATATTTTGTTACAAATTCGGAGAAATAGCCCTTAAGGAAAACCTTGTATGAAAATATTTGTTATCTTTGTAACAAAGAAAAAAAAATAATAAACAAAGCTATCGCCACATTGAACAAACAGTAAATTATTAATCCCTTTAGAATAGAAAGATATGGTTTTATATTTTTTACATTATTTGTTCAACAGTTCCTGTCTGTGCTTTCTTTTAAATACAAAATATTATGTGAAGTGTTGATCTCTATATTTTTATAAGGAGAAAATTTGTATGAAAAAGTTAAACAAAAGGCCATAAAAACGTTATAATATGTATATTTTACAGGGCTGTAAATATTAGCATTTATTGATTTTACCCAGAAAAATTGCCTAGACAAACGGACAAACAGACAAACATAGGGACAATAAATGAATCCTAAAAGAGTTTTGTTTTTTCATTTTGCGTAAAGGGACCTGAACATTTCAAACTATGATACAAATAATTTTATATATTTTAAACACTTGGCGATTTATCCCAAGGGTAAACAGGTGTCCCAAAAGTCAACGCTTTCCCTTGGAAGGCTGGTAGGCCAGCTCATGACTGACCAGAATATCAAATTATGACCTCAGCAAAAAGTAGATAGTCTTCGAGTTGATGGTACTTTTATAAATTCGAATAGATACTTGAGAGTCAAAGCTAACCAGTTCTTAATTCTAAGAATAAAATTTTTGTTGCGCAACTCTGAATAGTCATGCTATTGATAAAGTCAAAAATAAACCTTGAAATGCTGTTACATCAGGAAGTAAAATAAAAACCCAATTTATGAGCAATTTTTTGTAATAAGGTTAGTTCGATACCACACCCTGAAAAAAAATGTCCTATGTTAGTTTTGCAAATTGTCTTAAATAACGGCTAATCAAATATTGTTTTTCAAATGATCTGGCAATTTCTGTGTATTACTTTTGAAAAAAAAGTTATTGCTATTTTACTACCAAAGGAGCTGCGTATTTTTTAAAATAATTAGAATTTAGAATGAAAGAGTGGCGGGCAGTAAAAATATTTCACGTTCATTAGAAATGCCATTTAACACGCATTAGAGTAAGATAAATAGTAACGCTATTTAAAATGAGTTGGAATGAGATAGTAACGCAGTTAAACGTGGTTGAATGAGAGAGGCATAATTGATATAGGCTACAGTGAGATAGATAGTGACGTGGTGCATTCCTTCTGAGAATATTTGTTAGTTTCCACTTTTTGTAATAACAACTTTAGTAAAAAAAATTTGTAAAGAAATTTTTGATCCAATTTATTTTCCCGCAAGTGTAAAACCAGCTCAACGGGCGAAAAATATTTAAAGAATGGGTAATGGTGACAATTAACCGTCACAATATTATTATGTATCTCTAAAGGAGTGTCTGAAATGTTCCGAGGGTCAACTGATAAATCAAACACTCAAAAAACCACTTTTAGCCGACCATAATAAATTTACGTCCCGACGTGATAGCAAGTAGGATCAATGCCGTGTGACGATGATCGAAATACACTAATAAATTAGATAAAATAAAATACGTATTACTTTTGACCCTGCCTCGTCCACTCTATTCGTATTTTTGCTATGGTGACGCGAGCTTAGAGACCGGGACGAATTTCCCCCCGCGCGCTAGCGTAAAATAGAATAAGCCACGCCCGGAACTGGTTTTTGTTTTGGCTATGTCATACTCTTAACTTGCAAAATTGTAATAATGTAACTTTCAACTTTAATAATTAAATTGTTTTCTTTGATTATATTTATGTTTATTCTTATGGCACACAGAAAACTTAATTCTAAATTATATAATAAAAGTTATGTACAATGGCGTGCTTATCTCAATATGAGATTTTTTCCAGCAAACTAAGGGTGATAAGGATATTTGAAATAAATAAGATATTCATATTATGCACGATAATACTTATACATAAACAAGATTAAATTAATAGTAGATACCTAATTAGTTTTTTTATAACAAACTACATACAATTTACATGCCTACATAGTATAAATAAATATAACAATACATATTCAATAAATAAATACACAATAAATGATATATATACATACACCTACACGATAGGTTGTCGAAGATAGTGCTCTTTTATTTTCCTTTTGAATACACCAATGGAGGGGCTATCCCTGATAGTGTGAGGAAGGGAGTTCCACAGTTTGATGGACTTAACAGTGAAAGAGTTTCCATACGCCCCGGTGTTATGAGAAGGTGTTTTTAAAAGTGAGACTGTATGAGACCTGACTTGCTTGTCTCTAAGGAAAATATACTCATAACGATCGCGGAGGTATGGAGGAGAAGTGGGACTCTTTAAAATGTTGAAAAGGCAACAGAGGATATGAACATACTGAAGCTGTTTAATGGGAAGCCATTTTAATTGTTCACGGTACTGAGATACATGATCATATTTTCTTAGTCCATAGATAAACCTGTTTATTAAATATTTGTTAAATATTTATTATTAAATATTTGTTTCATTTCCTCACACTATACATTGAAAAACGTAGTATGATACACGGGCGTAAAAGCAATAAATTGCTCAGTTACGTTTAACTCGTACTTTATTCCTTTTCGCCCTTGTAGTATAAACTACTAGTATGTAGAAACGACAGTTGAAAGAGTTTGCCAAACCGTTCAATACAAGTTTTACATGGCTAGTCATGGCACTTACAATCGCGCACAGAGGAGCGAATTTGCTCGTAACTCAACACAAAGTGCATGTCGTCTAGACATCGTTAAGTTTGGGCGGTCAAGTAACACTGTGCGATCTGTAAGTACCTTGTAAGCTATTAAGGGGCAGGTAGTCACCAACGACCTTGAGTTAACTTGTGTCGGTACGAATATCGACAGAAAATATATATATTTAAATAAAGTTAATATCAGTGCGCACTGCATTACGACGCCGCTGGGTCTCCGGATAGCGCAAAATAGGGGAATATAATTCTTCTCACGTGGACGCGATGGATGAAAAAAATTCCATAGATGATTTTTATAAGCAATATTTTCCTTGTATTTTAGTGCAAGAACCGGTGGTTTCAAAGAAATACCCAATTTTACTTAATTTTAGTCCAAAAACAACTTGACTTTGGACAATATATTCATACTGTTCTTTTAACGAAAGAATAATTTTCAAAAATCAATTTATTTCTTATTAAATAACACTATATGTTGTATTATGTTTATTTTGCGAAATCCATCGCTATGAATACTCTAAATATTATTAGAGTGCATTACAAACTAGAAAATATCAATCAGAAACAAACCCAAAGACAAGAATATGAAAAAATTCTACCAATTGCGCCACCGAGGCTCCTACCCAGACCGGTGAATTCTTCCATCATACTTGTCCACTGTTATTTTTGCTTCTGCCTGATATACTAGCTTGTACTGCACACATTGTCTTTGGGTTTGTTTCTGATTGATCTTTTCTAGTTTGTATTGCACACTAATACTATTTAGACTATATGTTGTTTTCAAAATTTTTAAACATTTCATTTCAGAGAAATATTGTTACCAGGAAGAGTAACTTTCGGATGACGCTGGAAGAGACGCCTTCAAAATTTTGCTCAGTGCGAATCGGACTCGCGCACGTAGGGTATCGCACCCACACTATATGGGTACGGAACCCTAAAAATATGATGGTAAATAACAACAATACGATGTGCCCCCGTAAGAGTGCACATCCAAAAGGGAGTGGAATTAGACCCTTTTTTATCAACAAAAAAATGGAAAACAAATATTAGAAAAAATCGTTATTATATGTATAAATTGACGTTTTAAAATTTTTGTTGCCTACCAAGGACTCTATGTATAAAATATGTCATAACTTTCGATCTACCGCAAGTAATGCAGTGACATAAAACATGTTATAATCCTAAAGAATAGAAATTGCTTATAAAAAATAAAAAACCGGCCAAGTGCAAGTTAGACTCGCGTACTTAGGGTTCCGTATTGTGGATAAATTTAATTTTGTAATTTTTTTTCGGGAATTTGTCAACTGCTTTATTTTTCCTGTAATCTTTACGTAAACACATATTACCATGATTTTTTTCATATTTTTCAGTCCCCTTATTTCAAAAATAAGTGCGAGACATGATAACGTCAAAAAATGATACTTTTTCGAGGCTTTTTGTTACAAATAATCACCCAAAAGCAAATCAATGTTTTGCGTGTAATAGTTTTTTTTTCTAACGATTAAAATAAGCGAATAAAATGCATTAAAGTTATTGAAAACATGAAGTTATGGAGTTTTTTTTCATATGTAAACAACAATCCCGCAATCGCATCGGCGCGTATCCATATTAATATAACAAAGGTTAACCCAAAATCGCACTATCTATACGTATTTACCTATTCACATCACTGCTAACTTAGACCAAATGTTTACAACACAGCCTCACTAAGCCAACACGTTTACAAAACCAGCCTCACTTCAATGTTGACAGCGCTCTGTATTAAATTATTAGGGTCTGAGACTGCTAATGAGATATTGAAACTATATTTGGGTTTCACGTTACCAGTTCCAGTTGTTCTGTCAACATTGCAATTTCAAGAATCGATGCACGTAAATAACTGAACAATAGAAGGTACTACGTACTACTATTTCTTCTGTGCCAGTAGATATCAGTGGGAGGACCGCGGCATGGCACGCCACTGTGGCGCCGAACACTATCATTGTAAATTTATTCCCATTTCGCATAAATTTATTCCCACTTTGTTTCAGTGCTGTACAGTTTACAGTGGTCGACCGTTTATGGGGAAATTTAAACGTAATGTTGAATAAATAATAAGAGAAATAGGTGACTTTGATAAACAACAAGCTGACTTGTTCATCATCACTCGGTTTTTTCTTTCTTTATCGAAAAGACAAAGATGTTTAGTTATCTATGCCGCCATAGACATGATTCGTATATACTCTCAGTCTAGCTGACAATGACAATGGTCGGAATAAATAATATGTCACATGAATAGTAAATAACACGAGTTTATTTTACAAAATTAGGTTTGTCTTGTCAAATAATATGATAATAATAATATCCCATTTATTTCAAATATCAATGATAAATCGATATCAATGATAAAGCGATACTAAAAAAAATGGGTTTTTTTCGAATCCATTTACTCCACTATAACTTCATCTGCGTATATAATTTTTTGGTAAATGTTTATTGAGTATTTAATTAAGATTCTCACTGAAGGAAAACGCGATTGTATGAAATTTTCTTGATAGAATTTAATTCCGAAAAAACCTCTAAATAGTTTTATTTTTTCCTGTAATTCTGAAATCCTAACTAATTTCATTGTGAAATTGCATTTAAAATGTAGATATTATGTATTTGTAAAGTCTGCTTGAAAATCTTTTTGAAAAAATAGCTTAGTACATTTTATATTAATAAAAACCGACTTTTTGATACTTTTTCACGAATCCGTCCCACTCGCACTGAGAGTTTTTTCGCATATGGAGTAACAGGGACGCTAAAACTTTTAAATATTGCCTTAAGTCGTATTACACTGAATCAACACCATTGTATAACATATCTAGAGAACGTAACCTCCACAGCCGCATGGGGCGCCCGCTTGGCGCCGACCGCAATCACTTTCATTTTATTGCACCCTTTTAGGAATCATGATGATGGTATATTAAAAGTATAATATTTAACTATTCTTTCATTGATTTTGCAGGATAACCGCTTCTAATAGTGGCTGTTCAATGAGTTTCTATAACTTAATGCGTTTGCTGACGATATTTGGTAGCTCAGTTATTGGTAAGACGATCTGAGACCCATATTCTAATCTTGCCATTCGAGCGAGCACAAATAAGTTTTGCTGAATTGATATGCATAGTATTTATATACTTACCACTTAAAAAAAACAATATTGTTTGCCCTAAAAAAGTAAATATTTTTGCCCGAAGTACGCTCTGACATGCTGAGATGTTAATCTGTCGGTGAAAAGAGAGTGTTACCTAAGTTGAATGTTCCACTGACAGACACCTCGTAAAACACCTCTGATGGCTCCTCTGGATTATAATGTCGTGACGATATGAGATTATCTCTGCAATTATAATAGGTACTCTTTATACATACATCATCACGACATAAATCCCCAAGGGAGTGTCAGAGGTGTTTCTGAGTATGGACCGTGAAATGCGAGTCACAGTTCACACTCTTAAACCCACGTTTTACTGACGACTTTTACGTCCCAGCGACGAAGAGTACTCGAACCACTAGACCACAGAGGGGTCACTTTAATTTCCATAACACTTCAGCTATTGGGATTACTATCTCTCTGTTTTATACATAAAAGAGAGAGAACGGGCTATGAAAGGGAAGGTTCAAGGGCCCTTAATAACATAATCGGCTCAGAAGATCGTTTTGAATAAAGGCCCTGTGTCAAATTAATTCTTATTCGAAACGCGTTCATTTATAGGATCATGTACTTATTGTAGGGCGGTAAATTCTAAAGCGATTATCTGAATCTATATTCATGATAAATGGCGTTTTTGGTTGACAAATGAAATTATCAATCTTGATTTTGAACATAAACACTTGTACAATTTGTTTCATAACACAATTATATTTGTTGCACACTTCCCCTTGCACACTTCCCAAATTGAAATTATCAATGTTTATCAAGCAAGGGCCAAAACTAATACTATACGTATTATCAGAAACCAGATAGGAAAAAAAAAATTTCGAATGTAGAAAAGGGATGACTAGCATACACTGAAATACAATTTGATTACTAGAAATACACCAAAAACCCAACATGTATGCATGTATGTTTTTGTTATAAATACAAATAATAATAAAAAATACAGAGCATTTACATAAGTTGCAAGGGCATTTACACAAGTTGCAAGGGCCCCTGTACTAGACCTGAAAGACCTGATTTACTGGGTAATAATAGACAAATAATAATAGGACAAAACTTCGTTTAAAATTAATCTTCTGTAAAATGGCAATCTTAGTCCAACCCTCACAATATCCGGAGTATGAAAGCGTCCATGGCACATTCTAAATAACATCATTTTTTGGTCGACCCAAGTAATAAGCTTGTCGAATTACATTCTACGAAGCTTTTAATATTTTAGCGGAAGAAAATTTAGTTTTTGTTAAAAGGGCTTTACCGTGACCGTGCTCCTTACAAACGAAGTTCGACAATATTATGGATTTCATAAGCGATGATATTTGGTAGACAGGATATAGAGACGAATATCTGGGATTGTGGTTTGTCAGTTTCCCGTCAAACAATTTAATTACAAAACGACACGTGACTCAAAGACTCGTATTTTCGATACAAAAGCACAATTTTTCCAGCCGATAAATGAATTTTTATACAACCACGGGCATAGGAATAGTAACAAAGTAGTGAATTTTATATACAGGATGTTAAGATAAGGTTTCCGAAGCCGAAAACTGTGTCGCTGGTGTTCAGCCATGTTCATGGCATCCTTCTCTCGTAACATTGTTTTTCTTAAAATATACATAAATATCTTACAGTGATAGGGCTCACGTTGGGACGTAATAATCGTCGGTGAAACGCGAGCTAATCGAGTGTGGACTGTGACTTGCATGACTATTCATACTCGGAACACCTCTGATTTACCCTCGGGGATTCATGTCATGGCGATAGTTTTATATACAGAGTGTCTCAAAAGAAAGTTTATATTTGTTTTGCTTCCTATGCGTGAACGCAACGAATCCGGGGGTCGCATGGAGTACGTCAATTGGTAGCCTAGCTTTTGGGAATTTAGACACTATAGAGGTTTTCTCGGGGGGGGGGGGGGGGGGGGCGCGCGTTCTGTGCGTTAAAAAGACCGCTTTAGCACTTTTTAATCCATTTTCGAATGAGGAGAACACTTGGCGCATCATTTAACTAAGTAACTAAAATTTTCTCCGTTATTTTTAGCTGAATCTCCATTTTCAAGGTATTTGTAAAATGTTAACACAGAACGCGCGGTCCCCCCCGCTGAGAAAATCTCTGTAGTTTCTAAATTCCCATAAGCCAGGCTACCAATAGACATACTTCCCGCGCCTCCCCCCCCCCGGATTTGTTGCGTTCACGCAGGAAGCAAAACAGATATAAACTTTCTTTTGAGACAACCCGTATTATTTACATATTCTCATATATCTGTTGTGCAATGGGCGAATTAAAATAATAAAAGTAATTTAATTTTTTTAACGACTTGAATTTTTTATTTGCGTTGGATTCTTGTTTACAAAATTAAAGTTTATTATGTCAATATACAATTTCAGTCCTTGTTATCTAAGAGTCAGGCAGTTATTTTTCACGTATTTAATACACCCACAAAACGTTTTACAGTATCACACAGCTAAATTCAGCAACATTGCCCACACGACCGCCTATTCATTTACGGAACCTTTTCTCCGAAGCGTGGTTTCCGCTTGGCCGGCCACTTTAAAAGGACACGGTATAAATTTGGAAGAGGATTACGCGGTGTCACGGGGGAACCCTACTTTGTTTACGTGATGGATGACGGCGCGTTTCATTTATGTAAGAAGAGAGCCGTGTCTTTGAACCGTGAATTAATCATGTTCTACGTTATTTTCTTATATTTACCGCATGTGTTTGTAATGTGGCTTTGATTGATTAAGCCGAATTCATACCGGAGACGAGCTAAGGATCAAAACTACGGTTTTTGTGAAATATATCTTTGCCTTAGATAGTTCTCAAGTCATTGACGTATACTACGTCAATGTTTAAGGTTTAAGATTATTTATTTCTCATAAGAACATTTACATATTCACTTAAAATGAGAACTTAATAATATCTAACTAAACTCAAGTTAAAGTAAACAAAAAAGTAAAGTACCAGTTAACTTGCTAGGTTAATTACAGCTTCTCTCGGCTGTACTTTATAATTATTTACTAGAGGTGATTTCGTTTGCGTGGATTTTGGATATACACAGCTCGTTGTACTTGTTGAAAACGTATTTTGGATATACACAGCTCGTTGTACTTGTTGAAAACGCATTTTGGATATACACAGCTCGTTATTATTATTATTAAAAATTCTTTATTGCACAAATAAAAACATGTACATAGGCGAGCTTAATGCTAATTAGCATTTTCTTCCAGCTAACCTTTGGCGATGTAGAACTTGTCAGGGGTAGTGCTTCGGTGAGGAAACAGTATTATGACTAGGCATATTAATATGATACAATTAATTTTAACTAAAATAATTATATAGGTAAAATACATAAATAGGTAACTTATAATTTATAATCAAATACATATACTACCTCTATATAATACATACACTGATACATATAAATATATAAACACAAATAGTATTTACGAGAGGTTAAACAAAGATTATAACCTTAAACACGTATTTAGAGTTGACCCATTTCTTTATTTTGTAGATCAAGGTAATGTTGATATACCTTGTTTTTAAAAGTAGTCACTGATGTAGCCTCGCGTATATGAAGTGGAAGATTATTCCAAAGGCGAATTGCTGACACAGTAAAGGAATTCGAATACATTTGAGTAGAATGTTCTGGAGTACGGAGAAGCAGAGCTTTACTTGGACGTAGAAGACGTCCAAGGGAACCAAAGGGGATAAAACGTTCTTTGAGATAGGGAGGAGAACATGAGTTGTGCAAAATACTATAAAGAAAAGCAAGGATGTGGGCATTTCTACGAAACTTAATATTAAGCCAACCCAATTCAGAGCGAGATTGTGAGATATGATCGTACTTTCGAAGACCAAAGATATAGCGAATACAAAGATTAAGAAGACGGTCCAGTTTGTTTAATAATTCTACAATTAAATCGGGAAAGCAGACATCAGCATAGTCTAGAATGGGAAGCAACAGAGAATTAACCAACGTAACCTTAGCGGAGTATGGTAAGAACTTTTGCAGACGCTTTAAAGAATGCATAGATGCAAATATCTTTTTACTTACTTCAGCAACATGGCGATCCCAGCTCATATTGTTCTGAATGTGAAGCCCCAAGTTTTTTACCTCAGTGCAATAAGTTAGTGAGATTCCATGAAACTTTACTTGAGGCAGAGTGCTGATGTCAAGTTTATCCACTAGCGCTCTGCTGCCCAAGATCATGACCTGCGTTTTTGCTGGATTTACAAGAAGCCCGAATTGTTCTGACCATAGACAAATGGAATCAAGATCTGATGACATCTTTTGTATGGTCACAGGTAACAGATCTTGTTTACATGATAGATATAATTGCAGATCATCTGCGTAAAGATGGAAAGAGCTAAAGTTAATAACGGTAGTAAGGGTGTTGATAAATATAGAGAACAGGAGAGGGGACAGTACGCCACCTTGTGGAACTCCAGCTGTTATGTCACACCAATCAGAAAAAGTGTCGTTAAGACGTATACGTTGTTTGCGCCCAATGAGGTATGAATAGAACCAAGTTATGGTAGAATCAGATAAGTTTAGAGACCGGAGGATAGTGATGAGTATGTCATAATCAACACAGTTAAAAGCATTGCTAAAATCGAGGAGGGTCAAGAGAGTGAGTTGTTGTTCATCCATAGCTTTACGAAAATCGTCAGTAATTTTAATGAGAGCAGAGCAAGTGCTGTGGCCAGGACGAAATCCTGATTGAAGTGGATTAAGGAGATGGTTAGCATGAAGAAAGTTAAGGAGCTGACGATTTACTACACGTTCAAGCACCTTGGACAGGAAAGGAAGAATCGATATGGGGCGGTAGTGCTTGAATTCAGATGGATCAATAATTTTTGGCACAGGGACCATGTATGCCATTTTCCAAAGAGAAGGGAATGTATTTGAAGAAAGAGAAAAATTTATAATATGGCTAAGAGAAGGAAGAATAATTTTGAGAATGGGTAAGAGAAGATCACGGCCCAATGTATCATGACCAATGGCTTTACTGGGGATGGAGAGAATGATCTTTTCGATTGTAAAGTCAGAAACAGGTTCAAATGAGAATTTTTGTTGTTACTCGTTGTACTTGTTGAAAACGCATTTTGGATATACACAGCTCGTTGTACTTGTTGAAAACGCATTTTGGATATACACAGCTCGTTGTACTTGTTGAAAACGCATTTTGGATATACACAGCTCGTTGTACTTGTTGAAAACGCATTTTGGATATACACAGCTCGTTGTACTTGTTGAAAACGCATTTTGGATATACACAGCTCGTTGTACTCGTTGAAAACGCATTTTGGATATACACAGCTCGTTGTACTCGTTGAAAATGCATTTTTGATATACACAGCTCGTTGTACTTGTTGAAAACGCATTTTGGATATACACAGCTCGTTGTACTCGTTGAAAACGCATTTTGGATATACACAGCTCGTTGTACTTGTTGAAAACGCATTTTGGATATACACAGCTCGTTGTACTCGTTGAAAACGCATTTTGGATATACACAGCTCGTTGTACTCGTTGAAAACGCATTTTGGATATACACAGCTCGTTGTACTTGTTGAAAACGCATTTTGGATATACACAGCTCGTTGTACTCGTTGAAAACGCATTTTGGATATACACAGCTCGTTGTACTTGTTGAAAACGCATTTTGGATATACACAGCTCGCTGTACTCGTTGAAAACGCATTTTGGATATACACAGCTCGTTGTACTTGTTGAAAACGCATTTTGGATATACACAGCTCGCTGTACTCGTTGAAAACGCATTTTGGATATACACAGCTCGTTGTACTCGTTGAAAACGCATTTTGGATATACACAGCTCGTTGTACTTGTTGAAAACGCATTTTGGATATACACAGCTCGCTGTACTCGTTGAAAACGCATTTTGGATATACACAGCTCGTTGTACTTGTTGAAAACGCATTTTGGATATACACAGCTCGCTGTACTCGTTGAAAACGCATTTTGGATATAGACAGCTCGCTGTACTCGTTGAAAATGCATTTTCGACACAAAAGTTGTCGAAACATCCCGTTTCACCCTCTTAAGGTTTGAATTCCAAAAAATTCTTTTGTAGTGCACCTTTACACCTCTTAAGAAACATATGTTTAAAATTTCATGCTTCTATATTCAGCTATTATGCTTCCATAAAATCTTGATACCTTTGTCTACTTTTTCTTCTGTCTCAACTTGGTACTTGCTCTAAGGTCTCAACAAATAAAAGTTAGAAGTTTGAAGTTGTATTTTTTTGCTTATACTTACGGATAAGCGTGAGGAACAGAAAGGCCTTGAAAATTGTTGGAGCTTAACCAAACGACTTAGTTAAAGTTACCCAATTTTTGTGGGTTATAGAGACAGTAAAAGTTATCGATTGAAGATTGCTCCCAAATCTCTGGCAGGCTATAAACGTAGCCTTAAACTGAAGGTTCTGCAGGTAATAAACCGACGCGAGACTCTTTATGAGGAGAGAAATCGAGTGTAAAGCCTCTCTTCCGGGAGATCGCTTTTAGCAGAGGCAAATCAACTTTATTGTGAAGGGAACAAAGGCTCCAATACAGGCTATGTCTTCGAAGCTGTGTGTGTAAAGCTTAGACGGAATTTGTTCTGTGATGTCGGAGAAGATTGAGAATTAAATTAGGCATGTCAACTGTGGCTGAAGAAACATCCTTTTTTTTACTATTTATGTTATCTATGTATTTTTGATATGTCCTGTTGACTGTTTTGAATTGACATGATTTTTTTTTTCGTTTAACCATCAACCAGACCTTTATTAAAAATATCTGAAGGCTAAGCGGGAAGAGGGATCATAGTCAACAGAAGGTAAATTTGAAATAAGTAGAAAAAACTTGCTTAGGTTATTACTTAAGGACTAAGCTTAGTGGGCTTATTGTAATCACAGTTTTTTTTCCACAAAAGCAAACTTCACTATCAGCCCATAGCCCTCCATATTCACAATTCATAGACAACTTTTTTTTACTTTTTATACTACTTATGACCCTTGAGCTTCTTGAGTACAGTTTATTTTTAAAAGCAATATTCTTCGGACTGAGTTATTTTTTTTCAAATTTTTGTTTTCACTCAATCATTGTTATCCAGGCATTTTAGAAGATGGCACTGTTAACTAAATTTAAAAAAAAAACTGACAATGATCTTTCTTCCCGCTTACCCTTCTTTAACAGAAATCATTAAAATCAACAATACTAAACGTAGATTCAAATAATATTTTATTTTGTTGATAAAAGAACTTTAATACAAAAATATTTGAACAATTTTAGAACATAAACGCAGAATATAAGATACTTGGCCATTTACACTAGAGGGTCTAGCACGCGGCGTCGATACAGTGTGTTTCCATCATAGGTTGCTTTCTCGCACGTTGACAAGCGTGATATACGCGAGAGCGCAAGTAGGATAGGTAGACCCTGTATTTCTGGCGCGTGCTAGCCACACTGGTATAGTAAAGGTAGATAGGTAGTAAGAAAAGAAATCCATTGTTTATAAGCTCAGACAATGGCCTTGTCCACGTCTCTTAGACTACCTCAGTATGTTTTACGAGCCTCCTCTACGTGGGTGTGCATGTCGACGTGATTACAAACGCTACATTTATTTGTTTTGCGAAGCACGAATTCGGGTAGGGTTTGCGTCACGAAAAGGAGCTATGAAAGATCTTGGTAAACAAGCAAAACTTTTACTGGCCTTATATGAAAAATATACATTATTATTTAGTTTAATTCGCTTAGATTAAATTATGTTAAGGTGTGTTTATTCGAATACCGTTTCGAGATTTAGGTTTAATAAGCCGTATTTTTAACTTGTGGTTGAAAAAAATATTTTTACGAACAAGCTGCAACTTCGATTTACCTTCGTTAACGTCACTTGAGAAATGGCTGTATAGAAATGTGTCCTTTGCTATCAAGATAAATTTATAAAAATTTGCTGTCGACTGATTTGACAGATGGATGACAGATGAGTAGGCAGACAGAGACAGACCACTTTTTTATAAGCAATCTCACATCACAATCTGTCTAAAATGTCTAAAATTCTCAAGTGACGTATTAAACGACAACTCTTTAAAAATTTATAAAAAATAATGGTTAATTTATATACCAAAATAAAGAAAATCATGTCCTAAAATGTTTTATTATCTAAAAAAAAAAAAAAACATTTTTGAAATTAAGCTATTTGAATTATATTTACAGTTTTTAACAGAGATTTGAAGTCAATAAAACACACTTAATCATCCGTACAGATGTAAGTTATCTCTTTGTCAGCGTCTGTTTACAAGGATACTAATCTAGCCCTATTAATGAGATTCCTTTAAAAAAAGAGAATAGGTACTTTCTGTGCGAGCGCCCTTCATCCTAGGTCTCATTGACGCTTTCCACCAGGTGCGATAATGGTCAAGTGTAAGCGGGCCTACAGTGACTAAACAACGGTAGTGACTTATTTGTATGCTTGTTTTTATTTCATTAAAATTCACAAGCAATAATTATATAAATAAAAAAAATGCGTATATATGTAGGTACGTGGCGATCGAATCAGTCTTGGACCTTGAGAAAAATACAAATAATTTTTGATATTTGATGATTTTGATTTTTAAAGTTTAATGTCGGGTGTTTAGTAACTATATACCAGCTTGACGAGACCCGCAAATTGTTAACAGACTTTTTAGTAATACTCAAACAAAACTCACTAATATAAACTGTTGTCATTCTATAGGTAGCACCAAAACATCATGGCATTTAGTGAATACGCGTCTGGTCACGCAATTCGTCCGTGTGGAGTTATTGCCCTTATATATGCTCCTAAACCCAACATCGTTACTGTCACTGTAGCACGCGAGCCGAATAAAATACGAGACATTCTGGCCTTGTCCAGGAATGTGGTAAATTACTGCTACATAGAAGAAAACAATGTGAAATGCAATGAAAGAAAATATTTGTTTTATAGGACGAACTGGCTTTGAGCCCGTGGCCTCTACGTGGATATTATTGTTGTGTTGTGCCGAGGGGAAAGTTTATGTCCACATCCCGCTGCAAAAGCTTCATCACAATTTGTTGATTTATTGCGTTATACGAGTATAAGCTAGTAAACAAACGTTCAGATATTTTATATAACTTATATTAGCGGTAATTATAGCAACCTACCCCGGCTACATATACGAAGTCGCGATTTTTGTAAAAATCCTGAATTGTTTGTTAAAGTCTCCGATTCGTACCACTCAGAGGTTAAGACACAATACAGGCACCAGTTACGCTTGAGAAGTTCGAAAGCTGCTCTAATGAATAAGAGTATATTTTGTATGGCGCCAAAAATATTTAACAAGATTCCTAATTTTATTAAAGATTTAAATTTGATACAGTTTAAGAATTAATTATCTAAATGACTTATAAAAAAATGCTATTATAAGATCGAAATGTTTTTAAATGATAATACAATATAATATTTTTAATAATTAATTTAATTTAACTTTGCATTAATTAAAATTTTGCATGAGCATTTGAGCATGTGTCATTCAATACTTATTTAAAATATTTGTATACCTTAGCGGTAAAACATAGCGTTCATAACATAACCCATAATGTATCACCACCTAAGTATAATTTTATATTTAGTTTAAAATACTTATGTTCACAAATAAAGCATTCTGATTTCTGATTTCTGATTTCCACGCACGGGGTAAAATTTTTATCGGGGTAAAATCAAAATAAGTCATGGATTATTAATATGTCAGTTTTGTTTAGTCAACGGTAATCCATGTAAGAACACACAACGCGGCCTTTTGACGACGTGATTATTCACGTAACGTGAATATTTTTCTTTTTCCATAAACTAAATATCCTAAAAACCTTTCCCGTGAAAGGTATTTTATATTATAAATATAATATAATATAAATATCATACAATGTACAGTTTAACTAAACTGTACCCAGTGCCGGATTAGCCAATAATCAAATTAAGCAATTGCTTAGGGCAGGGGTCGGCAACCGGCGGCCCGCGGGCCGCATGCGGCCCGTAGACTATCTCGGTGCGGCCCGCAAGCCTGAGGTCCGTAAGAAAAAAATACCGAAGCAAAAGGCCATATAAATTCACTAGAATTTATACGGCCATGCTGCTGGGCCATGAGAGTATTCTTGAAAGCTCGCTCCCACGCGGGGTGATAAAAATGTACCTCTATTTCATTTCTTAAGAACTGTTTATCAAGACTGTGATGTGTATTGTTTCTACCGAAAATAAATATTTGCTGTACTTATTCAATTCTTGGCAATTTCTTTTGCGTTTATCCGCCGCACGTGCTGCGGCGGGCGGCTCCTTTGAGACAATAGGCGGGGCGGCAGTCTTTGATTAGACGCAGGTGTGCGGCGGCGAAAAAATTCAAAGCGACTGGTTTTAGTTAAAATCACAGCCGCGCGAGGCTCTCGCCACATTCGGTTGTGGAAATTCGCCGGAAACTCACGTCTCATCTGGTTGCTAGCTACGCGTTTCGTTTCACCTTTCTTCCCTTCGCTGATAGCTTCTCACGCACGACGTATGAGGTAAGTTGTATGCACTCGCGAGCATTTTGTTTTATTTTATTTACTGCTTGTTAAAGTGAACCTTCAGATTGATGGGTAAATGTTATAAGGACGGGGATAGTAGTTACATGACATGAAGTTAGTTACGAGTGTGTCATGTTTTAATTATTATTTGAATGTGGAGTTGAATTTGTAGGTGCTAACTGGAACATATAATTTTACAACAAATTTAATTTTTTTCATTATTGTTACAGAATAATTATATAAACATGGCTTCAAGAAAAAGGAAGATAGAAGAAGAAAAAAGAGTTTTTAACGAATTATGGACAGAATTATACTTTTTTATCGAGTTTAAAGGAAAACCGTTATGCTTGATTTGTCAAAAGAGTATTTCTGTAGTAAAGGAATATAACCTGAAGCGACATTACGACACTGAGCACAAAGCTAAATTTGACTGTCTTGAAGGAGAAATACGGAAAAGGAAAATTTCCACTTTGAAATCGTCATCACAAAATCAACAAAACATATTTAAGGTTGTGGCAGACAACAGCGAATCGAATGTTCGGGCCAGTTACAGGGTAGCAGAGATTCTTGCAAAAAGTGGACGTCCGTTTACCGATAGTGAATTAGTAAAAGAGTGTGTCTTAGCTATCGCAGAAGAAATATGCCCAGAGCAGAAAAAAATGTTTGAAAGTCTTAGTCTCTCTGCAAGAACTTGCACCCGACGTACTGAAGACTTGGGTGCTAATTTGTGTGAACAACTCAGGGATAAGGCGCAGTCTTTCGACTGCTTCTCTTTAGCGATGGATGAAAGTACGGACGTGTCGGATACAGCACAGCTACTCATATTTGTACGCGGCATTGACGAAAACTTTACTGTTTACGAAGAGCTTGTGAAAATTTGCAGTTTGAAAGGTACAACTACGGGAGAAGATTTATTTCACCATGTGGAACAAGCTCTGGATTCATTGCAATTAAGCTGGGAAAAGTTAACAAGTGTCACTACCGATGGAGGCAAGAACATGAGCGGTCAAAACAAAGGTGTTGTTGGGAGAATCATCAGCAAAGTGAAAGATTCTGGATCTACTGTGCCATTGATTTTTCACTGTATTGTCCATCAAGAGGCATTGTGCTCCAAAGTTATATCCTGGAAAGAAATAATGGATACTGTAACATCCACTGTTAATTTTATAAGAAGAAATGGGCTCACACACCGTCAGTTCCAAAAGTTTTTGGAAGATCTGGAAGCTGAACATGGTGACGTGGTTTACTACTGTGAAGTGAGGTGGCTCAGTCGAGGTGCCGTTTTGGAACGGTTTTTTGATTTGAGGAAAGAAATTGGCAACTTCATGGAGATGAAAGGAAAGCCAGTAGAAGCGCTTACTAACAAACAGTGGATTATCGATCTTGGTTTTTTGACTGATTTGACTAAGGAACTGAATCAGCTCAACAAACGCTTGCAGGGAAAAAATAAATTGATTTGCGATATGTATACAGATGTAAAGTCATTTGAAATGAAACTGAAACTGTTTATCAAGCATATTGATGAAAAAAAGCTTGACCATTTTCCTAATTGCAAGAAAGCCGTGGAAGAAGCTGGAGATAATTTTGTGTGGCAAAATATTACAATGAGAAACGTGTTAACATAACTACAAACTGAGTTTGTAAATCGATTCACCGACTTTAAAAAGAGCTCCCTTAACATGGAAATATTCCAAAACCCTTTTGCAATTGATATTAGTGAGGTACCAAGCAATTTGCAAATGAACATAGTAGATTTGCAAAGTAATAGCACACTTAAAACGGCATTTAAGGAAAGCACTGACTTGATACAGTTCTACGGAGGTTTGAGTTCTGAAAACTTCAAAGAATTGAAAAAGTTTGCTCAGCAGATAATAACTATGTTTGGTAGTACATATTTGTGTGAGCAGACTTTTTCAATTCTCAACTACCGCAAAAATAAGAATTGTTCGCGGTTAACGGATGAACATTTAGACGCGATACTGCGCGTGTCTACTACTAAAATGAAAGCAGACGTTAAAAAACTTGCAAGTCAAATGCAGCCTCAAAAATCTCACTAGTTCTTACTTTTATGTTAGTATAGTAGTTCAATTAAAAAAGACATAATTGTATGAATATATATGCGTTTTATTTCAAATATTAAAAATACATGCCCGAACATATAAATATAAGAGCGGCGCGCACTGATACTCTGGCAACATATGTGGCCCGGCTATAGCATAAGGTTGCCGACCCCTGGCTTAGGGCATCACATCTCGGGGGCACCATAAACAGCAACGAAAAAATATTTTCTAGCACATGAAAAGCAAGGCTTATTAGTAAATATACACGCGTTATTGACTACTTTGAGTAATGAGATGTCGTTGCGTTGAACCCATGATTTGCAAATCTTCCAAATAGTCAGCAAGGTACTAAAAACGGACGACGATGCTATAAAAGAGGCTCGACGCTTTATTAATATTGTTTATTTACATGAAAAAACAGACAGATATGCTAAGAAAATTGATCTTTGACACTATTGTTCGCAAATTTGCTGTCCGTCGAAGTTGAATGTCGCATTTTAAAAATGGTATACTTGGATTTTGTTATAATAGCTATCTACTCCACTTATCTCTTTCGTACATATTCTAAGAAATATACATAACAATCGATCTCTTTGTAATAAACATGTTCATTTTTTAAAAACCTATACTGGTTTACTAGTGGATAGGAGGCCCATAGGTGTGGATTGGTTAGGGCATCAAGTAGCCTTAATCCGGCACTGACTGTACCTGTATATTGTATATAATCCGGTACTGACTGTATCTATATACAATAAGCAGTTAATACCATTCACAACACTAAACGTAGATTTATCTGTAAGTCTTCTACGAAACAAGCTAAAAAGTAATTAATTATGAGTAAGAGTCCTTTAGTTAATTAATCATTATGAAACATTATTCAGGCGAGATACGAATTCAGAAAATTTTCGCTGATGAATAAAAAATATAATTCGAGGACAAAATTAAATTAATCTTTATAAAAAATCTTTATGAATAAGACGAATACTTTTAAACTTTACTTAATTGTGCTGCCTTAGAAATTTTCATGTCAAAATTAATTTATGTCAACAATTAGCAATTTCATTAGTATACTAAAATTGTAATCTCTATAATTACACTGACAAGCAAATTTGAAGTAACAAATTTTAATAAAAAAGGCGTTTTTAGTATTTATGGCGCAACAGGTGGTTCGTAACTATTATAATAATCTGTGTTTAGAAGTGAAGAATAAAAACACGAATAAAAGAGATAGACATATGTAGAAAAATATTTATCTGAAGAGTAAGGTAGTTAAAGTGAGATCGAAAATTTCTGTTTTTTTTTTGTTGTCTTTCGGATATCATAAACAATGGCGTTATGATTTTTGGTGTCAATTAAAAAGCTTAGACTGGATTTGAACTAAATGCAAGGATTTATCTTTCAAGTTTCTAAATGTTTTATTGAATGCCTAATTTGAAATAAATACCTTTATCCTTGAACAAATTCAACTGTTGTTTACTATTTCGAAAAAAAAAACATTTCAACTGCCGAAACTGACTCGCTAAGGTGAGTACCTCTTTTGTAGGACATGGTATAAGATTTTACAATAAACTTCCAAAGGAGGTCCTTACTTTGTCAGAGAATAAGTTTAAACTGTATATTAAGCAGGGCCTATTGAAAAAGGCATATTATAAAATAAATGAATATTTGGATGATGGTGAAGCATGGTGTTACAGTGATAATGATACTCGTAGTAAGTTATAATTTAATTAAATAGTATAATTTCTTAACTTATGATTCCTCTAAGGTGTAAACATTAATTGATTACAGACTGTAAAAGGAAAAGGACTATATGAGACAGGTAGACAAAGATATATATGTTTTTCTTTTTTTCATTAACCTGAATTCCTACTGTCTTGTATTTTCTTATCCCTTGGTTAAAGTAGATATAAGTCATATATTGTATAGTATAAGTTTTATGTTGAAAAAAAGACATCATCTTGCTAAGTTTCTTGCCCTTCTTCTTAGCAAGACTAATCGAATGGGCGGAGGTAGGCATGTATTTATATATGTAACCTATTAGTATGTAGTATATAGGATGGGATTTGGTCGGCCGCCTGGATTCGTGCTGGGGGCTCGGTTGGTGATCATTGAACCTTGTTCCTGGTCCCTGGCCGGGTCTCCGGTATGGGTTCGGGCGGCTGATTGGATTTTACCTTGTATAATATATATTTTACCTATCATTTTAATCGTAAATATATTGCTACATAAATTAAATAAACCTTTAATTTAGTTCATGTACATTTATTATTCTATTACATATATTTTCTTTATTAGATTAAATTTGACGTGTAAAAAGTGTATATATCTATACCTGCTTTGCAAAATAAACTATTTGAATTTGAATTTGAATTTGAAATAACCTTGTGAAAGAAGTAGCAACTAGGATAGAAAAAACTGGCCAAGTGCGAGTCGGACTCGCGCACGAAGGGTTATTATTATCTATAAAACCGGCAAAAAAACACGTCTGTTGCCTGGGAGCCTCCTTCCATATTTATTTTATTCTGTTTTTTAGTATTTGTTGTTATAGCGGCAACAAAAATACATCATCTGTGAAAATTTCAACTGCTAAATATCACGGTTTATGAGATACAGCCTGGTGACAGACGGACACACAGACTGACGGACAGCGGAGTCTCAGTAATAGGGTCCCGTTGGTTACCCTTTGGGTACGGAAACCTAAAAAGGACGCTTCGGTGGTTTGGGCATGTATAGAGATGACGATTGAAAGTAGATTGACGAAAGAAATAAAGCTCGAGTGGAAGGTAAAGCTTGACCAAGCCACCATAGAAGGTATGCCACCATGTATGCCAACCAACATTGGCGAATTACTGGAGAAGAGAGAAGTCAAAATCAACCGAAAGAGAAGTTTGTACTCGTATGACTTATAGATGTAGAGGCAAAAGAGGTGTACCTAATTTGTAGTCCTACCACTCTCCTAGCACTCGTAGCATAGTATTTACTCGTACGCGACGACGCTTAGTTGAATCACAAGTGTGAAGAGCGTGACACGATGTTTTTGCGATTAAACAGTACGTTACGCTCCTCGCACTTGTGATTGAACTAAGCCGCGTCGCGCGCGATTAAACACTATGCTACCGAGCCAGGAAGACAGTCAGTGAGTTCCCTGCTGTGTGGCCAGATCATGATGATGTCATCTATAAACCTCCTCCACACCAGCGTTTTATTTTTCACGGTTGATAGTTGATGAGGGATGGGGCGTAGGTTTTTTTAAAAGTTTCAAATGTAGGTTACGCTAGTTAATTAGTCATAAGGTCATATATATTTTTACTTCATCTCATTCACTATTCAAATTTTTCACTCATTCGATTGATGCCGGCCCCAAAGTTGGCCGAAATATATCTCAAAAATACTTTAATTGTGATTTTTCTTGTGTTTACAAGTATCAAATTATATATATATATGTTATTCTATTTTACTTACAATTATTGGCTTGAATTTTGGTGATTAATTAAATGAAGAACAAAGGAAATGCCAACTGTAACAGCTTATAACCTCGCTCCATTTTGCAAATCGCTGTGTGCATTCATTACAGATAGGTTAGATCAGACCCCAGTGTGAGTGTTGCGTAGACGCGAATGTACACATGTGTTGTATATGTTCCAAGTGATGGTAGAAGAATGGATAAAACCTGGTTTACCCGGGCTAGAATTAGAATTTACCAAAGCTCTTTGGTAAAGTTAGAAAATTCGGTGTTAACCCGGATACACCTAGGTCTAACCAACGCTGTTTGGGTAATGTTAGGTGTTGCGTCATTTTTGTCGCAATAAAGGGATCGCATCAATCTGCTCGGCTCCCAAATTTATGATCACCAGCAATCTAATACGCTCCTCCTCGCACTTACATTTGGCTCATTTTTATTTATATTTTACCAAATAATATTTTTTTAGGGATAATGAATAATTTTTAAAAACAATAAAATTGTACGAGAACAACAACAATAACATCTAATTTAATTTTAATATCTATAAAACCTTTGAAAATGCTTATACAGCGAAACCGGTCAGGTTAAAAGTAATAATATTATTAAGTGGACAAGTACAAGCGTATTTTAATCACAATTAATCACAAAAACAATGAAACAAATTTAAACTTGATATATTTAACTATTTTATTTATTACATATACCTATATTTAATTATTATTGCAGCATGAGGATAAGAATCTATGGAAGGATCCCATCTTATATTATACCATACTTCATTCTGGTAGTTTCTTTATAAGTCGCATAGAGATGGACAAATATCCTCCAGCCTTAGGGACCCTATTACTAAGACTCCGTTTTCCGTCTGTCCTTCTGTCTGTCCGTCTATCACCAGGCTGTATCTATATACATTTTGACTATATAATTTAGGGTTTTGAAATTGAAAAAAAATGTTTCGATAAATTTTCCTCGATAGAAATAATTGTTAAAATGAGGTCTTCAAACACTTTTTCTCCTCGTTTGACAAATAGAAACTATATACAGAAGTCAAACATATTTTATTAGGTGTGTTTCAACAATATCTAAAGATTTGATATTTAAAATTTTGATAGCTATTTTAGTTTTTTTATAAAAATTAAAAAACTAACATTTTTCGCTTTCACCCTGAATCCACAACTCTCACACTAAGCGTGTTTTAAAAATAAAAGTCGCATAGCCTCTTAATTTATTTACTTTTAGTAGTCTTTGAAAATTATATGAATGCCTTTGAGGTCCAGTGATTCAAGTACCCGACTATTATCTAGAGGTCATGGGTTCAATTCCCGTAGAGGCACATTTGTGTTAGGTCTATGTGCTTTAGAAGGCACGTTGTACGTGTCCAATTTGTGCCCGAAGTATGTGGAAATGGCTTACCAACCATCACGCCGGGATGTAATAATCGATGGTGCACGAGCGTGGCCTCTCTGACCCCTCTTCGGGGATTCATACCGTAAGTAACGATGTATGTATATTGTATTTATATATGTATACAACGGCTTTGATGCCAATCTCTGTATAATCCAATCATTTGAGAAGGTAACAGGTGCTCAACAGAACCCCGGATGGCAGGTCATATAATACACTCGTATTATGAGAGTCGTGCCACTGAGTGCACAGTGCTGTAGACAGGAGGGGGATATCAACGATGACGTTCCGGCCCCCCCCAAACTCTTTGGACTCCAAAAATTTGAAAATAATTTAATGTTTTTTCATTATAAGAAACACTTACGCCACAAATTATATGTTTGTGAGTACTGAGACATCCAACCACCTGTTTAAATAACTTTTCAATGCAACAGCTCATAAAGGCCCACTTTATGCATCAAAACAGAAACAGAAAGTCGATTATTTTGCCCTAGGGCTTTATTATTATTGTTTTTTTTATTTATTTACAATGGTTGGCTAACCTGCAGCCTTTCCTGGTACCATAAATGTAATACTTTTTTTTCCACTGTTTAACGGCTCTGGATACAGTCCTTTTGAGCCAATTCCAATTTAAAGTGCACAAAATTATATTTGTTTTATTTCCTCACACTATGCATTGAAAAACGTAGTGTGATACACGGACGTAAAAGCAATAAATTACTCGGTTACGTTTAAAACTCGTGATTTATTCCTTTGCGCCCTTGTAGCATAAACTACTATTATGAAAAATACGACATATATTTTATGTTTTGCGAGCATTTCTTAATATGGGTGGCAAAGTTGATGCTGGGCTAGACAGTGGAGGTACCATCATCTTACTCGCAACCTCTCCCGAAGTTATTAGGGGGAGAGTAAGAGGACAGCTCTCAGACAAACATAACCAGGTAGCCCACCATGCGTGGGACTGATTGATGGCGGTATCTCCATCCCTAATTCCAGTCCTTATATAAAACAGACTGGTGACGGGCAGCGGCGTCACTGGTGCGAGGGTTTCGGCACCACGCTCACCAACATAAACATTTGTTATCTTGGAAAGGCCTATGTCTAGTGGTTGACGAACCAGGCTGATGGATGAAGCATTTGTAAAAGTTTCACTCCCCCCCGCGAATACGAAACCTGGCTACATCCCTGGGTCCGTACTGCAGGTGTGCGACAGAAACGGTAATTTAATAACGCCATGAAGCCTTTTATGATACTTGTCAATATTTATTTAACTCCAGCACTCGTTACTTACTTATATAAAACGGATTTTGGGGCGCCACAATACAATGTGCAAACTTGAAAAGAAACTTTATTTATTCAAAAATAAGAAAAACAATCATAAGCGTAAAACCTAATCCGAATCAAAAATGACACATAAAGTTATAAATAAACAAATAAAATAACCTTACAATGTTTATAAAGAGGATGAATATTTAAACAAAGATTCCAAAAGTTTAGATGAGCCCTGGCACCTAAAATCTATTGCATTGTTTTTGAATGCGGGCGTTAACATAATGCCGACGCGTGAACACTTATGAGTGCGCAATCTGTCTACCTACGGTCAGCAAACTGATCAGACTACTAAAGTTGTTAAAATTATTAACTTTAAGTACACTTAAGGCGTTCAACTATCACTGTGTTCAAATGAGCACTGATTCCAAACGTGTGAGCGTCACCCATTTAAAGGTGGAAACATTTTGGTGCTCTTAGTATGGTAAGGGCTTATCATTTCTTTTGAAATCTCTGTCTTTAAATCGAAACAAACTACTAAACTAAATAAAATATTTTGTCTAGACAGTCATCGCTGCTACGGGGCAGAGTAACCAGGACATGAAAAAAATATATATTGTGTTGACAAACATCCACGAAAGGTTATCAGAGGTGTCTCTGTTTATGGACTCTTACTGGAACATGACTTGTATATCCTTTTTAGGTAACCAACGGGACTCTATTACTAAGACTCCGCTGTCCATCTGTCTGTCCGTCTGTCTGTTCGTCTATCTATCCGTCTGTCACCAGGCTGTATCTCATGAACCGTGATAGTTAGACAGTTGAAATTTTCACAGATGATGTATTTCTGTTGCCGCTATAACAACAAATACTAAAAAACAGAATAAAATTAATATTTAAGGGGGCTCCCATAAAACAGACATGTTTTTTTACCGTTTTTATAGATAATGGAGTCCAACTCGCACTTGGCCGGTTTTTTCACTGATAGCTTTTATGTCCCAACGTGATGGGATGAGCCCACAGAAAAAAATTAGCCTTATACCCACTTGTGCCCGTAGTACAGCAATAGGGCTCACCAATCATCTTGTTTGGGACGTAATAATCGTCGATGAAAAGTGGATGTACCATTATTTGGACGGTGACTTGAATTTCAGAGTTCACACTTGGAAACACTTCTGACACCCCACTCTGGGATAAATGTCGTGACGATATGTATACAGGATGGAAAAAATTCAAGGGCCCTGGAGGGGAACTACCTTAAATCCTTCAATTAGCTCATTTTGCTGAAAGGAAACATTCCTTTATTTCTTAAAAGAAACAAAACTGCATTCAAAGATCTTCTAAAATTCGCTTGTCTCACCTGGGAATCGAACCAACCAAAAATTAAAAAAATAAACCCTTACTATTTTATTATACAAATCGGTAGGATTATTGTTCAGGACAAAATTTGTTTAATAAACATTTGGTCTAACACTCATCTGTTGTACGAGATACCCATGAAATTGAATATTTGTTACAAGTTCTTTTTTAACAATACCTAGTACTTTGAATGCAGTTTTGTTTCTTTTAAAAAATAAAGGAATGTTTCCTTTCAGTAAAATGAGCTAACTAAAGGATTTAAGGTAGTTCCCTTCCAGGGCCCTTAAATTTTTTCCACCCTGTATATGTTTATATGTGTGAAATTATATCAAAAAGGTTTTCAACTCCTTACAATATGGTTAGAGCGTGCTCGTAGTTTACGTTACAATATGGTTAGAGCGTGCTCGTAGCTTACGTTCCAACAATCAAAGCCAGTAACTGCTACGGCGTAGCAGATACATATATTTCGTTCTACGACGTAGATAATGGATGCGTTCTCTTCACTTATTATATTTCTTCTGAGGTGTAATAATGTTTATACTACACCTGCTCGGAATGTACCTTCTTTCTTTGTTGAAAACGATGCAGAAAATACGTCATTACTGTCATACAAATATGCGGGCAGAAAAAGTGTATGAAAATTCATTGTTAACGTGCTTGAGCGGGCAGAAAAAGTATATGCAAATCCATTGTTAACGTGCTGTTTTTTTTTAAACAACATAAAGAATGAGCAAGTGGCCAAGTGGCCAGTATTATTTTGCGAACTCGTACATAAAACTCGAAAAATGATACTGGCCACTTGCTTTTCCTGTACATAATAAAAAATATGAAGGAAATAAAAAGTGACAATCGCACGCGAGTCAGTCGGTTTCTTTTATTGTATCTTGATTAAAAGTAAAATTATACTATTTCCTCGCAGGTGTAGTATAAAGCACTATTATGTATCACTCGGGAGAAAGTGCGATTCCCAACCCGTGTGTATTGAGGCCCTTGGCTTCGCCTCGGGCCTCAAACTACACCCTCGTTGGTAATCTTCCCCTTTCTTCCCTCGGTGAACAATGTACTATTGTTTACTTAGCATATTGCTAAGATTTTTATCCACTGAATTCATTATTTAATTTTACTAAATACTGAACAACGTTCCCAAAGAAACATATCTGTGGACACAAAATTTGTAAATATACACAAATATACAATATGTTTACTTAGAAAAAATTTAAAGTAAGATCAGAAAATTATGTAGTTTAATTTATGTGGTCCTTTCACACCCGTTTTTTAAGAGACTGCAAATGGTATAAAGTTAACGAAAATTTAATTTCAATATTGATATAAATAATTTTATGTATTTTTCACACATTGGTGATTCATCCATCGCAAGGAGATGGAAAGTATCATTGCAACTGGGAATGTGAAATAATAGCAACAATTTGCAGTAACGGAAGGGTAGCAGTTTCCAAGCAACTTCTGAAACTATTGATTACCAGAAGTGTATTCTTCTGTCCCTTCAAAAGTCTTTCGTTTAGTTATGATTTTCCGGCACTTTTGATTTTCTTTTTATTTTGTTTCCTTTATCTGTCTTATGTCTTGTATTAATTTTATGTGTAGTCGTGTTCGTATGTTATGTTACACTCACGGCATTTTTATATGTGGAGTATGAACATTTATATTATTTTATTTTTTTACCTCGTCTTTATTTAATGTTGTATCTATGCACAATATACAGTATCTATGTACAATATCTATGTCTCGCACAATATCTATGTAGTCATAATTAATCATGTATATTTACATTAAATAATACTTATTAGATCTTATATTATTGGCTGAAAATCAGCAGTCGTAAGTTCATGGAACTTGGCATTATGCTGAGCCAAGGTCCTTTTTGTTGCTACAATCGTTATTTCTTCTAAATATTTCATTTTTATAGTTACTTTTCTGTTTTCTTTGTTTTTTTATTTTTTCTTTTATTTTCTCTGTTTGTGTAGCAACAAATAAAGGTTTTCTTTCTTTCTTTCTATATTCATACATTTTTACGTGCTATTTTTACACGAAAGCAGTTTTGTGACTTGACTAACAACATCGTGTAAACTATTGTATAGTGATAGTGAAAATGGTTTCCGGTAAATCATCTGACCTTGAAAAAACAGCAAATGAAATTACCTTCATTCTTCATTCCAGGATTAAAACAAATAGTTAAATAATTAATTCCCGAAATAATTCAATAATTTCCCGAAAAGAAATAGCAGGTTTTTGTTATTAACGAACTGGTAAGTCAATTTGGTTGCCTTAAAACCATGTTACCCAAAATAAAGTTCCTCCCAAAACCAGTAACTATGCTATCGGCTATGGACACAATATATATTATTAGTAACTATTTACAGTTCAAAACACCCACTATGGAACATGATAAATGATAACAGCACATGTACATCACACATCATTCATCATGTTGGTCTCCGTGTTTCACCAAGAGACGAAAATTGTCAGTATGTAATTATATATATAAGATATAAAATAGCAGCTATCAGAATAGAAACGCAATCTGGTGTTAGTTTAAAATTAACTCTCTTTGAAAAACTCCAGTTTTCCTTTAATAAAGTATAATATATAAAGTAAGATAAAGCTTCCGATAACTTGAAAACCCTATTTTCCTATTCGTAGACGTATAAAACCTTCATAAATCAAATATATCAGTTCTAAGTTTTTTCTTGGTTTTATTCTGGAATAACTTGTGTAATATATTTTGTAACCCCCATAATGGTTCGTGCACTCGGTCACTCGTTAAAGTGTTAATTTTTCTATGATTTCCACCTTAATGCATCCATGAAATGCAAGTCACAGTCTAAACTGGTACACCCACGTTTCAACTACGGTAATACATCCCAATGTGACGGCTGGTAAGCCATATCGCCGTACTTCGGGCACAAGTATGGAGCAACAGTTTAAGGTGGGGTACTCCCAATTTATCTCTTTTCAAACTCATTTTAAACCATGAAATTGGGACAATAAAATTAAAAAATATATATAATATGTCTTTTTCACTCTTTGATCTTAGGGCCGTTTCCACCAAACATGCTTTCAAGTTTGGACAATTTAGCATAATTAAATCAAAATATTTTTATTCAATAAAATTTGTGTAATTCATGGAAAACATCATTTGGCGTTGGAACTAGTATGGTCAGTCTACTGATCTAACTACAAAATAAAATATTTTTTATAGAGTTAAGAAATGAAAGTAGCCTTTCCAGATGTTTATTGTTCTTTATTTCCATTCGTTATTTAAAAATAAATACTCAAACATTCAACATATTTAGCATACAGAAAAATCACACAAAAAAAAATTATGTTGGTGTATTTCTTTTATAATAACAAAGGCAAAAAATATTTAAATATTACATAAATTAAATATTAAGTAATTTGATCTCTTTACGCTAAAAGAAAAAAAAAGTCAATTTGGAACCTAGTTGCAACGCCAAATTACGTTTTTCGTGATTTTAGTGATCTTTCAGAATTCTGTTCTTGATAATTAATAATTATGATACTTGTGTTAAATCTAAAACTTTTTAACTAATTACACAAACTTTATTTGTTAAAAATATTTTGATTTAGTATGCTAAATTGTCCAAACTCTCGTGTTTGGCCGAGCCGACCTGTATTTCGGCCGTTCGATACGCGTTTACTAGCATTTCCCTGCATCCAATAAAATCGTAAAAATGGGCCTAAACTATGTTATAAATATAATTATATTAGGTTTTGGACAACAAAACTTAAACAAAAATAAACGTGGTAGAAAATTAGTTACAAAATGGCCGTCATATTAAAAACACATCCTTCTCATTCCAAAATAATAAATAAAAACACTTTGAAATCGCGAGATTTTGAGCGGCCCGCTTCCACTGAGCAGGATAGTCATGTGTAAAATGAAAGCGTTGGAGCAGGACCGATTTCTCCCGATATCCTCGCCTTAAGGCAAGCTCGCAAAACGGACATAAAAGTTTCTCTTCGAGATTTGAACCTGCGACCTCGAACCATTCGACCACAGAGATCAAGTAAGTTGTATAAAAAAGTTTGAAGTATAGAGGACGCGCAAGTTTCAACGGTTTTTTTTATACACCGTTGGTCGTACAGTTGGTAACCCTAGGTCATCGAGTAACAAATGAACCGATTTTTTATAAAAACGGGCTGACTCACGTCAGTACCAACATAGGACGCGCAAACCTTTTGATACGGTCTATGGAACATAGTAGCTACTTGTTATTTACTTACGTGATTGTTTTATCAGAAAAATTATGATGTTTTTGCTGACTGTACAAAATGCTGCAGGTTGCGCCCATCCTGTTTATTTTTATCTATTTTTTTCTACACAAATACCAATTAGTTACATCCTGTTATTGGATGAAATACAAGAGTTTGATGATGACATAGAGCATCATCCATCCATCCATCCATCAGCCTAGTTCGTCCACTGCTGGACGTAAGCCTTTCCAGGACTTTGCCACTCCCGGCGGTCATCCTGGAAGAATTGCCCATACTCACACACGCTGGGCAGGCGGGTTGGTGAGCGAAGTGCCGGAACCCTCGCACCAGTGATGCCGCTGCCCGTCACCAGTCTGTTCCATATAAGGCCCGGCTATTAGGGACGGAAATACCGCCATCCATCGGTCCCAGGCATGGTGGGCCTCCAGGTTTTTTGCTTGTGAGCTGTCCTCTTACTCTCCCCCGAATTACTTCGAGGGGGTCTCCAAGTAAGATGGTGGTACATCCACAGTTGAGCCCGGCATCAGCTCTACCACCTTGTAAATATAGGGCATACATAGGGCATAGACTAATAATACTTAGTCTATGCAAAGGGTTACCGAGTTTGCGCCGATAGTCTATTAGTGATGTTTAATTTAGATCTGAACTTTTTTTTATTAAGGCTTCGTGATTGAAACAAATTTTAACTTTGTGGCGTGTGGAAATGTCACGTAAAATAGTACATTATTGCAAAGGCAGCGAAATAGGCAATTGCAGGTCGAGTATGAGTTTGATGATACGAGACAGGCAATTGCCATTTCGGCCGAGGCATAAATAGTGGTTTTCTTAAAAAAAATGCAAGGAAATAAAAAAGGGGCTTTTACATAATAAATTTAAATTTTTTTTACAGTTTGTGCCGAAAGGTAAACGCATCTGTGGCTATACAGCCACGAGAACGCAATGTGTACGATAGATGAAAGAGTTCTAAATTCAAACAGCACACCGTTTCATACAACATTGCCGGTGCGCTCTTCGTTCCAAATTCAAAGAATGCGCCGGGAAGTGATTTTGGTTTTTCAGTTTACGTAAATATGATACTTCGCGTGTTCTTTATTCAAAAGTAATGATAATATTTCCGCGTATGTTTAAGAAAAGTACATTGGCGCTCCATATCTTCTCGCATAAAAGACGACTAAAAGATTATAGAAAAGTATACCTACATTCTATATCTCTATCGTATTGAGGGTTTGACAGATGACGTCGCTTATCACCGTCAAGATGAAACTATACCGCTAAGTGACTCGTCGTGTTCTGGCATGACGTCATAAGAAGCTGTACCGAGAGAGAGTAGTATCAGTCTACCGACTTTCCTAAATTTTTTCTGGACAGATTGATTATCGCCTCCAATGTTTTGACTCTCCTGCTTTCTGTGCGAGCGCGCTGCATCAGTCTTGTATCGACGCTTTTCATCAGACGCAGTATCTTCGGGAAAGTTGTTTATCTGTGTATTTATATTCTGTACACACGGTATTTATATTCTATTGTCTGAGTGCAAACAATATTACATACAGGGTGTAAAAGCAAAGGCAAGAATCCTTCTAGGGTATGTTAGTATGAATCATACAGTGTTTAAAAAAAATAGCGGCAATTTTTTTTCATGTAGCAGTACCACATAGTAACACGATTTGTTAAACTTGAAATACTCTAATCCGGTGGACACTCTCGCTGGTCGTTGACCTCTGATAGCGTCAGTAGCACAGAACATAATTATTCAATGTGATTGGTCGTTACCGCACTACGGGGTGAATGAACTGCATTGATAAGAGTGCGTAGCTGGATCTTAGGAAAACAATATAATTTTTGGTAAAAATTTAAGGTATACTTTTTTTTATCGTAATCGTATCAGTATCGTGTATACTTTCATACCCTAAAGGGATTCTTGATTTTGTATTTACATCCTGTATAACACATAGAGTATCGAATATCGAAAGCTATTCAGTAATGTATCTCGTATCGATTACTGCGATGAATACCTACTGATATGTTATTAGTGATGCCACAAAGGTAATTGATTATACATGTGAATATATTAAAATGGGTGTATATTTCAAATAAAACAATATATTTTACAGACAATAAAGAACTAATTTCCCAAGTACGCATTCCTGCAGAAATTAAAAAAAAACATTTTCAGTTATCTTTTGGAAGCCTAAATACATAAACAACAATCACACGTGAGTGTTAAAGCCGCATGTAATAATAATTTAGCACCTATGTCAGCTCAAGCGAGTTTTAATAGAATTATATAGGTAGACCCATTTCTTTATCATTAGTGACACTTTCTTTATGAGAAGGTTGTTTTGTATGATCACTTAACTGTGTGGTTTCATTATTACCTATATACCCATATACCCGTTTGAAAGGTATATTACGTATGTGTCGTGGCCAATAGCCACATCATGCAATGTATGACAGTCTTTCAACAAAACGTAACGCGAACGACGTGCGAAGGGAGCTTGTTAGTTGCCGGTGATCATAAATTCGGAAATCGAACAAAGTGGAGCGGAGCGAGGCGGTCCATATAGTTTTAACAGAATTGGCAGAGATTAAATTACGTTGAGGTGTGTTAATTCGAAAACCATTTCGAGATTTAAGTTTAATACGCCGTATTTTCGAAGTTTTGGTCTAAAAAAATATTTTTACGAAAAGGCTGCAACTTCCATTTGCCCTCGTGTGACGTCACTTGAGTAATGGCTGTTTAGAAATGTGTCCTTTGCTATCAAGACAATTTTATAATAATTTGCTTCAGACTAATTTGACAGCTAGATGACAGATGAGTAGAAAGACAGAGACAGACCACTTTTTTATAAGCAATCACACATCACAATCAGTATAATGCATCGAAATAATTATTTTCGATGGTATAATGTATAAAAGTCTCAAATGACAAGGTCATCGGACAATTCTTTAAAGAATCTTTTAAAAAATTATTTATATACCAAAATAATGAAAACAATGTCCTAAAATGGCGTACATGCTCTGATAAAAAAAAATTAAAATAAACTATGGGAATTCATTATTTGAATGATTTGAAATTAAATTAAATTTTTTGTGTTAAAACATGGGTTTGGGAATTGCAATATTGACAGTTAAATCATGATTACGGTCAATTCTACGATGTCGCTACGATGTATAAAAATCAATTTTAACGATTTAATAAGATGATGTAACAACACGTACAATACGTGACTGTCATTTAGAAAACTTTTACAATTAACAACATAACACACAGCCTTATTTAATTATACTAGGCTATCCGAAAGCAACCTTTCTTGAAATGGTTTAAAGTTGAATTTCAAACAACTAACAAGTTTGCTGGTCTATAACAATTTTCTGAGAAGATTGAAGCACTAACAGTAAAACTTTTGTTGTTAAAGTTTTTGCAAACATGATTTATAATGCAATTCCTTGATGAGTTTTCTTTAAAATATATCTTTAAATAACAGCGTTGTTGTTTTAATAATGCAACAGCTTCATTTCATTACAGGAGTTGTTTAAACTTCATCGTTCTGTATCTAATTAAGAAACTCCATTCACCCTGAAAATTATTGTCTATCAGAGCAAGTAATCGAATCATTTGTGAGAAATGTTATTTCGGTTATTATGGGAGCTCGTGCTGGGGGCTCGATTGGTGATCATTGAACCTTGTTCCTAGTCCCTGGCCATAGATTTTACCTATCATTTTAATCGTATATATATTGCTACATAAATTAAATAAACCTTTAATTTAGTTCACATACCTACATTTATTATTTTATTACATATATTATTATAAAATTAAATTTAACTTATAAATATATACCTACTTTACAAAATATACTATTTGAATTTGAAGTTATTATTTTAACATCGCCTCGTTAAGTTTTTTTCAGTTATTATATGATTTTGTTATTAAATTTTGTTAGTTAAGATTCTTGTTAGTTGATTTTTTTGTTTCTTTGATGTTGCTTTGGCATCTAAACTGCTGTTATTTACCATAACTTTTTTATGGTTCCTTACCCGTATCGTGTGATGGTACGGAACCATTTGTGCGGGCGTCCGACTCGCACCTGACCATTTTTTTTTATTTAGTCGGATACACACAGACAAGCACACTGAGGACTCAAGAACAACCCCGTTTTGTGAACAGGCTATATTCACCGAGGCGCGCGGTTACGCCCCAGAGGCCTGGTGTTAAATATTCACAAGCGCGACAACTTCGCCCTTCCAGTTGTGAACTTGTGTAGGAACGAGCTCATGACTACATAACCACAAAACTACACTTAAACAGATTATTTGGGAATTAGAACTCCTGGAAATTGTCATACATCTAATAATAAATACATTTTTAAGGAAATTGTTGTCTTTAAATCTTGGTTCTCTTATTAAGAACCCGGTCCGCGACGACGACAGTTTTGGTGCAAAGCATTTTGTTAAATATTTTTCTGGCCTTTATCGCGATGTTTTTGGAAAAACCAAGGACATACACCACTTCATATTGGCCGTTTAAATGAATGCCTAAAATTATTTGATTGACTTGTTTCTCTTTAGCAAATTGTGTTGGTACTTACGAGCCCGTTCCGAATAGTTCTTCATAATGCCTAAGTACCAAAATATTTCGCAAAGGAGAAACAATTCAATCAAATAAATTTTAGGACTTCATTTAGACGGCCAATATAAATTGGTGTATGTCCCTGGGTTTTACAAAAATATCGCGGTAAAGATGAGAAAAATATTTAAAAAATACTTCGCATCAAACGGACGAATAAATACGGAGCGGGTTCTTAGTACAAAACTTATCAATATTATAGATTTGAATGAATTCAGCAAGCATCACTTGATAATTTACATCTTTGCTGGAAGAGATCAACCTGCCCTTGAAAATATGATCACATGAAAAAAAAAACCATCGTCATTATTTCAATAACTACCCATCTTCTAGTTATTGTTTCCATAACTGCCCATCTCCTTGTTATTTTGAACAACGAATTCTTTTTATGCGACTATTTATTTGAACACCTTTCGAAAAACCATTGAAATGTTATTGTCTTAGTAGTTTCAAGGATGAAAATGAGGGTATAACTACAAGTAGACGATATGAGAAACACTTTAAAAAGTAAAATAATGTTATTGCAATTCTAGTACATAGAACGCCTAGCTTTTTTAACGGATGTTTAAGTTCCATGTACTTTAAACGGGCGTAAAACTTAGTAACTTACTAGTTGGCTAGACTTGATATGAAAATAAATAGCTTGTAACTTTTGCAATCCAAAAACTAATGAAACTTTTAATCGACTACGTAAGTTTATACTTCAGAGATGTCACAAAATTGTCCAGGGACAATTCTCAAATGGTTGAGACAATTTCACGTTAGGTTTCGAGCGAGTGTGAAATTGCTCCCCAATGTCTTACAAGGTTTTACTGTGGTGATATCCTTCTAGCTTTTAAAATAACGATATTATATAGCTTTGAGTTATCGTCCCCCTGAAGATGTTTCGTTGCTTGGAACTTTGGAACGGCCAGAATGATAAATTATTGATCATCAATATTACTGGTTATTAAAAATCAACTCAAAAGGTTAGAATAATAATTGTATCACACTGACCGGTTATCTATACATAGATAAAACTGACTGACTAATCTATCAACGCCAAGATCAAACGGCTGGACCTGGGAACATGAAATTCGGACTGCAGGTTCCTGTATCACGTTGATGTCTATATTCTACGTCGAACTTAAGATTAAGTAGGTATTTAGGGAAATCCCCACGTGATCGGGAGAAACGGAATCCACACCAGCAACGATGTTGATCCGCTGGGAAGATAATTAAATAACATTGCTTGGAGGGTAAATAAAATAAAACTGAGCCATTATTAACAACATGCGTCGTATCAGCTGAAACGCTCGTAACAAATCCTTGGCACAAAAGGTACGTGGGTTCAATTCCCAAATGGGATATAAACGATAAAGAACGCTTTGTTGAAACCGTTTTATTTGTAAAGCACATCTGTACCGTTACATAAAATGTATTCCTTTCTACAAGAATTTGAAATGTCTGAAACCATTTTTGTGTACCTAGATGAAAGAGAAGGCTTTGTAGGAGTTGTTGAACCCTCACCAAATGTCAGCCTGGTCTGGTTGCGGAGTAGAATTTTAAATCTGTCCCAGGATAATATCGATCGTGCGAGTTAGTCTCGCGCGCTGTGGGTTGTGTAAAATTACGAGTATATTAAGTACGTAGAATTAAGGATTTTTTTACAAAAATTCCACTCTTTATTTTGTAGTTGTGTTTCAGACATTTACCCTTCGACCAAAATAAAATAAATGGACGGGCCACAGCGTAAAGATTTTTGAAGTTTGTAAAGTGAGCGCCGGCTCTCACTTCATCTCAGTCGGTCTCTGTTAGAAGAGTGACACGTACGCTTATTATTAAATGTCATCCAAATAACTGACGAAAAAATGCCTTCTTGTGCATTTCCAAAGTGCAAAAAGCAAAATAAAGACTTACAATTAGGTATTGAAGTATAGTATATATCCAATTGCTTAGACTCGTTATGAGTGAGCAAATTGTAAAGACAGGGCCCGTCCATTCATTTTATTTTGGTCAAAGCATTTACCTACAAAATATATGAAACATAACAACAAAAATAAGATGGTAAAGCAATATTCCTTCAGTTGTGCCAGAAGACTTACTTGTAAACGTAACTTCAAGTTTCTAAGTCAACTGGAAGTGCCTTATAGGTTTTAATGATGAGCTAATTTGTATGAAACTGATTTCGTAAAGGGCGATAACTTGTTTTTGTGTTGAAATAGAAGCTTGTTTTTTAACAGCACCATCATCGGACCATAGACTTCTGTTAGAGGTATCAGTTTCAATTTGATATATCTCATGTTGACAGACGGACAGACGAACAAACAAATCCTATAAGGGTTCCATTATTTTATTCTGAGGAATACGTACGTACGGAAGGAACACCAAGAAATGTAATTCACCAAAAAAACGGAACTCTTGAAGTAAAATATTTGAAAATATTGCCACCAGTTTCAAAAAGGAGCACAAGAACACACTCTTGGTTGTCAGTCCAGCAATTTTTTAATAGCAATGATATTATAATGTATAATATTATAATTGCACTTTAATTATTATTAAAATGCATTACAAACTTGAAATCAAAGCGATGGATGTCGCAATAAAAACATATATTTTGTATTAATCTATACCAACAATAGGGCCACAACCCTAAAATCGCAAAAAAGAACGATCCATTAAAAAGTCTAATAACTACTCGATCAAAATGTATGGAATTCCTTCATTTTTGTGAATTCTGCTTTGGCTCCATTGAAAAAGTTGTTAATATAGATATTTTAATAAAATACACATACATACTGTTACCGCCACTGTGTTGAAGTGGATCGAGTACTTTGTCGGTCACGAGTTTGGTCTGTTTAGGTCTCAGCTTCGGTAGGCTGAAAGTCTGTATTTGTTTCCGAAGTACGGCCATAGGAATCACTCCCCATCATGCTGAGACGCAATAATCGTCAGTGAGACGGGTGTACGAGTGTGCGCGGTGACTTGTAATTCACAGTCCAAACTAGGAAACAACTCTGACACCCCCTTGAGGATTAATGTCGTAACGATGTATACTATCATTATATAGGATGCTTGGTAATTTGACCAATTCCTTGAAAGGGGTTGTACTAGAAATCATTTCCAACGAATTAAGTCCTATCAACTAGGTGTCGAAAATGAATGGCCTCCGAGTTACGAAGGTTTTTATATATTTTTTCAAACTTTCAGACTAATTACCAAAAAAAAAAAAAATTTTAAAATAACTGTTCCTCTCTCAGCACTTATTTATTAAATATCTGATCAATGATAGATGAGTGATCATTTATAAAAAAAAATACGTGCCCTGAATTCCCATAATCTCTGAATTAGAAGGTCTTAAGTGGAAAGAAAACCTTTTTGATTTTGTAGTTTTTGATATATCGACGTGTTTTACTTGAAAAAAAAATATCATTTTCGACCCCTAGTTGATAGGCATTAATTGTTGGAAATGATCCCTAGTATAACCCCTTTAAAGGAATAGGTCGAACTGCCAAGCAACTTGTATATACAACCACTGGGTTGACAACGACCAAAAGTGTTTGTGTAGCTGATTACGTAGATTTAGTTTTAAGCTGTTGCTGTTTTCATTGTTGATCTCAACTTGTTACACAGCTGTTTGATCGTGGTTAAGTGTTTAACAAAGCGAATAATCTTATTTCACTTTAGAATGTGACTTTGTAGTCCTTAGTTCCGAGTACCATTCAGTAGAGCTGGATCGTAGAGCACAATGGATAATCCTCTCTATGAGTCTATAATACCGCTCATTGCTTCGCTTGGCTGATATCAACAATACAGCACCAATTACTCCGAAATAAATATATATTATTATGTGGTAAAGTTGAGGACTAATTCTACTTTAAAGTTCAGGACGCATGCTACGGTAAAGTTGAGGACTAATGCTATGGTAAAGTTGAGAACCAATGCTACTTTAAAGTTGAGGACTCATGCTACGGTAAAACTGAGGACTAATGCTACGGTAAAGTTGAGGACTAATGCTATGGTAAAGTTGAGGACTAATGCTATGGTAAAGTTGAGAACCAATGCTACTTTAAAGTTGAGGACTCATGCTACGGTAAAATTGAGGACTAATGCTACGGTAAAGTTGAGGACTAATGCTATGGTAAAGTTGAGAACCAATGCTACTTTAAAGTTGAGGACTCATGCTACGGTAAAATTGAGGACTAATGCTACGGTAAAGTTGAGGACTAATGCTATGGTAAAGTTGAGGACTAATGCTATGGTAAAGTTGAGAACCAATGCTACTTTAAAGTTGAGGACTCATGCTACGGTAAAATTGAGGACTAATGCTACGGTAAAGTTGAGGACTAATGCTATGGTAAAGTTGAGAACCAATGCTACTTTAAAGTTGAGGACTCATGCTACGGTAAAATTGAGGACTAATGCTATGGTAAAGTTGAGGACTAATGCTATGGTAAAGTTGAGGACTAATGCTATGGTAAAGTTGAGAACCAATGCTACTTTAAAGTTGAGGACTCATGCTACGGTAAAGTTGAGGACTAATTCTATGGTAAAGTTGAGGACTAATGCTATGGTAAAGTTGAGAACCAATGCTACTTTAAAATTGAGGACTCATGCTACGGTAAAATTGAGGACTAATGCTACGGTAAAGTTGAGGACTAATGCTATGGTAAAGTTGAGAACCAATGCTACTTTAAAGTTGAGGACTCATGCTACGGTAAAATTGAGGACTAATGCTACGGTAAAGTTGAGGACGAATGCTATGGTAAAGTTGAGGACCAAACGCTACGCCAGGAATGTGTCGAAATTTTTAATCCATTAAGTTTTCTAAATGAAGTGCTATTATTTAGTGAAAACTTCGAAATAGATCACGAAACCCTACATAGTATTTAAAAACTAAGCTGAAAAAATAACCATTATTTCCAAATGATTTTTGTGTGAAACACGGGTTTTTTGAGAGCACTCGTTGCTCTGGTTGTCGTAAGAGCCACGGCTCAAAGCTCGTTATTTTGAACAATAAAAATGTCATAGAGTTTGGTTCCACTTGATGCAGAATGACATACTCAATGTTGGGTATATTCTTAAGGATTCTTCAATTATGTGACGAAATTTTTACTACGCCGTATCGGTAGAGGTGCTACGCCGTAGCCACATTAAGTGCTACGAGTGGCTACGACATATAATCGGCTGACATACGCTATACCACGCGGAAAAACAGTTGCTTTATAGATTTTTTTACACCTGAGGGCATTATGTATCTTTAGTTGCCATCTGGACTCGGTGTCTATCATCAAAAACATAGATATACTATCGAATTCCGATTTCCCAAGGATATGTTCGCACTTGAAGTGACGACACAGTTCGTTAATAGTTCAATACCCACTAAAGGCAATTTTGAAATTTCAGTTTTTATCTATGTTTTTGATGATAGGCACCTAGTACAGTTGGCAACTAAAGATACAGAATGGGGGGGCTGGTCATGGAATTTAAGTTGGTTACTACATCAATCAACCTCAATCAGATTGAATATTTACTAAAAAATACTTGACCAATAATTAAAGGCCATCATCGCGCTTTTTTCATTTAAACTGTACATATATTATTAGTATTTATATACCCGTTTCAGTTATGGAACTGAAACGGGTATATAAATACTAATAATATATGTACTCATTCATATCGATGCATTGTCTACCTATATCTTAACAACCCTTCTTGAAATATCTTCTCCTCCCCTCACAACCCCCTCTGTGGCCACCCCACAGACGCCGTGATCGATTACTGCGTGTTCTATAATACATTATGTGTAAATAGGGCTTGGTGGCTTTAATGGATGTATTTAAAGTCTTCAACTGATTATTGACATCCAAATACCATATTGCACACACTATATATAAAGTAACGGTAAGTTTTAGGTTTATACAACTCGGTGAGTTCTGATTCTCGTTTGAGTCTCGGTTACTCTGAAAGTGATTTCTACCAGCAAACCCTGTTGATATGGTTAATATAATAGGAGCAATAACATGGTACAGTATGAATATAAATATTACAAAATATATGCGCAAACAAAAACTATATTTTTTATTTTATTTTATTTCATCATTTTATTTGACCTTAGAGACATCTACAGCAAAACAATTAACATTCGCAATGAACACAATATAACAATACATGAAGAACATCATTTATTAAATAAACAAATACATTATATGAATATTTATTTCCTTTGTTTATTAATTATTATTATAACAATTTTAAAAAATTAATGTTCGATATATTTCAACCCTCGGTATGGGGCCATCAACAGACGAATGTAAAAAAAATATTGACAGATAAGTTAGGTATGTTTAAACAAGTAAAAGTGACACTTAAGGGGGAACGAGTCGTATCCTCTACGAAACGCACAACTTAAGATGGTTCTTCTTATTTCTGAATAACAGATATTAAATAAATGTGATTTATGGGATTTCGCGAACATATTTTAGTGTCAGTTGGACTTTTCCGGCGAAATTTTGTTATTTTATCTGTAATTCAGAAATAAGAAGAACCATCTTAAGTTGTGCGTTTCGTAGAGGATACGACTCGTTCCCCCTTAATAACAATTTAAGTAACTTTATTTTTATAAAATTTTTTGATTTTATGATTTTTAGAAAAAAGTTACTAAAATTGTTATTAAGTCTCACTTTTACTTTTTTAAACATATCTAACTTATATGAATATTGTAGCAGATTTAATGACTAAATTGATGGATGTGGAATAATCAAAAGAGGTGTGTCAGGATCGAGGCAGATAGAAATCTGTAGTCCCTGTTACCCTTCTGGGAGACAGGCGTGAGTATATTTTAATTTCATCAACTGCCAACAATCGCAAGTATTAATTAATCATGTTTTCAACTACAAAGTTTGAAGGGCGTTTCATGCCTATTTTGGGTGTTACCAAAGTATTGATATTATTTAATTGAAACTCTTCTATTACTTATATATATTGTAGGACTTGTGCAAATGGATACAATTTAAAATGAAAAAATAAGCTGTCTGTCTACTTTTCTAAGCTAACAGCCAAATCATTAATATTTACAATGCACTCTCACATTACGTTCTTGAAAAGCAATTTTGCGTTACGTGTCCTTTATGAATACATTTACCAGCTTCTGTTCAAATCGAGAAAATAATACCACTGAAATGTATTATTTAAACTCTTAAGTGTTGACCAAAAATCAAAATGTAGCTGAATAAAAGCTGACTTCACTCATAATTTCATTGAAATTAGAATGAGTCAAAGAAAAAGGCAGTTCATATTAAAATTCAAATTCAAAATTCAAAAAGTTTATTTTGCAAAGTAGGTATATATAATACACGTTTCACAAGTCAAATTTTAATCTTATAAAAATATATGTAATAAAATAATAAATGTACATGAACTACTTAGATTAAATGTTTTTTTTAATTTATGTAGCAATATATATACGATTAAAATTATAGGTAAAATATTATTATACAAGATGAAATCCAATCAACCGCCCGAACCCATACCGGAGACCCGGCCAGGGACCAGGAACAGGTTCAATGATCACCAACCGAGCCCCCAGCACGAATCCAGGCAGCCGACCAAATCCCATCCTATATACTACATAGTAATAGGTTACATATATAAATACATGCCTACCTCCGCCCATTCGATTAGTCTTGCTAAGAAGAACGGGCAAGAAACTTGGCAAGATCATGTCTTTTTTTTTTAACATAAACTTATACTATACATCAAATTACTTATATCTACTTTAACCAAGGGATAAGAAAATACAAGACAGCAGGAATTCAGGTTAATGAAAAAAGAAAAACATATATATCTTTGCCTACCTGTCTCATATAGTCTATTTCCTTTTACAGTCTGTAATTAATTAATGTTAACTCTTAAGAGGAATCAAAAGTTAGGAAATTATATTAATTAATTAAATTATTACCTACTTTCATTAAAATCAGTATCACTATAACACCATGCTTCACCATCATCCAAATATTCATTTATTTTATAATATGCCTTTTTCAGTAGGCCCTGCTTAATATACTGTTTAAACTTATTCTCTGACAAAGTAAGGACCTCCTTTGGAAGTTTATTGTAAAATCTTATACCATGTCCTACGAAAGAGGTACTCACTTTGGCGAGTCTGATTTTTGGAAAAGCCAGTTTATACTTATTTCTGGTTTCCTTACAATGTTGCTCACCAAGCCTTGGGAGAGACTCAACATTTTTTCTGACATATCTAAGGACTTGGTAAATATATTCACAAGGAACAGTTAATATATTAATTTCTTTGAACTTTTCTCTTAATGAATCCCGGTGCTTCATATTATAAATAGCCCGAATTGCTCTCTTCTGCAAAACAAAGACTGCGTCTGTATCCGCGGCTCTACCCCATAACAGCATGCCGTATGACAAAATGCTGTGAAAGTAACTAAAATAGACTAGTCTAGCAGTATCTACATCAGTAATTTGCCTTATGCGTCTAACAGCGTATGCGGCCGAACTAAGTCTACCACATAGGGCTTCTATGTGGGGACCCCACTGAAGACGAGAGTCTACCGTAATGCCCAAAAACTTAGTTTCGTTAACTAACTCCAGCTTGGACCCCTGCAAAAGCAAATTACAATCCACTTGAATTACATTTGGTAACGTGAATTTTATACATTTCGTCTTTTTTGCGTTTAAAACTAAATTATTTACAGTAAACCAATCAAGCACTAGTTCATTATATGAAATGAGTTGATATCATAAAGACTTAACAGTACAAGCAGGACCAGCGGGCCTATTATGTATCTCTAGTTGCGTTCTGGACTGCGTGTCTATCATAAAAAAACATAGATATACTATCGAATTCCGAATGTATAAGGGCATGTTAGCACTTGAAGTGACGACACAGTTCGTAAATAGTTCAATACCCACTAAAAGCAATTTTGAAAGTTTAGTTTTTATCTATGTTTTTGACGATAGGCACCCTGTGCAGTTGGCAACTTGAGATACAGAATAGGGGGGCTGGTTGAGCTTTCAATGTGGTTATGACTCATCATCACCAGCACTCTTCGGGAGTGCAGGTGCGCGCGGCGTACAGTCGTGTCTATACACAGTTACTTGCACTTTTACAGTTAAAAACACCTGTCAAGTGCGAGTCAGACTTGCATATTTAGGGTTCCATATCGTGGATGAAAAAAAATATTTTTTGTTTTGTTTTTGTGAATTTCTCAACCACTATATTTTTCCTGAAATATATGCGTAACCACATATTACCATGATTTTTTTTTCCGTCTACCAGGTTTGGAGATAAGGGGGGACATTAATTTTTTTGTGGTTTTTCGAGGATTTCTCGAAATAGATGCAAGTAAATATAACCAGATCATATATTTTTATAATCAGCTCTTTAATACCTACAATTTGATATCCATATAAAATATTTTTTTATTTAGTTTACTTTTTTATATTTCTCATTTTTGTTCAACTTTTTTAAAATTGCTATAGTTTTCCTGTAATTCGTTAATTATGACATATTTTTCATATTTTTCGGTCTACTAGTTTCGAATATAAAGGGACGAGACATATATTTTTGTGGTTTTTTATATATTTCTCGAAATCAGTGCCATTTAATGTAGTTCGGGCATATGTTTTTACAATCAACTCTTTAATATCTACACTTTGGTACCAATATTATGTTTCTCGGATTTTTTTTTTCATTCTCTTTTGTATGTTGAACCATTTAAAATTTTTAAATTTTGTTTACACTGTCTTATGTGGGCAAATTAGTGCTATATTTGTGCCAAATTTCACGTCTTTATCTTTAACGGTGCTTAAGTTATGTGGCTGTGACATACAGACGGACGGACGGACAACGGAGTTTCGCCATAAAGGTTCCTTTTGTACCTTTAAGGTACTACGGAACCCTGAAAATTTGTTCTATCCGTAACAAAACATTTTTGAATTGTTTTATTCTCAGTACTTTTTAAATTCTTCTACACTAATAATAAACATTTAAAAAGAACCGGCCAAGTGCGAGTCAGACTCGCGTACCTAGGGTTCCGTATTGTGGATGATAAATTTAATTTTGTAATTTTTTTCGTGAATTTCTCAACCGCTTTATGGCAGTATAAGCCAGGACTTTGATTTTACAAGTAAATCGGCTGTTGATACATCCATCGGAATACTCCGTGGAAGACCATACGGTGGTGTAGCTATTATGTGGCGTAAAAAATTGTTTTCCTCGGTATCAGTGATAACGTGTGAGAGTGTGCGTATAGCAGCAATAAGGGTAGAAGTTCCAGAGCGAAAGTTTTTAGTCATATCTGTTTATATGCCAACTGACTGTCTAGACAATCTAGTGGAGTTCACGGAGTGCTTAAGCGAAATAAACGCCATCATTGAGAACAGTGAGGTTGACTCAGTGTACATACTTGGTGACTTTAATGCACATCCGGGTGAATTATTCTTTAGGGAAATGGAATGTTTCTGTGATGATCAGAGTTGGCGTTGTGTAGATGTTGAGCATTTGGGTATAAACTCAGATAGCTTCACTTATGTAAGCGATGTACATGGATGTCGACGATGGCTTGACCATTGTCTTGTCACGGAGGCGGCGTGGGAGTCTATTATCTCTGTTAATATACGACACGACACACTTTGGTCGGATCATTTTCCGTTGGAAATTCGACTAAATTTAGGTAAGCTTAAACCCAAAATTATGTTGTGCAATAACCAATGTAATAGGGCTATATGGGGTGAGCGCGATCTCCTACAGATAGAAAAATACAATGAAACCTGTACAGAAAAACTAAAAGAGGTCGACTTTCCAATGGAATTCAGATGCTGTTGTGATAGGTATTGCTGTAATATAGAACATAGGTGTATAATAGATGAATTGTACCAAAAAATTGTATCTATACTTTCTGACGCGGCAAAATGTACCTATGATCTTAATAAGTGCAGAAGAAAGCTACATGTACCTGGCTGGAATAAACATGTGAGGGAGGCTCATAGGGAGGCTCGGCTTTGTTTTCAGTTGTGGGTTCTCCACAATAAACCACACACTGGTCTCGTTTTTGATAATATGTGCGCAAGTAGAAAGCTGTTCAAGTCAAAACTTAAGTGGTGTCAGGACAATAGACAGCAAATACAAATGGACATCTTAGCCACACACCACACCACAAAAGATTTTAGTAGTTTCTGGAAACACACAAATAGATTAAATTCAAGGCCGAGCGTCCCAGTGAGCATCGAGGGTGTGACTGAACCGGGTGGGATTGCAGAACTTTTTAAGGACCACTTTAGAGTACAATCCCCATTAGGGCCTTCCACACAAGTGCTCACCACTGAGGATCATCCTATAGACCAGCAGGTTCGTTTCTCCAGTAAAGAGGTAGCACAGGTGCTTAAGAGCATGACGCGGGGTAAATCACCTGGGCATGATGGCCTCAGTGTGGAGCATTTGAAACATGCAGGTGTTCACCTACCAAGAGTACTCAGTATGTTTTTTAATCTTTGTGTATCGCACTCCTACCTGCCTAGTGACCTAATGAAAACACTTGTTGTACCAGTTATAAAAAACAAGACGGGTGACGCCTCCGATAAGAACAATTACCGACCTATCTCGTTAGCTACAACCATAGCAAAGGTACTGGATAGTCTTCTAGATCTTCAACTCTGGGGGCTCGGTTGGTGATCACTGAACCTTGTTCCTGGTCCCTGGCCGGGTCTCCGGTATGGGTTCGGGCGGCTGATTGGATTTTACCTTGTATAATATATATTTTACCTATCATTTTAATCGTAAATATATTGCTACATAAATTAAATAAACCTTTAATTTAGTTCATGTACATTTATTATTCTATTACATATATTTTCTTTATTAGATTAAATTTGACGTGTAAAAAGTGTATATATCTATACCTGCTTTGCAAAATAAACTATTTGAATTTGAATTTGAATTTGAATTTGAGACATATGGTCCTAAATGATGCACAGTTCGGTTTTCGGCCAGGATTGTCGACGGAAAGCGCGATCTTATGTCTGAAACACACTGTGAGGTATTATACCGACCGGAAGACTCCTATTTACGCGTGTTTCTTGGACTTATCGAAGGCGTTCGACTTGGTTTCATATGACTGCCTATGGAACAAAATGAAGAGCGAGACTAGCACGCCGCCAGAATTGATCAACTTGTTCCGGTTCTGGTACAAGAACCAGACAAATTGTGTAAGGTGGGCAGGCGCATTATCGGGCGTGTATGGGTTGGAGTGTGGAGTGAGACAGGGGGGGATAACCTCGCCTAAACTTTACAACCTCTACATGAATCGGCTGATCGGCGAGCTCAGCAACACCGGGGTCGGTTGCTCAATTGACGGTACGTCTTTTAATAACATAAGCTACGCAGATGATATGGTGTTGCTGAGTCCTTCGGTCAGCGCCCTTAGACGGCTCCTTCATTGTTGTGAGCAATATGCGGTGACTCATGGACTCAAGTATAATTCAAAAAAATCTGAAGTTGTGGTTTTTAAAGCGGGCAAGAAAACTTACACTGAGGTGCCCCCAATTCTGCTCAGTGGTATACCGCTCAGCAGGGCTACCTCTTTTAAATACTTGGGCCACTGGGTCACCGATGACATGAGGGACGACAAGGATATTGAGCGGGAGCGTAGGGCATTGGCAGTGAGATGTAATATGCTGGCTCGCAGGTTCGCACGCTGTACTAAACAAGTGAAAATAACTTTATTCAGGGCATATTGTCAGAACTTTTACACGTGCAGCTTGTGGGTTAGCCATACAAAGAAATGCTTCAATGCCCTACGTGTTCAATACAATAATGCGTTCAGGATACTGATGGGGCTGCCGCGTTACTGTAGTGCATCAGGCATGTTTGCTGAGGCTCGTACCCAAGATTTTTATGCCATAGTACGCAACAGAACTGCCTCGCTGATGCACAGGACGCGCGGCAGCGTCAATGGTCTCCTGAACAATATTGCCAACAGGACTGATAGTTCAATCCTGAGACACTGGGTCTCAGTACATATGGACAGAGTCCCAAAGTAGTTTACAATAATATAGGTTATTTATACTAACATAGTTAATAAGTTGTTTGTAGTACTAACACCTATGGCCTAGTCCGAAATAAAAATATTTGTTTGTTGTTTGTTTGTTTGTTTATTTTTTCTGCAATCTTTACGTAAACCATGATTTTTTTCATATTTTTTGACCCAAAAGTTTTGGAAATAAGGGGGGGGGGGGGGAAATACAATTTTTTTATGGTCTTTCAAGGATTTTTCTTTCTAACACCCATCTATCCCTTTCTCCTGTTGCCCCGTTGACAGCTCAAAGTTACTCACTGGTACATGCTCTAAGCACTTATCCAACAACTCAACTGCCGTTCTTTTTAATTGTGTACTTAACCCTTTTCCCCTTCTTTCTGCAGTGAACACTACAATAAACCCTCATTTACACTTCGTTAAGTACAATGCGAGTTTAGTTCACACAGCCTCAGAGCACTTACCACCATTTCATTAACCATTTGTGACTAGATTCTAGAACGAAACAGAATAAACGAAAAAGTAGGTTTTCAAATTGTGCTCTACGGCACGATGGATAACTTTTTTTCTGATTCTTACAATTTGATAACAATAAAAACAATATTTCATACGTTAATTTAAAACCTTGTAATCAATTTTCAAATAAAAAATAAATAATAGATATAGCTGTTGAATTACAAGACTTATAAACTCATGAATCTATAAGAAAATTTCAGCTTTTTCATAGTTTGAAACCTATCATTTGAGTGCAAGAATAACAAATAACATTAGATGTTTCAAAGAAACAATCAATTTTAGTCTAAAAACAGCTTGACTTTGGAGAATATTTTCTTGGTGTAACGTGAGAATAATTTCCTATACTAATTAAGTTGTTTTTTATAAAAACCATAATAGAAATAAATTTCTATTTTTGAACACTTGGCGATTTATCCATCGCAAGGAGATATAAATTAACATTATATCATTGCAGTGTAGAAACGCAGAAAGAAAAGTAAATCTGGATATGAGTAGCTCTGAACCGGGATTTTTTTTGTTTTTTATAGTATAAACAACACTGATTTTTTTAAATAAATTTTAAGCATACTTTTTAAGAGAAGTAACATTATCACCAGGAGTTATTTTGGCAACAGGCACATTTACAAAAAAACACTGAAAAACGTAAAGTTAAGGATTTTTACCAAAAGTAAAGCTGAAAGTGTTTTTATTCTTTTGGGTAAAATGAGATAGTCATATAGATAAATTTATACCAAGAACATGTTTGAAAACCTTCACAGTATTGCCAAAATAAAATTATCTTGACACACGCTTTCATTCTCAGTGTAAAATTTCAGCTTTTTATGTCCAAGGGTCTTGGGCTGGGCGTTGAGTCAGTGAGTGAGTGAGTCAGGACGTCTCTTGTTTTTAACAACCCTTTCTTAGCGGAAGGTTGCGTTTTATTAGGAACTTATCTGCCAAATTTAAAGTTTATAGAAACTATGACAGAAATAAATTTCTATGTTTGAACTCTTGGCGATTTATCCATCGCAAGGAGATATAAATTAACATTATATCATTGCAGTATAGAAACGCAGATAGAAAAGTAAATCTGGATATTAGGAGCTCTGAACCGGGATTCGAACCCGAGACCTCTCGCTTGCCGGGCGATTGCTCTAACCACTGAGCTATCCAGGTCTCAACACAACTCGTGAATTTACCGATGTGCTTTCCCATACTGCAATGATATTTACCTATAAATAGCTAGGATAGGATAGCTCAGAGGTTAGAGCAATCACCCGGCAAGCGAGAGGTCCCGGGTTCAAATCCCGGTTCAGAGCTCCTCACATCCAGAATGAATTGACACTTTATTGTACACAAAAGACATATAAAAGAAAACAGAGTATTGAAAACATAATTTTGTACAAAGGCGGACTTATCACTTAAAGCGATTCCTTCCAGCCAACCTTTTGGGTGGTGAATAAATAGTCACTAGAAAAGTAAAAATAGGGGGATAGACGTAATAGATAGAGTAAATTAAATGAAAATCAATAAAGTGTAAATACAAATAACCTACCAGATTAAACTTAATTTTAATAGATATCATAGACTTACATAAACAAATATACAAGAATATATTAATAAATACATCTATATAATATATATATGCATATACATTTAAATATCAATATAATAAGGGTAAATAAGTGATGAGACTACCAACCTAATTAAACTTCATAGTGAGATCTGACTTTCCTCTTAAATATCGCCAAAGAAGACGACATACGAATCTCAGTAGGTAACTCGTTCCAAAGACACACAGCCTTGACCGCAAAAGAATTCCCATATGCAGTAGAAGTGTGCTTAGGGATACTAAGCAGGTGACTTTCCCTGCAGCGTAAGGAATTGATGTAAATTTACTTTTCTTTCTGCGTTTCTATACTGCAATCATATAATGTTAATTTAGAGTTTATAGCATCTATAGTTCTAGAGATTTGGTGGTAAGTGATAAGTGGTGATAAGTTAAAACACGTTAAGTGTCGATTCTCCGTACATGTTACAAAATATTAAGAAATAATTATAACGGACAAAATATAACTTTTAACTATTGTTAAAAGTTTGCTATACGCATATACATATTTTCAATGATATTATGGTAGCTTCAAAATAATTGGATTTTCCTTAAGCGTGATAACAGATTATTTTAGGAATGTACGGCTGGTGTCACGACTATGGAAAAACCAATTGTTTTTTAGCTATTTTAGTATCATTAAAAATATGTTTAAATTACAGTATTTCTACTGTAATTTAACACGATATACTGTATACTGTATGAGCAAAATTACAGTGTATGGAGAACACTGTACTTTTCCAAACGACAAAAATCACAAGTTAGTTAAAAATTTAGAACTAAAAAAAAGCAGCTTACATTATATTTATAAATACAAACAAAATAAGAATGTGTTCAAAACGAAGCAGGCTTTTAACGTGGTTTTCGAAATCACACACATTGCACTGTTCTTTAAGTCTTTATCTGCTTGCTAACCTTTTTTATACCCACGCCACTTTGTTTTGATGTATATTTTATGAAAATATATAATAAAATGCTTAATTTATCTAAAGATATTTCTGAAGACAAAAGAAGCGGACCACAAAGTTAAAAAGCTATACAAGCAAGAATTAACGTGAATTTCAAAGAAAATATGTTTTCAATTCTACTGTAAAACCCACTATAATTCTATTTTGATTCTACTGTAACTTGGTCTCAAACACTGTAATTTTGAGCCCCCGACGACACTGTAATATTAGTTTTCTCATCTGGCAACGCTCCATATAACAAACTTTTAATAAAAAGTTTTCTTAGCGAAAACTTGTAGTTTGGCCGTTATAATTATTTCTTAAGGCGATTACCATCGCCAAATTAGCAGCTAGATATTTCTCACTACAAATATCAACGGAAACGACATTGAAATAACGTTCATATCAGCGCGCAATGCATAGTGGCTGTTACGACGCTCGCTGCGTCCTTGATAGGGTGAAATAGGAGAAAATAATACTTTTCACATGGACGTGATTGTTCGATTGAATAATCGTATGTTATGTTTATAGCTATCAAGTTTATCTATTTATCAAAGCATAAATGAATTAATTCGATCAAACCGCTTAGGAGCAGTAGGGAATTCAAGCCAAAAAACACCATTCAGTTAAAACAATATTTCATAGAGAAGTTTTGGTGGTACGAAAAAGAAAAATCTTGCATATGTTGTCCTAGATTTGATTATCCGTAATACATTTTTTCAATATTTGTGGTTTAGCCATAAAAGAGGAGTAGGCTTTAGAAAGTACCTATTTGGCGATATTAAGCGCCTTAATATCTTGTTACATCCGAATTTTGTTTTGTTGTAAAGCTACCTTGAAGGTCAATCGGGATAAAGGGGGCGTGGCTTAAGAAATAAGGTTGAGAATTATTTTACGTATCTGCTGTTGATTGGGTCTCTAGCGGTTTTATAATAAATTAGGCCATTCGCAGCGCAGAATCGCGGTGTTATAATGTAATATTATAACATCGGATAAACAATCTAGGTACTTATAAAACTACTTTATTGATGCAATTGCCTTATTGCAGTAGGAGAGTAGATATATATAAAATACTATTATTCTATTTTAGTAGCTACAAACAGACAGACATTGGTGTCGATTCGGCGTAACACGATTTAACTTATTTGACAGGACTAACCTTATTTTAAGCGTCCTGTCTTTGTCTTTCTTTATTGAAAAGACGAGGACAGAACGCTCAAATTAAGTTAAATCTTGTCAAATAAGTTTAGATGTGCTACACCGAATCAGTACCATTGTACTCTACCACAGTAGTTCCTGTTATGCCATTCTATATCGTTCTAATTCTTCTAACGCCGGACTCTCAAAATGGAGTCTGCCGGAAGTGACGACGTTGCAATATTAATGCGGGCCGTCTGACGTCATTATGTGTGCTCAATAGGCTTTTGAAAAGATTTCGGGCACAACTTTTGTAGGGGCATAAAGTTTGAAGTTTTTCACATAAAGCTTTGTGTGAACTGGGCGTGTAAGGGAGCTTACAAAATATTATCTAAATTACTAATTGTTTAAAATGGACAGATTCTCCTTGAAGGGGTAACACAGCTCTTGGTGCAAAATGTATATTGTTTTATTGTTTTCATTACTTTTAAATAAAACGTATGAAATTAATGCGTTTTAAAGCAATTTAGGGGATTTCTTAACAATAATTAGGTTTTCACAAGAATATTATATCATTTCAAGCAAAACATTTTAAAGTGCTACCGCACTATTATGTTTTAGCTGTTATCAAAAATCGATAAGTAAATGGGTGCAAATTTTACAGAGCATTACAAGATAGAAAAAATCAATTACAAACAAATGTCAAGTAAGACAAATATTTTGAAGAATATCCTCAAAAAATATTAAAAGGATGTAAAGCGATGGATTTTGCTATTAATCTGTACGAATTCATCTCGTATTTTGAACTTTTTTTATGGTTTGCAAACACCAAAAAGATCTACAGAGAAGCTAAAACACTTCATTATTCAAATATATAATTATATATATTCGCTAAACTCAAAGTGATGTGTTGTGTGCTAAGCAGGTATGTCTTTCATAATAATTAAATACATTGAATAAATAACAATTTTATCTATTGTCTTTATTAAGTTTTTTGCTCAAATTCCCAGATCTGTGTAAGAGCCAGGACTCACGTTTTAAACTATAATATTTCGTATCTTTTTGATTACTTACCATTATTTACCCAACCATATTTAGGCCAGTTTACTTTTGTAACAACAGCATTGATTTTAGTTTCTCCGCTTAACATAGTAATATGTCTTTTAAGGATTATTTATTATCTTAGTAGCAATTCCATTCATAGGAAATGATTAATGAATCTCTCACAAAGGGAATAATCGGGATCATTTATATTTGCTTAAGGAGAAAGGGCAAGTACCAGGATAGCAGACGAAGACAGGAGATTAGGGCCCACATCACGAGGATAGACAAAAGGACATGTCAGGCTTATAAGTCATGATCGTTTATGTGTATTTAGTTATTACATTTGTCTGCCAGCATCCGCCTTTCTGGGTTGGCGGATAGCCAAATCATCAGCTTGATATCGCTCTCTTTTTAGGGTTCCACCAAAGACAGTTTCTGTCTGTCTGTCTTTCTGTGGCTTAACTTTTGAGTTTGAATTAGACAAGTGCGAATCGGAATCGCGCGGCGAATAACTAAGCGCTAAAATGGTAGCGCCTGACAAACAATTCGGTGTCTTCTGCGAATGGAACCCTCATTTTATTATTTATTGTTTTACTTTAGAGTTTTTGAATTATAAAATTTTGATGAATTTTTAAGTTGTTTATATTACCGTTTTTAAGATAGGGCTAAAACAAATATCGTTAAAAATATTCGAGGGATTTTTGTATGGGGTTTGTTATTTTTATTATTTGCCATGATAGAGGCCATAGTAAGTAACACGTATGCTCTGAAACATGCATCTGGCTACCTATAACGGTTGAACCTGTAGACCACTGTGACAGTCGGACCGAAGACAGCGGAGACTTATTAAAAGGGTCCCATTTAGCACTAGTATAGAACCCTAAAAACATTACTACTGACTTATTTTTTGTTTCATATGTGTTCTTTCAAATCAAAACATAGCCTTTCCCTTTGACCCTAAAGCCCAAACCTCCTTGTTTCAGGAACTAGCAGCATCAGCCCCAACACAGCGCAACTGGCGCGGGATCCTCATAGCTCTGCTGGTGATCGCTGCAGTCCTGGGCCTTATCGTCTTTAGCATCGTACTTCTGACTCCCGTCTCCGACGGTGGAGGCGCCAAAGGGAGGAGACCAACCTTGAGTCAGCTCTTCAGCGACAAGTTTCAACCGAAGCCCACGAACGCTACGTGGCTTACTGGTCAGTGGAGAATTCTTGTATTTGTCTCTTGTCCTGGCACACACTCAAACATGTTTAGTCAAGTATAAACTTTAGCACGTGTCCCCCAGCAAAATGGTGTGCTTAGCCATTTTTGCTTTCTTTTAACTCAAATAAACAAAAAAAAACGGCACTCATCTCTAATATCTTGACGTGAAATTCCACTATCAATAACTTTTTTTACCGTACAAATATTATTACATGATGATGATTCATCCGACCAAGTTCGGTCACGGCGACTGTTGCGGCTGTGGAGAGTGTCGGTCATGTGCCCTCATGTGACTTATGTAGCCTATCTTGTTTTTGAAAGTGCGGTTGCACAGGCTACATGTAAGTTTATGTTTTCATACATATTACATATCTGCTACACAAAAGAATGGCTGAATATAGAAATAATTTTACTGATTTCATGCATCTACACCTCAAATTGACGTTATTTATTTTTGTATTTATCAACAATAATGGTTAGATGATTAAGAAAAATATTACAGGAAAAAAAATCGAGAGACAATCGCGTTCCGGAGGTGCAGCGACATCGTAACAGCCACTTTGCAATTCACGCTGATATGAACGTTATATCAATATCGTTGCCGTCGATATTTGTACCAACACACATCGAGTTGCTAATTTGGGATGTGTATGCATTATAAAGTCAGATTGAGAACCTCATTTTGCATCTCTATGACGTTTCTTTTTAGTTTAAAATAACGCGCTCTCAGCCGTGGCTGTCATGACCACCAAGAACAACGCGCTCACAAAAAACTGAGTTTTTGTTTAATAACTTGGCTTTTAGATAAAATTATTTAAATATTCAAAAACAATCTATCAGAAATATAGTATTCTATCTAATCTATTTTTATTAAACCGATTGACTAAGTTACACAATGTGAAATAGTAAGTTTAAGTTGTGCATTTGACAGTATACGACTCTTAAGTGTGAACTCTCTGAGAAGGCAGCAAACTAGTCTATATAACTATGTATTACCTATATGTTATCTATAACCGTCATCTATGTCAGGTCAGGCAGTCAGGCATGTGGCCTAAGCCTGATAAGTCCGTCCTGTCAGCTCACGCCAAAATGATAGACTTTTAGGGACTAAACAATAGAGTATGAAAAACACATTAAAAGGCACAGCCTGCACTTTTGTTCCATTGAAAAACGTACTGCACAGGCAGCGGCAATTTATTACACAATAATATATCACTATTGTTGATCAAATCACACGAAATGCTTTTTATCCAACGATACGAAAATCGGTGCCATGAGCTCTGTGCGCCCTTTTCAGACTGTCTTTGTGATATAAATGGTGATGTTTGTTTGGTATCTCAAGCTTGGCTTCAAGTGCTTGACGTGTGTACTGTAGGTAAGATGTCTCTGGAGGTCTCGAAAGAAAATTAAAATATTAAAATAACGCGGACGAATTGCATTTTATAATATCCAGTATTTTTATACTATCAAGTATTCTACTGAATAGTCTTTCTACTCTTCGAACCATCAATGTCTGTCAGTCAGACCACTTTTTGAGATTGCTTTTTCGGTCTTTCGCTCGTCAACCTTATCCTTGGTCAACATCTCTGATGATCACAGGCCCGTAGCGAGGGGGGTTAAGAAAATAAAACGACAAAAAGTGCATGAAATAAAATAGACCGCTCCAAATTTCAAGTAATAGCAACAACTACATCACACAACTACATAACCACTATCATCCATCATCCATCAGCCTAGTTCGTCCACTGCTGGACATATGCCTTTCCAGGACTTTGCCACTCCGGGTGGTCATCCTGGAAGAATTGCCCATACTCACACATGCTGGGCAGGTGGTTTGGTGAGCGCGGTGCCGGAACCCTCGCACCAGTGACGCCACTGCCCGTCACCAGTCTGTTCCATATAAGGCCCGGCTATTAGGGATGGATATACCGCCATCCATCGGTCCCGGGCATGGTGGGCCTCCTGGTTTTTTGCCTGTGAGCTGTCCTCTTACTCTCCCCCGAATTACTTCGAGGGGGTCTCCAAGTAAGATGGTGGTACCTTCACAGTCGAGCCCGGCATCAGCTCTTCCACCTATTAAACCATCATCCACTACCAACGTATTTGACGCAAAAAGAGCAGTAATTAGACATTACAAGACGTGATCAGCACCATCTGTAGAGAAACCGATATATTTAGATTAATTTATTTGTCAATACTTTGTTTCATTCGACTCATGACGGCCCCATACCGTGGGCCGAAATATATCGAGCAAAAAATATTTTATTGTTTTAATTAAAATAAGGAATTAAAATAAATCAATATACATTAATTTACATAAAATAAAATAAATATTTATTATATTTGTGAAAAAACAAAATTGATCTGATTCTCTATAATTCTCTAAAAATCTCAAAACAGGAGAAGGCTTGTAATATTTTGAACTTTTCGAGGAGGGAGGTTTAATAGTCTTTTAGAGAACTAAATATTTTGGGGAGGGTACGACATGCAAATGTCCCCCTCTGTTTACGGCCCAAGCTATCAATCCATAGTTCTGCCCACCAAATATCCAACTATTCGAAAAAGATTTTAAAATGAAACATATTGTGATAGTTACTTAATTACCCTTTTTTCATTCGCTGATGATGGCCATACCGGAAAGAAATATTTCATATTTTATTTTACTTAATCCTACATACATAAAGCTTACAAAGGCAAAATATAAATTTATTCATGTTTTTAAATTGTGAACATTGAATTTTTAACACCAAACTCTCCCCAATAAATACAAAAGAGCCATTTCAGAAACAAAAGCCGTAACGGAACTGGCAAAAACTTGCGAATCGAACCGAGGATCGCGCCAACGTCCCAACTTCCAATTAACTCCATCTGTAGGGAAATAAATAAAATCAACAGTGAGCCCATCCGGCGTTTTAACGTTCACAACGCGAGCGTCGTCCGACTGATAATCTACAATGGAAATGTGTGAAATGGGAACCCCAAAGCGATTAAAAGGATTTTATCTATATTTCCATTAAGTATAATATTTCTTTCGTCACTCACTTTTAAAGTCAAATCTCCCAGTTCCAATTTGTTAAGAAGTCATTCTATATTTTAGTTACCATACTTTATTGTTTAGCCAATCCTGTCCCACTAATATGTATTTAAAACTGAAAGTTTGTTGGTTTGTTACCTAAGATCTCGAAAACTGCTTAATGAATCGACATGAAACTTTTACTGTCTTATAGAGAATGTCATAGATTAACATATTGGGTATATTTGTCATGCTGTGAACTAAGAAGTTACAACATGCGAAAGTGTTGGCACTATAAAAAAAAAGTTTTACATATTTGAAAATCTGCTCAAGTAAATGTCTAGAAATAGCAACAAACTATTTTTTCAATGTTTTCAGAAACAACATCTTTTCATAGCAAGAAATTAGCAAAAGTTAATGTGGAAACAGTTAATTACGAAGATAAAATTTTAAAATTTTAGCATTATTGTTTATTTTCCAAAATCCAAGTCAAAGTCAAAGTGAAGTTATGAAGAATGTAATGGCTTAAGGCCATAGAGCACTACAGTTAATATTTTAGCTCATCGAAGACGCTGTCAATGAAAACTATGTACTACCATAAATTTATTAATCCTTTCCACGGGGGTAAGATGAATACTACTAGGTACTATAATACTACTAGGTACTATAATACTACTAGGTACTATAATAAATTATTATTACATACGGCTTGAACACTCACGTGTGATTGTTGTTGACTATAAGGACCGGGACCCTCTCAACACACCTGGAGTTTATAAAGTCCCGTGCGATTGTGGAAAAAGCTACATAGGAGAAACCAAGCGCAACGTGTCCACAAGACTGACTGAACATATTCGATCCATGAAGAAACTGGACATTAACGGGTCAGCAGTAGCAGAACATGCACTAAGTTCGGATACGACCCACTTCATCCGTTTCGACAAGGCTACAGTATTAGTGAAGGAGAAATATACCATTCCTCGCAAAATACACGAAGCCATCGAGATAAGTCGTAATCCCAACTTCAACAGGGATCATGGTTGGCAGCTGGCTCCGTCTTGGAAACCGGTTCTCGATGGATCGAGCAACTTTAGGACAGTGCCCAGTGACAGTGACGATGTTGTGAGTTCGTTTTGTTTAATAACCGCCCCTAATAACAAACAATTGGAACAATCAAAGAAATCAAGTGCATCCACCATCCCACCCCTATCGACGACGCAGCCAACGCTCAGCGCACGAGCAATGCGTGCGGCTCGCCGATCGGCGGCTGCCAGTGCCCGTTTGACAACGACGTTGAACGCCGCGTCGTCGTCCTAAGAACGACACTCGCCTTGATAATGCCGAAATTGTATCGGTGAAACGGTTGGCATATAGTCAACAACAATCACACGTGAGTGTTCAAGCCGTATGTAATAATAATTTAGTATGTCAGCTCACGCGAGTTTTAATAATATTATAGGTACTATAATCCCAAAAAATCGGGCAGTTCCCTGGGGATGACTCAAATACGAATACCATGCGGGCGAAGTTAAATAAATTATATTTTGATTATTTTGGCATGGAGATCGTATAAGTATTGTACAGTAGAGACCGCATCAAGTAAGACACATTGGACTTTGTACCTATCTTGTATTATTTTCTGTAGGGGCTATTGTCGTACTGCAAGTGTATAGCTTGATGTGGTCTCCACTGTACCTACTGTAAGGACGACGCTCAGTTTGGTGCTGTTATTTTCTTAATTTTTTCTACCACGTCGAGGTTATATTCTCTACATTAACCATGGAATTCATACGTACTAGTACATACTAATTCCATGACATTAACTCAATACGTTCACTAAAATTATTAGTCCCAAAAATATTGACCGACTTGATAGGACAATGTACAAAAAAATACGCCGGCGAAGCCGCGGGCAAAGCTAGTATGATAATAAAGATTTCTATCACCATCATCATGTTATCATCAGGTAACACAACCTAACTCACACCAACATGTATGGGTACTCCTAAATCGAAGAGTAACAAATAAGAAGAAAATAATTTTCAGTTTGTGCTTTCCTGGTGTGTGACACCAAACCGAAATATTCCCTCAAGGAACAGAAATAAGAAGTGTTTTTGAATATTTTTGAATAACCCAAATAATTACACAATTCACAGGTAAATATGATTTTGTCATTAGAATGTTTTGAACCACATTTTTACAGTAACGTATTGATTTTCTTTGTTGTATTTAGTAGTTGTATGCAGGATTGTCCAAAATATTAAGTAAAATAGTAAATCTAACTGTAATGTCATAGTAATTTTTTGGTGTCATTTTCTCTACTACTTTGTTTATCTTGTACATTCTAAATCTATGGTGTAACTTATATCTATCTCTTTTTCAAAATTATGATCGAGTGAAAGAGATAGACATAAGCTACAACAAGAAATATGAATCTCGCGCTTTTTTTCCTCATATTTCGTGAAATTGTTTGTTGAAATTATTATAAATACGCATTGACGATATTTTTGATGGATGATAAAGTATTGTGTGTAACTCAACATAAATAGACATTGTGACACTCGTGCAGAGTTATTACGAAACTCATTTTGTTCGTTTCGTAAACAAAAATCTCTGATTAGGTATGTCACAGTTGTACAAAATACTATTAGGGGAGCCTTGAAACTAATTTTACTTTATATAGCACAGACTTTATTTTGAAAAAAGTATAAATTTTCTGGAATATATTCATAGAAGGTTTTTTTGGAAAGATATTCTGCATTTAATTAAATTTATACGAGAAATGTATTTACCCTGTATCTTCAGCCCTAGAAGCACTTAGTTCAAAGTTCAAATGAAAATTTGACGTGTTTGAGCACCATGTAGACGCTCTCTTACTAGTCAGTCACTTGAGTTCACCACCACTTTAACTAGGCCACTTGAAATTTCTTATTTCCCTACAATAAGGGCTAATTTTAAGGGTTATCCTTGATTTGTGGTGCTTTAGTTTGCTCTAAAATTATTACCAAGCTAGCTGTTTTACATTTGTAACAGAAGCTGAGGGTTTTCGTTACATGGAAATGTAAATTTTCATTTCGGTCGGGCGTGTTTCAAGTGTTTTGAGATGTGATAACGAAGGGTTTTATGGTTCAGAGAAACGAATATAATAGAATAGTGAACTGTTTCAAAAGAGGAATGCCCGTGTTGCATGGCTGGCTGAGCTTAGTACGTTCACTGACATATTTTATAGCTTATCTAAACTAGACGAACTTATGTTTTGTTTGTCCTTTAAAGGTGTATCTTTTACATACATATTGGGTGTAAATAGACTGCTATCTTTTAATGAAATCACAAACTCTACTGATTATACTGAACAACTTTCCCAAAAAATTAAAAAGCTCTAACAGTTTGTATGGAGAGAACATATTTTCGGTAAGCTCTAACAGTTCGTATAGAGAGAACATATTTTCGGTAAGCTCTAACAGTTTGTATAGAGAGAACATATTTTCGGTTAGCTCTAACAGTTCGTATAGAGAGAACATATTTCCGGTAAGCTCTAACAGTTGGTAAAGAGAGAACATATTTTCGGTAAGCTCTAACAGTTGGTAAAGAGAGAACATATTTTCGGTAAGCTCTAACAGTTGGTAAAGAGAGAACGTATTTTCGGTAAGCTCTAACAGTTCGTATAGAGAGAACATATTTCCGGTAAGCTCTAACAGTTGGTAAAGAGAGAACATATTTTCGGTAAGCTCTAACAGTTCGTATAGAGAGAACATATTTCCGGTAAGCTCTAACAGTTGGTAAAGAGAGAACATATTTTCGGTAAGCTCTAACAGTTGGTAAAGAGAGAACATATTTTCGGTAAGCTCTAACAGTTGGTAAAGAGAGAACGTATTTTCGGTAAGCTCTAACAGTTCGTATAGAGAGAACATATTTTCGGTAAACTCTAACAGTTGGTAAAGAGAGAACATATTTTCGGTAAGCTCTAACAGTTGGTAAAGAGAGAACATATTTTCGGTAAGCTCTAACAGTTGGTAAAGAGAGAACATATTTTCGGTAAGCTCTAACAGCTCGTATAGAAGGAACATATTTTCGGTAAACTCTAACAGTTCGTATAGAAGGAACATATTTTCGGTAAGCTCTAACAGTTGGTAAAGAGAGAACATATTTTCGGTAAGCTCTAACAGTTGGTAAAGAGAGAACATATTTTCAGTAAGCTCTAACAGTTCGTATAGAGAGAACATATTTTCGGTAAGCTCTAACAGTTCGTATAGAAGGAACATATTTTCGGTAAGCTCTAACAGTTGGTAAAGAGAGAACATATTTTCGGTAAGCTCTAACAGTTCGTATAGAGAGAACATATTTTCGGTAAGCTCTAACAGTTCGTATAGAAGGAACATATTTTCGGTAAGCTCTGACAGTTGGTATAGAGAGAAAATATTTTCGGTAAGCTCTAACAGTTGGTATGGAGAGAACATTTTTTTTTCTTTTGTGCACGCATTTTTCTTTGGGAAATTCGTTCAGTATGATTAGTAGAGTAGGTAGGTAGTATCGTTTAAAGGTTGCAGTCTATTTGCGCCCAGTATATAATTTGTGGCAATAACTAAGACTTGTTGAAATTAGCTTTAAAGTAGGAGAAGCTTAGTTTTAGTAAAATCAATCTAAGCTTCGCTCAAACCCATGACAACGAGCCTATTTTGGGCATTGCCGTTTGATGGATTTTATAACCTATTGATTCGTATGTGTCGTCGCAGGTATAATATGTTCGAGCCACGATGTTTCCTGTTATCTATTGTTTAAATATTGTTTTAGTGAAGGGACCAAAGATTTGAAATCTTTGGAAAGGAAGATTAACCAGATTAAACTCGCGAATTTTTTTAACATTTGATTGCCATCGAGATTGATGCTCTTTTTCTTCGACCTTACTTCTTTTCGATTCGATTCTTCGCCTATAAGATTATTTATTGTACCAGTACTTGTTACTTTTAAGGGTTCCGTATCCAAAGGGTACCAAACGGGACCCTATTAGTAAGCCTCCGCTGTCTGTCTGTCTGTATGTCTGTATGTCTGTCTGTCTGTCCATCTGTCCGTCTGTCATAGAGATCTATAGCTTCAGCCGTTATAGGTAGCCAGTTGAAATATTCAGAGAATACGTTTTGTTAAGGCCCTTAACAAGGCAAATAATAAAATTTAAAAAAAAATGGAACCCATACAAAAAACCTCGAAAAATTTGCATTTTTAAAGTCATCGCCCCCACCTATCTCTGAAACAAGACGACTGAAAAAATGAAAAAAGTCATGGTAATGGTTAATTACGTAAAAATTACGGGACAAATATAACGTCAGGTTTATAACGCGGACTGGACACTAATGTTCCCACACGGGATTTGAACCCGCGACCTGCAGATTAGTGGTCAAGTACAACAGACCACAGAAGCGCTCTTTCAAGAAATTTCCTTATTACAGAAGCAATGTTAGCGAACAACTATCGATGGCAATCTTAGTCCCTTCCCTCACATATAAGCCAACATTGATAGAAATAAAGAGCCAATTATCTTCGTTTTCTTAGAACTTTTGCCGATAGCGGTAGCCTGGGGCAGGATTATATAAAGAGAACAAAATTATAGAGAGAGAACAAATAATCTTTATGTAGGGGCTTTGAGATCAATCGGGCTATTTAGTGGAGAGAAAAAAAAAGTGTTCGCTATCACATGTGGGCCAAATTTGAAAACGAGGAAAACGTATAAGAGGATGGCATACCCTAGCAACTTTTTTTATTACGCGTCCAGCACAATAAGTTTAATGCAAAGATCTTATTTGCTTTTCATAGAGGCGATTATATGTTGGCTCTTTGGCCTCTTGTTCTTGGATGCGTAATACTAGTGATCACGCAGCGAAACAACAAACTGGTGTGTTTTTAGCTAATACTGAAATATTTTGTAGGAAAAAAAATATTGGATTTAGGTAACATATTGCTATTGCCTATTTTATAAAAAAAAATTTGAAACGAACGTTTGAAAACCAAAAAAAAGAGGGTGGAAAACATTTTTTTTTTTGACAAAAGTATAAATCTTAAAACATTGTTTATAGGTGGAATCTCTAGATAAAAAATCGATAAATCAAATATATTTTCTTCAATATGAGGAGAGACCTAGTTTCTGCCAATGAACCCTTGAAAACCTGGTGTTGTTGATGTTCTAGCGTCAGGTGTCCCGTTAAAGCGCAATACCCACTCGATCGAAATGTGTGAAACAGCTGATTTTCTTTGCGATTTTTTGAATTATTTCAATAAAAGTTGTTTATTTTGTTTGTTGTTTGTTCATATTGATGGTATCAATAAATATTTCCATTTTCATTTTCATTTACTACCACCACTTTTAATTGCACTTTTGTACTTATAAATAGGTAAAATGATAATAACTAGAAAAACTTATATATTTTATCGCAACTTCTACAAAGATAATATTATATTTGAGTAAAGCGTAGAGGAAGTAAATTTAATTAACCTTTAACTTATACTTTAATATGTGTCTATGTGTAATTTACTTCTGTGTCTTCTCCATGAAATATATAAAAAAATAAATAAAGAAGATGCTAATTTCATATTAAATCATTGCGGTTGCTGATTGGTTATCTAGCGGTGTTATAATAAACTAGATGTGCCCGTGGCTCTGCCCGCGTTGAAAATATAATTATTATTACAAAAAAAAAAGAAAAACCTTGAAACATTTGAATCATACAAAGGAGATATGTTTGTGAGTGTCGTTGGATGTAGGAGATAATCACTGAAATTAATTCATTTGTATAAAATTAATTCTCTGGAAAAATAATTTGATGTTTAATTTGCGTTTAAAGTTGCGTGGTATGATGTTACGTTTTTGCAAACCCAAAAAAAGGAGTACATAGATATGTTTTTATTTACAACTTCTTTACAAATATCTTTATTTAGTATAACGTTTTATTTAGTATAAGGTTCTAGGGCGTTTTGTTTTATTTTATATTACTTAAGGTGTTCACGCTAGACCGTGACGCATGATTCGCACCCGCATGCGGGGATGACCCCCCCCCGCCGCGCGCCGGTCGAGGCGCGCGCGGGCGCTGGTCTCGCTCTGTTCGGATCGACGAGCCTCTCTAGGCGCACGCGCGCGCGCCCGCGCAGCCGACAGCTCTAAACAATAGACATTCGCGTCAGCACAAACAATATCGCGTACCTAAAGTGTAGTGTTAATACAAGTGCTGTGTACATCACTCAAACCAGGACATTCAATACATCCCTGCACAGACGCCAGCTCAACTAGCCAACAAGAAGGCTCAGCACGTCACCGCATCTCCTGTCGGCCCATCGAGAACAACATTCCAAAGCAAGGTCAGTCAGTTTACCCACAATCTTTTTCTTATCCTGTCTACTCTCCCATTCAAATTCCATCAGCTCTGCATCCTGTAGCCAGCGGCTACATTTTTGGTCCTTCGGCCGGATCGAATTCTGGTCCTTACAGTCCATTTTCACAATTTTGGCCCTTCAAACCGCTACTGAACCAGCCCCCGTCGATTTATTACAGTCCATTTTCAATCCAGGAAAATTTTTGGTTTATATCACCCCCCGACTATCCCCCGCCGGCCCATAACTTTGTTTTGAACCAGCCCCCGTCGATTTACTACAGTCCATTTTCACCCGGTTACATATTTTGCCCCCTTTCCCGGCAAAAAATATTTTGTGGTTTCGAATACCTATCGCGGGTAGATAATTAGAACCGCCGCCTGGAACATTCCATTTATCGGTTAGAACCGGCCCCCCCACGCCCCTTTACAGAATAACTCATTTTCATCACGGTTGTAATTATTGTTCAGCTCAGATAATATAATTATATCCATTCGGCCCAATTGTTTATTACAGTCCACTATATTTCTTTATTAAACCCCCCCGTCACTTCCAGGGATTAATTATCAGCCCTTATAAACCCCATACGTAAAATTAATTAAACTCAAAGTCAGCATTTTGCTCAACATTTTTTACATGTAATTCCCGACCCAATCTTTTCAAATGTTCTCGAAGTGATTCAACTTTGCTCGTAAATACATAGTTCACATTTTAGTTTCATATCGTGTTACAACGTTTTGAGTACCTACACTTCACTTTGTTTTCTATCGCGCGAAGAGGTGCAAATCTACCCACTGTCAAAGATAGTTCTCGTATCTTGCGAGATATTTTTTGTGAGAGTATAAATTTGCTTTATTTCGTGCACTTATATACGTCACATATATACGTAAGTTACGTGTGTTGAGTACATAAGTACACACGTTATACGGTTACGTATTATTACGTTGATTAAAGCTTGATTAGCATCATTGGATTGTCCGCACATTTAGATACGATTTCTGCCAGGTGAACGCATTCTTTGTTGTTTACGAGTTTGAGGCAGTAGATAGGTATTTTATTAGTTTCGTGTAAGCGGGAAATAGCATAATAACATAGGAGTGAACAAGGTCATCAGCCCTTTTTGATATTTAATGTTGCGGTAATCTTGTGTTACGGTAAAAGTTTTCCGAACAGTTTTATCCTGTTATTGTCTGCCTTTTATTGTTTATGGTACACATATAGGGTGTTCCACGTTGGTTTATCAGCTCATATACAGGTTGTTTAAAAAAAAAAAAAATTTTTTTTTTTTCTTTTTTTTCTTTCTCTCTCTGTCGGGTTTATTTTCCGTGTTCCGTTTGAACATGGCTTTTGTTATTTCGGCCCGCGCAAGTTACAAGCTATCCGCACGTTGGAGTTGGTAGCGCTCAAGTTTTTAATAACTCATTTTCACATATAGTCACACTCATCACACATTCAATCAGCACATACACACTCAACTCATTTTCACTCACACATTCAATCAGCACATACACACTCAGCTCATTTTCACTCACACATTCAATCAGCACATATAGACACACTCAGCTCATTTTCACTCACACATTCACTCATCAGATACACATTCAGCTCATTTTCACTCAATGAAACCAGCACTCAGTCATCACACACACACTCATCACATACACACTCAGTTCATTTTCACTCAATGACTCCAGCTCCAACAGAGAATTCTTGTAACTCCGCACAACGTGTAGTGAACGTCACTAACACACCAATAATAGCAGACGTACATGGTCAATTTCACTCAGCACGAGCCCTGTTAGGTTTTATCTCACGTCGCGGTACTCTAGTTCTCATTCGCTCAGAGTCGGCACAAGCTGTGTAGGTGCTAGGGATCAACTCATTGAAGTTCAGAACTTCCTCGGGTCAAACAATGATGCAATCACTCACCAGCTCGCGAATCAGCACATAACTTGGTTCGGCGCTCTGCACGAAATAATACTCAACTCAAGACCCCTCTGCCCGATTTTATCCGATCCTACGGACTTTGACCCTCTCACGGCCGGACATTTCATTATTGGTCGTCCGCTCACCGCTCTACCTGAGCAGTCTTTTTACGACAGACCCATATCTGTTCTTAAACGCTTTCAGCTCATTCAAGCGCTCTCTCAGCGCTTTTGGATTCTCTGGTCCAGATCCTACCTCCATACCCTGCAAACCCGCCCCAATCAGCTCTCCCCTTCCTCCCCTCCTCAAGTGGGTGAACTGGTCCTCATCAAAGAGGATGACTTGCCTCCGCTCCAATGGAAGTTGGGGAGAATTCTCCGCACAATGCCTGGCAAGGATGGAGTGATCCAAGTTGTGGATCTGGACACAGCCCATGGAGCCGCAGCCCCGGCCCCCCCAGGATGTTCACGCTAGACCGTGACGCATGATTCGCACCCGCATGCGGGGATGACCCCCCCCCGCCGCGCGCCGGTCGAGGCGCGCGCGGGCGCTGGTCTCGCTCTGTTCGGATCGACGAGCCTCTCTAGGCGCACGCGCGCGCGCCCGCGCAGCCGACAGCTCTAAACAATAGACATTCGCGTCAGCACAAACAATATCGCGTACCTAAAGTGTAGTGTTAATACAAGTGCTGTGTACATCACTCAAACCAGGACATTCAATACATCCCTGCACAGACGCCAGCTCAACTAGCCAACAAGAAGGCTCAGCACGTCACCGCATCTCCTGTCGGCCCATCGAGAACAACATTCCAAAGCAAGGTCAGTCAGTTTACCCACAATCTTTTTCTTATCCTGTCTACTCTCCCATTCAAATTCCATCAGCTCTGCATCCTGTAGCCAGCGGCTACATAAGGATTATTTAGTTTTAAATTAGGTTACTTTTTTGTTATTTAAGTTTTAAATATATTGCATAACCATTTACAACTATCATAGATAAATTTTAATTATCCTATCCAACATTAATTTAAGGGTAATATCCGTCATGATCTAAAGACAGTTCCTGTTGTTAATTTCACAATCTCCGTAAGTAATAGGTTTGTTTTTGTTCTCTTTACTGCCTAAATAACAGAAGTCCGGGATATAATGTTATTTTAATCTGAGTCTCCATCTTTGTGTTCCGTTGTTATACAAACATCTACAAAGTAAACAACTCTAAGCCTAAAGTTATTAATATATTTATTATTAGCCTTTAGCCCGCATTCAATCTCTGGTTTTTGGCTTGGGCGTTATTTTATCAACACCTTATGTGTTGATGTGTCATTTTAAATATTAAAACATGTTGAAAATTAAAGTTAAGGCATGAATTAAGGCTCCGTTCCGTACGTTTTATTTTTATACTATTGGCAGTTTATTATCTGTTGTAATCCAACTTCATTCATTCGGTCAGGTTCGTTCACTCACTCTCGCTCTCTCTCTCGTTCCCTTGTCTCGGATATTGGACTGTGGTTTGTTAATCATATTATAATAATAATAAATAGTGAGTCTCGGTAATCCAGTGTTATTATTAATTATTCCTAGGATTAGGCGAGTCTCAAGATATTTAAAATAAAAATAAAATGATGTTATAAAAAAGGACATACATAATAAGACATTTTGTAGATCTGGAAACCTGAATTTATTAACTTTGCTTGATAGAAAAAAATCACAAAGTCAGCTCTAATAAAATCTTAAAATGGCGTTCACCAGAATTTTCTACATACATTACCTTATTGTTTATTTGAAATTTATGGTAATACAAAATTGATTTCCGAGAACGTACACCAAATGGCGCTGAATGTAAAGTCTTCATGTCCAGTTTTAAGATTATTTGAACAAAAATCCATTTTTATTATTTATGAAATAAAACCTGTATAATTTTTAATAAATAATTGTCAGAACAGATATTTCCTAACATTTTATTTTTGAGATTTCAGGGTTAGCTCCATAGTAAAAGTTGTTATATACCATTGAATGAATAAGCTCTTCCAACATGGTTACACCTTTCTGTTACACGTAGCAAGTGGATTATAAAAAACCCGCCTTTTAGTAATTAAACAAAGCTGTAATTATTATAATAAATTTATAATACCTAATACTTATGTATTGCGTATGCTGCCATCTCAAGGTATCCATTTTTTCTTTAAATTAGAATTTAAAATTTCAATATTCTAATATAGAGAATCCAATGGAAACTTTGCGATGACACCATTAAATATATGGGTATTTAATTTTTGTAGCATAATAATTAAGCAAATTTTAAATGTATGTGTTCAGTTTTGTTTAATTACTAAAAGACAGATTTTTAACAATTCGCCTTTTAAACGGCTTTTAAAACAAAAGAGACAGACAGACAGACAATTTGTTTTAAGCAGATACGCCTTTTTACTCCTTTACTACCTATTATAATAAAATATATTTTTACAGGGGCTAGCACGTGCCAGCGATAAAGCGTTTATCTATCCTTCTTGCGCGTTATACGCGTTTATCATGTGCGAGATATTGTATTATGATATTATGTGCGAGAGAGCAAGTATGATGGAAAGACACTGTATCGTCGGCGCGTTTTAGACCCTCAGCCCTCGTAATGTTAATGTCCATTGTCAATAATTGTATTATTTTATTAATAATTATTTTATTACTAAAAGTAACATTTCGGCCGGTTTCCCGCACACTAAAATGCGTTTAGAAAATCAGTTGTGGAATTGTGTAAGAATCGTACGACGTAAAACGTACGATTTTAATTGTCAAACTGGCTAATTTGCTTAGGTGAATAGCAGTTTGCCAATTGCGTTTTAAAATGTCAAATGAGTACGATTTTCTTACACAATTGCACCCCAGAATACGGCCACGTGACCAGAATAAGTCCTTGCGGGCGGGGAACGCGGAGAGGGGAGGCCAAATGCCTAAATCGGCCGCTCGCTGTGTAGGGACTATCCTTTTAAAAATAATTAATTTGGTACGAAGGGAGGTCTTGTGGCTGGCACAGTAATGGATACATTCAAAAATAATTAATTTCACTTCTCGTACTAATCTTGCAATTAAACTTGACCTGCTAATTTTGCAGTTTCATAATATATTTTGCACGTTATGTTAAGTTTATATTTTTTGTTCAAATTTACTGAAGGAAATTTACTTATTTGAGATAACTTTACGGAGCCATAAAAGTATCAAAGTGTACTTAATGTAAAATTTTAAGGTAAGAATTTAGAGACCAAAAACTTACACTGTTAAAAAAACATTTTCCTTTAGAGGCAGAGCCGAGCAACTTTAGGGTTGGTAATTTGGCCATCAAAGGGCCGATATTAGGAATTCAATTTGAGCCCAGAAAAAGGGCTCTGAAAAAAGGTAATAACTACGAATTAATTGCAGTCCATTGAGCAAGAAAATAGGCAAATATGAGACGAGAAAATGCCCTTATTAGTTGTTCCCTGACAGATTAGGTATAACTTAATCGATTGAAAATAAAATACTGGACGGACATTTGTGTCGATTCGGTGAAACACAACTTAACTTACTTGACAGGACTAATCTTATTTTAAGCGTTCTGTCTTTGTCTTTTCTATACAGAAAGAAAAACACAGAACGCTTAAATTAAGTCCTGTCAAATAAGCTAAAACGTGTTGCACCGAATCGACACTATTATCAGTTTACGATTCCGTGAGAACCAAAAACCCAATAAGAAATTTTTTATCTTCTTATGTCAGGCTAGATATTGATTGCATTCTCTTTTTTTCATATTTCACAGTCTATATGTCGCCGTATAATACCGAAAACTGCGCTTTTTCGTAAAAAACTGAATCATGGCCTAAATACAATACAAATTCTTTATTTACTTGAAATATTTACACTAAAAACGACAGTCTTTTTTTCTTATTATTTTCTATTAAAGCTAAGGGGGTGGCCTCGCTCCGCTCTGCTTCGCTTAGCTTTCCAAATATAACCTACAAACCTAACATGCTTCGCTTCGCATCACTCAGAGTCGCACCAATTTTTGACTTTTTGTGAAAGCTTTCGTAATTTCGTTCAGTTTGCTTGTGACCACGACAGCCTACAGAGGCGTCTAAACGTCAAGCAAGTAACCGTTAAGAGGCTATGCGAATTTTATTTTTGTCACTGTCACCCCAAGCGAAAAATCGCGCAGTGCGAGAGGGGCGGATTCAGGGCAAAAGGGAAATAAGTTGGTTTTATATTTTTATTTAAAAAACTAAAATAGCTAGCAAAATTTTAAATTTCAAATCTCTAGATATTGTTAAAACACACCTAATAAAATATTTTTGAGTTCTGCATATGGTTCCTATTCGTCAAACGAGGAGAAAAAGTGTATTTGAAGACCTCATTTCAACAATTATTTCTATCAAGGAAAATTTATTCAAACATGTTTTCCAATTTCAAAAATTTAGATTATATAGTCAAAATGCATATACTAGAAACTAACTTTAATTTTCCATGTATTTCATGAAATACACAGAAAAGAAACACCCGTATTTTTTTCGAATATTGTATATTTACGCGATTAAGACCTGAATCTTATACTCATAATGTGTGAAAATCGCGAAAGTTTAAAGTTTACTTTCGTAATTGTTCTACGGCTTTTTCGCAAAAAAGCGGAATAATGTCGTATGATCGCATAATAGGTCGCCCTTTACGCCATTATTCGGTTATTCACGAAAAAGCTGTTTTTTCGCGAAAAAGCAGTTTATGCCATTATACGGGGATTTATACCATGACGTAGTATATACTCGCACGGCAAATAGATAGGAGTGACGAAGAATAATGGCCAGTAAATTCATTCCACATACTGACAGGCTCGTCCACATAGCTACGGCGGCTTGGACCGGCGCGGGGCGGCGCGGGGCGGTGGCGGCTTTGTTGCTACACACTTTGATCTCAAATAACTTGAGTTTTGCTTCATGTGTTCATGTGTTTATTGTGTTTTGCTACATACGGAATTACTATAAGCATTATATAGGTTGTTAAACATCATGTTACGGTTATTTATTTTTACACTATATAATTTTACTTGTCTTACTCAATAAAACTATCATAAGATTCTGAAATATTGGAAGAGCGATGCTGCCTGAAACACCGGTCTAGAGTACTCTAGCACCTAGTTCGGGCACAGACGTACTTACTGGCAACTTGTTTTATGTAACTTGTTTTTAAGTAATCATGTACAATCAAACACTGTTATTTGATAATTTAATTAAAATAAACTTATTATTAACTTATTATTATTATTCGTTAATAATACAAACAACTTTTCGAGTAAAAAAAACAAGAAATCGTAAAATACGAAAATATATATTTCAGTAAAAAACACATTTTAACAAAAACGTTGCTGAAACATTGTTAAATACGTTTTTTCATAAATTTTGATCACGTAGGTAAGTGTACTTATTTTATGTAACGGCATATTAATACGATTTGAATTTTGGTTCCATAGTAAAAGTTGTTCGTATGGACGAGTCGTACTATCGACAGTTTCCAGCTTCTGCAACACTATCTCCACACCCAGTATTATGGATACGAATTACAATTTTACTCTCACCCACTCTAGGATGAAACACACTCACCCAAAAAGTGAGAGAGTGAAATCAGGCGCAACGTTATCAGTCTGTCCAGGAATTTCCGATGCAAGTGGTAACGGAAACGGATGCATGACTAATAGTTCGCTCTGAAACCACATCCCCGGTATGGCTTCCTATGACGTCGTGTAGGCACATGACGAGTCACTTCGCCGCATGGTTTCTTCAATGTGTCAGCAGGACATGCAGGCGTATTTGCAGTGATCAGTGGTTGTATCTCAATTTACATCACTCGGAGGCTTCCTCCATGCTCACCAAAAGATAACCACGGTTATATTATGATTAATGTATTCATACATATTCGATTTTTAATGTTTCAACTTTGGTAAAGTTGCTCGAGCTCTCGTGAAACGCAAAATCTCGAACAAATCTTATCATCCTCGTCACGTAATGACGGCGTTTTAATATCGAGAGAGATTTTCCGCAGCGGACAGCATTACTTTATTATAGGTTTCTTTTTTCTTTTTAGGTTCCGTACTTGGATAAAAAAGTGGAACCTTCAACGGTATTTTACTTTTTAAACCTTTATAATATTCTAAATAATAAAATTACCTATACGTTTTTCGGTAGATGGCAGAACCTAGTTTCCACTACACAAGTAAACTAATGCGGGAATATGTATTTTTTAGTAAAACTGTAACAGCTTTTTACAATAAAGAAAACTGATTTTCATACATATATTTACCAAGTGTTTCGTTTCATATACGGGAATTTATAAATTCTGCAAGAATGTCCCAAGAAATATGCTTCCAAATTGTAGAAGCATACATAAAATATGTGATGTAACCACTTTGCTTTAAAGCATTGTTGAGAAATGTACGAAATGTTTGTGTATTTCTGGGGCTAGATGTAGTTTTAAGATAAGTTAATAATGGGTAATGGGATAAGTTAATTATATAGGTATGTAATTAATAATTACATACCTATATAATTTCTACTACTATATACCTATTATTGTTTATTTACTTATAATTTCTATTATTGCATACCTATTATTGTTTATTAAATATGTAAAAGTAATTGTATCAAACATAGTAGGCTAATAATGTATCATCCTGTATAGCAGTTAGCAGTGTAAATCCTCATCTCATATCTAATAAGGCAAACTTATTGTAATAAGCTGGTGTTAATCTCAACTAGTCCTTAAAATAGTAGCATTAAGAATGAATGTAATTGATATCTACGAACGTGCCTTATTTTGTTATTCTGCATTCCAAACAGTTTGCGACTGTGTTACTTAGTGGCGTGTAGTTCTACCCTCGATTTTGTTTTTGTGTTTTATAAGCTAAGTTGAGCAATGTTATTTAAGTATCTAGGAGACAGTCAGTTGAAATAATGTTATTAGACGAATGTTGAAACTGAGTGTACATAAAAACCTCAAAAGGTTTCCGATACACTGTTATGTATAATGTATATATATTTTTTAATAAAAAAAAAATGAATCTGAATTATTTAATTAAATCACCCTAAAATTGGTCACAGACTGGGGAAGGGTCAAGTCAAAAGTACCCGCAATAGAAGTGCTTACGAGTTGGTTGATGGATATTATTATAGATGAGGTACAAAAAGTGTATCAGGATCATAGCAGATATAAGTCTGTAGTCTCTGCCTACCCCTTTAGTAGACTGTTGTGAGCACAGAACATATTTTGTGTATACAGGATGTAATCGTTAAGTGTGACCAGGCGATTATTCCGAAACTATTACAGATTATTAAAAAATTTAAACTGATATCGAAAGTACGTTACTTAATCAGTAAGATGACATCAATAACTTTTTGAAAATCAAACGAGAAGTATCCAAAATTTTGACATTAAACATTCCCATACATTTAGTATTAATGCGATATTGAAACAAGGTTTATTACTAATTTGAAGTGGTAACATAATTAATCTACACGTGTATCTACTTGAAAATCATTATTATCATATCATACGTAATCCTAAAAAGAGATAAAGGTAAAATGAGTACTAGACCACTTAAAATAAGGAAACTAAAACCTTTCTACTAATCTCATACTAAATGTATAGAAATGTTTAGGGTCAAAATTTTGGATACTTCTCGTTTGATTTTCAAAAAGTTATTGATGTCATTTTACTGATTAGGTAACGTACTTTCGATATCAGTTTAAAACTTTTTGATATCTGTAATAGTTACGCCTGGTCACACTTAACGATTACATCCTGTATAATTCGGAACCCCGAGAAAAAGTACAAAATCTCCGATACTTGTACACAGAAACCCAACAATCCCACAAAATAACTTCGCAGTTAAGCCCTTCGCCCAAATTGCCTGTCTTTCACCGACGTCCACATGCGGTCAGAAAGTTTAAGCCTGTAATATCATTTCCGCCACATCATTTTGCAAACTTTTTCGCTACATGTCAAAGCGAGCTCTAATTCCTTGAAGATAAAGCTTACTCTCCCCTGCCAAGACAAAAAATCAGGTTTAAAACCTCACCTGAATTGGCTGCGCTCCAACCTCTCTCCAAAATGGTGGAAGTTATATCCGGTTTTTGAAGAAGAAAATGCTATATTTCGCGAAAAAATATACGTATAACTCGTCAGAAATATCTAGGCATCCAAAAAAACCCCCGCCCGCTTGGTCTCTACCTACCTTTGCGAGTAAACTGTGATGTGCCGACATATTTCCGACGGGATATATATTTATCATACTAAAGTTACCAGTTCTTTGAATTAAGGTTGTAAAAATGGAGTGAAGGTAGAATTCTTGGGATTGGATTTTTTTTATAAATATAAAAATGAAGTTTTCGTTTCCATTACATTGAAGAAACCCTTATAATTAAGACTTTCAGCCAAATTCAATTACTAAAGACTTTTTTCCAAGAACTCAGGATATGTAGACGATACCTTTAATTTTAGGGATCCATAATCAAAGACGAGAAACAGGAACTCTTATATAACTTACTCTTACCTAAGCTGAGCGGCGACCTTTTTGGTACATCCTGTGTTAGTTTTAAGTTTAATTATTTAAAGTGTTTTTATTTTTTGTACCACATAAACATAATTCTATTCTATTAAATGCTATTCTATTCTTTTCTTTTCTATTCTATTTGACTCGTGTGTTCGTCCGCTTGTCCGTACGTCTGTCACAAACACTTTTTCTCAAAACTAATAAAGATTGAAACTTGAAATTTGTAATAATTTGAAAGCTTGTCTGCACCTAGGTAACTGTATCGTCTTCTTTTATTTTTTTATTTTTATTTTTGAAGTGTGAGCAACCCTAGAAAGTGGGGTAAAATGGCATTGTTTAAGGATTCAAAACTATTTTATTTTTAATGGGTATTCCAAAGAAAAATTACACAAAAAGAAATTCATAAAATGTACGGAAACACTATTTTCCCTTCTTTAATTTCTGAAGAACTGGGAAAAATTAAGCAACCTATCCAAATATACAAACGAATACCCTGACTGACTGATCTATCAACACCCAGACCAAACGGCTGGACCTAGGTACATGGAATCTGAACTGTAAGTTCCTTGTATTACGTAGACATTCGCTAATTCGCTTTAGGAAACTTCCACGGGATTAGGAAAAACGAGATCCATGCGAGCAACGGTGCGGAGCGCAAGCTAGCTATAAACGGTGCGGAGCCCAAGGTAGCTATCAGCGGTGCGGAGCGCAAGGTAGCTATCCCTAAATTGATAGAATTTAAAAAAGGCACATTTCAGGTACAGAACCCTTAGTACGCGAGCTGAATTTTCACATACCTGTTTTTTTTTTCGTAAAAAATCTCTTAGATGGTCACGAAAGTTGCCTGTGAAACTCTTAACTTTTAGTTTTGGTCCAATTAAAAAGTTTTAGGTTTAGGTTTAGGTTCTGATCATCGAATAAATCAAGTTGGCTAATCGAGTGTTAATTTCCAACCTTTAGTTTCTTCAGTCATTGTTTCGAAGTACGGAAGCAAGTTTGGCTACCTTAACCTCGCTTTTTGTCACTAAAACAAAAAGTTCTGTTTCAGTGACGACGAACTAATACAAAAAGTTCCGATCTAAACTAAACATCAATAAGGAAAAACTAACGCCTCGCGCGTCCTCCATACATTTCTTCACTACTTACTTGACCTCGATGGTCCAGTGGTTCCAGTACTCGAATACTAATCTTGAGGTCGTGGGTTCAAATCCCGTAGGGGAACATTTATGGTAGGGGCACAATAAGGAATGTCAAAGACTTCACTCAATCAGGTGTCATACAACTTTTATGCAGTGCTCTGCTGCGAAGCAAAGTTGAGACCAGCTGTATTGTTTGGTGTCCACACGAATCGACATACACATTGATGCTAGAAAAGGTCCAAAAGGAATTTCTTCGCTTTCTTTACAAGAAAAAATATGGCTACTATCCCTTTCTCTATCTAACGAAGTTCTTGCTAGGAATGTTAGATTTTAACTCTTTGGAAGTCAGACGTTAGCTCAACCTACTAATAATGGCGTGTAGGACTCTATAGGGTGAAACTGAATACCCTCATATGATTGGTGAGGACTGCCGCCTGTTCGCGCCAGACAATTCTCTTCGAACCAGGTCGCACCGGCTGGACTTGCGACAGTCGCCGCTGATACGAGCGACCGCAATGGTCGATGTATTGGTCGAGTTTGCACCCCACACGGATGTATTTGCGGATGGATGGCCGCAGTTGAATAGAGAATGCTTGAAGTTTTGTGAGCGTGGTGAATTAATGGGATATCGTAGATTATAAGCAATAATTATATACATATGCCTCTGTGTAGCGATAAGGTTTATATAAACTGTAATGATATGTAGTGTGTTTTCTAAATAAATAAATAATAAAAATGTTCCGTCTGGGAACTTCGTAAGTCATATTGGTGTCCGAAGTGCAGCGATAAGTTTCATCACCCATCACGCTGGTTCACCAAGCTGGGGGCGTCATAATCATCAGTGAAATGTCGGTGCACATGAATGAGAACTGTGACTCTCATTTCATACTCCATGGAATTCTCTTAGGCATTCATTTGGTAAAGACGTTTTTTTTTGTTGTTTAAAACACTAATTTCCATAACACTAAGTTGTTATCGCAAAGTTTCCATTGGTTTCTGTAAATTATTACTTCATTTTTTTTTCTAAATTGTTGAAACAGAACAGTTAAATTCAAAATTCACTCAAAGATATTCAACAAAACCTTATACATATATATGTAAACTGCAAATTTGGTAAATAAAAAGAAATTGAAATTCTTATTTACAGAAACCAATGGAAACTTTGCGATGGCAACATACACAATACATAGGTAATAAGGTTTTGTTGAATAAATATTGAGTGAGTTTTGAATTTAAGGGTTCTGTTTTGATGAATTAGAAAAACGCGGGTTTTTCATAATCCGGCTGAAAACCGCTCTTAATAATTGTTTTCTTTTTATTTAATCCATCACCATCAAAAATTTGGACTGATCCACCTGGAACTTGGAACTTTACATTAAGTAAAATAAAATAAATAAATAAATAAAAATATTTTTATTCAACAGAACACAACACAAAACACATAATACTTAAAGACTATTTAGGATTAGACAGGTTCTGTTGAAAAGGTCGGTGACTCAGCTTTTGTCCCTTAAGCCAGAAGCAAAGGGACGCTGTTATTCTGTCACTGCCTGTATCTATTATCTACTCAATCTCCCAAAGAAATTTGGGTGGTTGTCAACATTTTCTTGAAACGTTACATAAATAACATAAATGACATCGCTCGTTCCGTATCAAAGCCGTTAGATTTTTGCGCACAAAAGATTCCATCTCAAATAAATTCTTTTCACGTTTTTCTGAATATCGTCCAATGGAAATCATCCTATTTTATTTCGTTTTCAATTTATATTTAACTAAATTTTTGTCCACGGCTTCGCTCCGAGCGCTGAAGTAATAACAAAATTCAACAACCTGTATCACACCTTTACAATTTGAATTTCACAAAATTCTTTGTTGTGTGGTGTTTGAAACCTAACTGCCAACTTTTAAGTTTGGAAATTATAAATGGGGACTTTGATTTATGTAGCCAAATTTATCCTGGAGACTTTGTAAGGATGATCAGTAAAGATTCATTGTCCTTTTCTGTGATGTGTCAATGGTATTTCGCTTTTATATATACAGGGTGCTTGGAAATAGAAAAGATTTATACTAGACATCATTTCCAACAAATAATGCCTATTAACTAAGGGTCGAAAATTATGATTTTTTTTTCAAATAAAACAATTCGATTTTGCAAAAATTACAAAGTAAACAAGGTCTTTTTTCTACTTAAGACCTTTTATTTCTGAGATTATGGGAATTTAGGGCATGTATTTTTTTTTATAAATGATTACTAATCTGAAAAATAACAAATAGGTGCTGAGATTGGAGTATTAATTTTTAAATTATTTGTTTTTGGTTACCAGTCTGAAAGTTTAAAAAATATATTAAAAACCTCCGTAACTCGGAGACAATTCATTTTCGACCCGTAGTTGATAGAGCTCAATTTGAAATGATCTCTAGTATAACTTTCAAGGAATAGGTCGAATTTCCAAGCACCCTGTATAGATAGATAGATAAACAAACACTTACAGCATTTTTCCATCAATACCGACAAAGACAAAGAAACTCTCATCATAAACATTCAAAGAAAGGCACACAATTTATTCAACAGACATCAAGTTTTGGAATTTCAAATTCTTATGAAATCTAAAAGCGTCAGAAGTTGTCCCAAAGAACTTCCATTTCTGGGAAAGTTTTTCATTTGACATTACCTGTAAACGGATATCATTCGTACATGATATTATTGTGTCGTCAACATAATGGTGTAAACTGTTATTTCGCGAAAAAGCGCACTTTTTTTCGAACAACCGAATTACGGCGAAAAGGCCGATCCATTACGCGATCATACGAAATTATTTCGCTTTTTCGCGAAAAATCAGATAAAATCCTATAATTTCACGAAAAGCGAGATTAAAACAATTAGAGATTTCCTTAGAAAAAGAAATTTTAGTTTCCGCTGTCAAACAGAGCGTTATTCTTATATCTTGAATGTTGGCAACGTTCTGTTTGATAGCTAAAACCTCACATTGCTTTTTTAAAAAGTCCTTTTTTCGAAAATCTTTCAAAAATAGGCGCCAGGACGAGCTAACGGTAGCGGAGCGGGGAGAGTGTATTAGGCTTCTTTGTAAATAAATTTGTAAAGCTACGAGTAGATGAACAGAAAATAATTTCGTATGATCGCGTATGGGACCGTGGTACCCCACAATTCAGTGTTTCATGAAAAAGCGCGCTTTTTTACACATATGCTGACGATTTTTTGTCATTTTTATAAAATACCATTTCATTCGTTTCAAATAATGGTTAATTGTTCTGAAATAAGATGATAATACTATACGTAATTTTTTTGAGAAAATTGACTATTATTAATGTTAAGTAAGACTCTAATAAATAACTGGTCAGCCTAAAAATTGGTCACAGAAAATAAGGACATGATTTTGATACTATTGATAGTACTGGGTCACAATAGTTCGTTTACGTCATCATAAATTCCGTTACGGAGCGCATAATTATGTTGTAACTGTGATAGTACATCATAATATTATATACTACTAGTAAATGCAAAAACGGGGCGGGTCGCTAGCATAATACTAGCGACCCGCCCCGTTTTTGCATGGGCATGTTTTATACATATAAACCTTCCTCTTAAATTATTCTATCTCTTGAAAAAACCACATCAAAATCCGTTGCGTAGTTTTAAAGATCTAAGCATAGATAGGGACAGACAGACAGCGGGAAGCGACTTTGTTTTATACTATGTAGTGATAGTGATATATAAGCAGTAGTAGTTTCATCGCACTTTTTTGCTATCCGTATATCCATAATATTGATTTAACGTGATTAATCAATATTGTAATCTGAATTCACTTTGTTTTATTTTATTCGTGTTTAAGTTTCTGTTATATATACACTAAAAATACAGCCTTTGTGTCAGCCCCTAGCGGCTTTGTTGGCAACTTGTGAAGGATTTGCAGCCCTTTCACTCGATGACAAAGAACACATTATAAAAACATGCCACTGTTTGTTTTCTCTAAAATTTAATTCAAACTTGAACCCTGGCACAAAGCCAGTGGCAGGTTGTAAAGTAAACAGATGACGCGAGCCAAGACTGGCGCGAAAGTGGGTCAAACTGTAAGCTTTGACAGCTGTCAGAATTTCAGCGAGGTGTTTTGTCTTACTATGCTGTTCCCTGCTAGAGGTTGCTTTGTTTGAGGTGGAATTCGTGATTTACTTTTTTTTGTTTTATTAACAGCTAGCCTTTCACCCGCGGTTTCCCCCGCGTTTATTTAATCTTTGACCCGTTTTCAGCTTGGTGGTTATTTTATTATTATAGCCTATATGTTGAACAGGGTCACTACGATGATAATAAAGAAAAGTAAACGGAACACACAGACAAAAAAGTCGTTTTGGCTTCATGTATAATACCAAAAACTTATTTCATTTAAAATTTCGCATACCTATGACTTTTTCTTCATTGCTCTAAGGTAGAAAGCCATACAGTTAGATAAAGAAAGGTGTGCTGTTTTGAGAGTTTGCATAACATGGACATACCCTGTCATTTAATGGTAGTTGTCCCATGTCAATGAACATGTGTAATTTTATTACTAATGAAATGATTTTGCACAGCTCCGTTGCAGTCCAATAAGTGGGAAGGCAGTTTTTACTACCCCTTAAGCAAACCTCCTTAAATAATATATCCACATGGACGCGACATTGAATTTTTTTTATCTTTGGTATATACTTCAAATAGCCTAAGGGCTTACGACAACATTTATGTCGAAAGCTGCATTTTAGGCAGAAAGCAAGCCGCTTTGTCCAGTAATACTAGGGATCAATATGAATGATTTCATCCGAGGAAATGAAAATTTTATTCACTAGAATTCAAGATGGCGGACTTTTTCCAAAATGGCGGCTGCATAACTTAAAAAATTTACAGAATCAAAACGGCTTCACCGATTTTAGTGATTAGGGTGTCAATCAATTTGTATTGACATTTTATATAATAAAAAAAATATATCGTTTAATAAATTAAAGATAGCAGCCAAATATTAATAAAATTGTAAAATTTCCTAAATATTTTTTTCATTCTTATGAAAATAACAACTAAATTTCCTATGATATGGTCACATGTTTTTATTATTTAATAAATTGTGATAATATTATTTATAAAATAAAATAAAAATCTTAAAAATCTGATGAGTAGTTGTTAAACTATACGCATTTCAAAAGAACCGCGCGGATTTGAAAGTCGTCACTGCACGTGATGTGATGCATCATAAAATGAAAACGAGTGCACGAATTTCAGTAATTTACATATCTGACGATTTTTATTCATATCCTGTAATTTATAACGTCTTGTAAAAACCGGCCAAGTGCGAGTTGGACTCGCGCACAAATGGTTTCGTACTAAGTACACCACTGTTTATTTGTTTTGGTCATCCCTTACTAAGTTGACCGATGAATGTGCTGTTTGTGAATCGTACAGGTAGCAGGTGAACTTTTCCAGCATAGCCATAATTTCTTCAGGAAGACTTTGTATTGGCTGCGATATTTCTTTTAAAGCTAGTGTGACTTCTGCAACTTTGTTTATTTTCTCAGGTTGTTTTCAATTGGACAACTTCGCTCAGGCTTAAGGCTGAGCATTCTGAAAAACTAGAATTTCTAATAAAAACAGAAAATTTTTCCCATTCAATTTTATAGAATAACCTTTGATGGTGCCTTGGTGTTATTGACACAATTTTATCAAAATTTAATTGAAAGTGGCCTGCAAGAGTTGTGGCTATTGACCGGGATGGCAAGTAAATGCCGTTATGTCGAAGTTCATAAAATAGCCAACACTTTGGGCCCTGACAGATCAACTAATCTTCGTGGCTTTCACGCCTTTACAGGCTATGGTGTTATTGATATAATTTTATCAAACTTTAATTGAGAATCACAATACTCTAGCCATCAAGATGCACCACTATGGGATCAGCGAGCCAGCTCACGCTCTGTTCACAGATTTGATGCGTAATCGATCACAAACTGTCGTAGCTGATGGAGGTGACACAAGATCTGATCCTCTCGACACTACGATGGGCGTCGCTCAGGGATTTTCGGTCTCGAACATTCTGTTCTCTCTGCTTCTGAACGACTTACCGTGTGCGGTTTGTGACTGTGAAATTCTCATGTTCGCTGATGACGTCGTCGCGGTTGTAAGCGCACCGTCTATCGAGAAACTTGAAGTTCAATTAAACGACACAGCGCTACAGCTTTCCCAATGGTATCGGGGAAATAGTCTTGTACTCAACTCAAAAAAGACACATTTCATTCATTTCTGGCTTCGTGGTACACCTCCCCGACTTCTATCGGTTCAAGTGAATGGAACTCAAATAGAACAGGTGGAGTCCTGAACCTTCCTCGGATTCAAACTGACATGGAAATACCACATTGACGCGCTATGTGGTCGACTTGATTGCGCGTGCACTAAGGCGTCTGGCGCGCGTGGTGCCGCAGGACGTGGTGCGCCCCTGCTACTTCGCAACCGTACACTCGCTGCTGCAGTACGGCGCCCAGCTGTGGGCGTGCGCCGCGAACTGCAAACGCGCCTTCCGTATGCAGAAACGCGCAATCAGAGCTATTATGCAAATACCACGAACAGAAACAGTGAAGCCACATTTCAAGTCCCTGAAAATAATGACACTCCCATCTGTTGTCATCTTTCAGGTGGCGGTGTATACGTGCGAAAATATTGGCTCATAAAATATGTATAAGACCGCGTACGGGTGACAAAATCATTGGCGTGAAACAGACTTAAAAAGTCAAGTATGCTTACGCATGTTATGGGCCCCACTGTTTACAATTTGTTGCCTAAAATATTATAGGATCTCCAAATCTACAAATATTTAAATCCATGTTGAGGCGCTGGCTTGTCAAGCAGGCGTTCTACTCGGTGAAAGATTTTTTTTATGACAAGCGCAATGTAAGGCTTACTATTTAGATTTATTATGTGTTTTGTACAATTATGCATTGTATTACTATTTTTATTTTAGATTTAAGTATTTATAATGAATATTACGAAATAAATGATTATGATTATGAGAGTGGCCTGCAAGAGTTGTGGCTATTGACCGAGACGGCAAATAAATTCCGTTATGTCGGAGTTCATAAAATAGCCAACACTTTGGGCCCTGACAGATCAACTGACCTTCGTGACTTTCACGCCTTTACAGGCTATGACACTACTTCTTAGTTCCATACAAAAGGAAAGAAGTGATGCTTCAAAACGTGGTTGTCACACCAGCTTTAAAAGAAATATCGCAGCCAATACAAGGTCTTCCTGAAGAAATTATGGCTATGCTGGAAAAGTTCACCATTACGATTCACAAACAGCACATTCGTTGGTCAACTTGGTACGCAAGGAACTATTTGCTACCAAGGATAAATTGGTAACAAGCATCCCACCAACATCGGTGGCATTACAAAAACACGCGCTCCATACCAACTATCAAGCGAAACACTTATGGGGCACTTTCGTTATTCTCGACGATGCCTCTGTGCCATCTCCATCTCCATCCTCCTGGGGTTGGAAATCATCTAATGACAGTTGGGTACCACAATGGTCTGAAGCCAGGCAGATATGGCATGAGTTATCTTACTTTGACCATTGCGGTTGTAAAAAAGGCTGCAAAACAATGCGCTGCTCGTATCGGCAGATGAGTTTATCCTGCACAGTGCAATGCAGCACTTGCAATGGCAGCTGCAAAAACGAAAGGTATCTCTTTATTTTTTACTTACTCATAACATTATTAATGATATAGGTACATTCTGGGCTGATTTCATATGAATTTTCTCTTCTTTCAGTTCAACCACAGCGGATGAAGTTGTAGATACAGAGGATTAATATATTTGCTGCTCATTTATACCTTCAAGAATAAGGAAATGGGGCCATCTGTTAGCTTTAGAACATTTTAATTTTGGAGTCTATCTCAGAAACTAAACTTGTTGGGAATTTTAAAATTCCTGTATGTTATTATTATTATGAATCATACCTACTGTAGAAAATCATAAAAATATTGTTATCACCCATTCATAATGAAATTAGTAAGGGATGGCCAAAACAAATAAACTGTGGTGTACTTAGTACAAAACCATTTTTGCGCAAGTCCAAATCGCACTTGGCCGGTTTTTACAAGACGTTATAAATTACAAGATATAAATACAAATCGTCAGATATGTAAATTACTGAAATTCGTGCACTCGTTTTCATTTTATGATGCATCACATCACGTGACGACTTTCAAAACCGCGCGGTGCTTTTGAAATGCGTATAGTTTAAAAACTACTCATCAGATTTTTAAGATTTTTATTTTATTTTGTAAATAATATTATCACAATTTATGAAATAATAAAAACATGTGACCATATCATAGGAAATTTAGTTGTTATTTTCATAAGAATGAAAAAAATATTTAGAAAATTTTACAATTTTATTAATATTTGGCTGCCATCTTTAATTTATTAAACGATATATTTTTTTTATTATATAAAATGTCAATACAAATTGATTGACACCCTAATCACTAAAATCGGTGAAGCCGTTTTGATCCTGTAAATTTTTAAAATTATGCAGCCGCCATGTTGGAAAAAGTCCGCCATCTTGAATTCTAGTGAATAAAATTTTCATTTCCTCGGATGAAATCATTCATATTGATCCCTAGTATTACTGGGCAAAGCGGCTTGCTTTCTGCCTAAAATGCAGTTTTTTTTCCTAAGCCCTATGACTAAAAGCCAGTGTCAATCAAATCTCTAATACATTCTCAGCTTCTTGTAATATTAGCAGATCCATCCATCCATCCATCCATCATCTTGTTTTTGTCCACTACTAGATTTGCAAGATTTCGCCAAAGTTGGCGGTTCTCCTGGAAGAAATGCACATACTCACACACGCTGGGCAGGCGGGTTGGTGAGCGCAGTGCCGGAACCCTCGCACCAGTGACGCCGCTGCCCGTCAACAGTCTGTTTTATAAAAAGGCCGGCAATTGGGGATGGGTATACCGCCATAAATCGGTCCCAGGCACGGTGTGCCACCTGGTTGTGCATCAGACCTGGGGCTCTACCGCGTAATTCTCATTTGTATCAACTTCAAGCAAATGCATGCGAAATTCAACGCGTGCAAAAGAGATGGCATGTTAGGCGGGCGTCGTCGCACACACGTCGAATTTCAATCTCAAGTTGATGTTGATGAAAATCAGAATTACGCGGTAGACCCACTGTCCGCTTACTCTCCTCCGAATAACTTCGGAGGGGTTTGCGAATAAGATAGTGGTACTTCCACAGTCGAGCGTAGTATTAGCTCTACCACTACTAGCAGATATATTCGCAGATAAATAAATAATATAATTATTATTAGATTGCATTACAAACTTGCAATCAATCAGAAACAAATTTAAAAGCACAAATATTTTAAATAATTCTACGGGCCAGGATTTGAACCTGTGGCCTCCTGCTTACATGACAGGCACGCTACCGACTGCACTTCCGAGGTTCGTACCTGAAACGAAACATTTTTCCACCATACCTATACATACATTTTTTTTTGTAACTACTCCATATTACCAGCTTGTAATGGATTTATGGCGTTATGTGATTTCACACCTTGCGCGTTTTGAACAGAAGGCGCTGCCACCATTGACCTAAAGGTAAGGACCAGGCCAACGAAGCGAGTAAATGACCCCAGTGCGTAAGTGCTAAAATGCCAATTCAGCACAAGCGCGACTCAGAGTTTCGCGGGAGATTGTGCAGTGTGTTTGTGTTTGAACTTCTATTAAAAATGCCTTGTTGCACAGTAAAAGGCTGCAAAAAGTATGAAAAAAAATTTAAAAAGCCAGATGGGATATCGTATCATCAGAAAGTAACCGTACATCATGTTTTTTGCTTGTTTAACAACTAAATAAACCATTTTCGAAGCGATAATTATATTATCGAAGTCCATAATGGCGGCCATGATGTTCGCTACCACCTCACGCGAGTTTGAACAAAAGCAACTTTGTACGGGCGTCATTTTTATAAACCTGTATTTTATTTTTGTCTTAGAAACTTATGTAGGAAATTTAAAATTTTGCTAAGGGGAACTTAATATACGTTACTAGGAAAATATAATAATAATAGGAAACTAAAAATTGGATGAAAAAAATAATGAAATGAAATAATGAACTTTATTTTCAGAAGTAAAATAGCACGAAAACATTTTTCTGATGTCAATAAATCTAATAATAACTTCAGCCTGGATAATACTAGAGAGCTATTTTTTTTTAGGATAAGGTTTGGTTAGCAGACTAATGGAATAAACTTAGTTTCATTTGTCTAGCTTTTTACCCGACTACGGCGAGTAAGTAAGTAAGTTAGTTACATACATGTATGAACCCTAAAAATATGTATAACTCTTTTTGGACGGTCGTGTGCCCTGAAATGAACCCTGAAAATAGAAAACTCTTTTGGGCAGTCGTGATCATACCTACATACATACATGAAAACATAACGCTTTTTTATGGGAAGTCATGTAAAAAAATAATCGTTATCATTATAATCATATTAATCTAGATATGCAATTCAGTAGCGGAATCTCAATTCGGCTCGAAACTGGTGCTATAGGGCCTTTATGGATTTTTGTAGCAGTCGGATTGAATGCCAATTGTATCTTAAAAAATATGTACACAAATAGCGAAAGTGATTATTGTAAATTGCAAGTAACATAATTAAAATTGTATGTGTATATCGGTGTGGAACTGACTTATTACCATAAAAAAGAAATTAAGGATTCATATACGCACGTACAAGGTTACATCGCACACCTACGCAACGCGGCATTCATGTTCGCGCCAAACCCAGAATGAAGTTAGTACCAGCGAGACAGAGAGAAAAATATGAAAGAAATATATGATGTATGAAAGAGAGAGATATACTAACGTCCGAGGCGTCATAAAGTGTGGCGCCGGTTGTAGTTTGGGCAAATGTTTAGATGGGCATCTCCTTCCTTCTTGAACTCATTGGCTGCCACAGTATAAGGAAATTCCTAACACTATGGCGCTGTCGTCACTACAATATCTCTTGTATCAGACGGTTAAGAAATTCACAGTTCTCATTAATTAAGATTATATGTTTTTATTGCGAAATTCATCGCTTTGAATACTCTAATTATTATAAAAATGCATAACAAACTTGCAGTCAAACCGCTCTTAAGCTGTTGTTCCGTTTATACCCGATGTACGGCAATAGGGCTCACCACGCATCACGCTTGGGACGTCATAACCATCGGTGAAAAGCGTGTTTACCAAGTGTAGACTGCGTTTACATCTCCTACATCGGGGATTCGTGCGATGACGACGTGTTTGTTTTTTGTGAAGCATTGTGTAATAATAAAATGAACAATCAAAGATAGTCATCGTTTTATCCCAAAAACGAGTTTCATCCCGGAGAAATGTTCTAACGGCATTATCCGCTTAATCCAGAGATTTTCTGTAATACTTCGCTCACAGATATTACCTTTTAATATCTGTCTTAAATGTCGCAACACATGTAAAACTTTGCAGACGTCTATTACGCTTTTGTATTGTTGAATAAATCTATATTGACCTTTATTAGCCTTTTTGATATATTGTTTTATTATAAACATACACAAATACCACACAATATTATATACACTTTAAAAATCAAGATATATTTCAGGCCCCACCGGGCCAGGCATCAGTTGAAATAATAATAGTAATACAAAAGTAAATTAATTTAGAATGACCTTTATAGCCTTTTTACGGTTTTTTTTTTAAACATGCACATACACATTTTTTATTATAAGTTGCGCAAACACATTATTTCAACTGCTTCCGGGCCCAGTGGGGTTCGAAATATATCTTAATTTTTAAAGTGTATACAATATTGTGTGTGTATGTTTCCTATTGTTGCCTACATATGTGAGATTGTAACGAAAAGGTGATGATGTTGAGGAAGGCAAAAACTGGCGATAGTACTAGTTCATCGAAAGAAAAATCGAGAAATTGTGAAAAAAAAAACATCTTTTATACATTTTAATCAAGCAGGTCCATATATTTTTGATGAGCAGATTTTTTTTCGCTATTTTATGCTTCTTTCTAATTGTTGTTCGTATGAAGGAGTACTATCGCCAGTTTCCGGCTTCCACAACATCATCTTAACACCCAGTATAAATAAATGAAAATAGGATTTTTAAAACAAATTAAAAGAGTCATAAATTTATAAATGAAAATGTTATTTTTATCCCCTGAATTATTTTTATGTTTAAAACAATCGCCACGATCTGTACTGCGATCTCAAGTCAATATTTGTTTACCTTCCTATTTTTGATCAGCCAATATCTGACTGAATCTTAATAAAGTGGATACCGTAAATTTAACAGGTGTCATAACATTGCAGACGGATAGTATTAGCCTCACGCAAGAATAGGTCTCAGATTAAATCTCAACTTGGATATCAAGGAAAATATGTGATTACCAACGAAGGTTCGTTTGTGATTACCCTCAGTTTTACTTTTTGAGGAAGTGAGGATAATAAAGTTTATCTACTCCCATACTACAATTGCAACATTGCAAATATCAAAAGCAGTTTTATATTTATATGCTGAGTGGAGGCCTTTTGGGTGTCACTTATGTTTTGTTTGTTATTGATTATATTGTATTTTAATTGTGTGACACCAATAAAGTTTTTTCTATTCTATTCTATTCTATTCTAAGTAGGTACATAGATTGTTTATCCGATTTTATAATATTACATTCGCGATTCTGCATGCGATTGGCCCAATTTATTATACAACTGCTAAAGAGCCAATCAGCAACAGAGACGAGAAATAAGTTCCCACATTATTTCTTAAGCCACGCCCTCTTTATCAGGTCCATGAACGAGTGCTCTTTTTCTTATTTTTCGTAAAATTGTTAGTTGAAAATATTATAAATAAAGACGGTATTTTTGATGGTCGTAGATTAAGTAGTGTGTGCAACTGAACATAATTATACATTGAGACACTCACTTCGTTCGTTTCGTAAACAAGTACTCGTGTCCCAATATCTTGAACAATGTTACAGTTGCACAAAATACTATTGTGTTATTTGTAAAAGCAGTGGTAGCTTAGTCGGTATGACGTCAGTCTAACAATTTTAGGACCCGTTAGGACGAGTATGCACTACAGTAGGGCCATCGAGTAATGGCACCTATGACAGATGCGTTTAGTTATGTAATGGGATACATTTAAAATTTCGGTTAAAAATAAAAACCAAGTGTAAGTTTAATCAACATTAGACACGTCATACAACATTCAACATTATAATACACAAGGAAAATGTTCCAAATCTGCTTACAAAGTAGCCATAAAATCTAAAAAGTGATTGATTCACAAGTATATAGTTTGGAAATAGACGGAGCCATAGGATTAAGGAGAGGAGAACCCTTTATTTAATTATTACGATTTAGTCACTAACACTTCCCGTTAAATTGCCTTAAATTGTCTACCTCTAGAGTTGAAAAAAAATTGAAACTGTTGCTATAGTCTTTGTTTCTATAACAAGTATATTTACGAACTAACGGCAACATGAAAGTCGAAAAATAAAAAGCAAAACGAGTAGTACATCACTATCAACAATGAAGTATTACATTGTTTTATTGACACTTACTCATAAATAATCATGAAACTTGCTAGGCATTTAAAAGTCATAGGTGCCATCACTCGATGGCCCTACTTTATTGAGTTTAAAAAAAGCTTGTATTTATGCTCGCAGTACTGCAACAAGGCACCCCAAGTTATATTGGGAGTAGGGCGTAAAAAAATCGAATGTAAAAAGAGTTTGTACGAGTTCCAGAATCAACAGTAACTATGAAACCCTCTCTGGTGTATGCTATGACTATGAAATTTAAATCAAAGTTAATACTTACGATTGTCAGCTCTTTATGAAACATAATCATGGATAGATAAGACACACGTACTGGTTCACACATTTTACTATTACCCAATTAGTTTCGCCTTATCGGCATTCTCAGAATATCCAATGTATATTTAATTTAATATATGTATATGTATAACATATGTATATGTATAGGTATATATGTATTTGTGTGATTTAAATATAAGTAACTAAACCGTCTTATTCTTTGATCCCGAGAACAGCCACAGAAACAGCGAAGGATTTTATAGTTGAATCTCGAGCGTAGCGAGGGATACAAGTGACGATTATGGATGTTTATTTTTCTCGAGTTCTATTACTAATTTTTATAATTGTTTTCGAAAAAATTAACACTAAGTAGTATATAGTAAATATTCTTTTACCATTTTCTTTCGAAATGGGGCTAGTGGTTGACAAATCGCTCTTTTTCTCAGTGATTTTCACACGTTTTTGTGCAGGTAAAGGTATCTGAAAACATACAGCCATGTCTAATGTATTCTTATTTTCTAGATCTAAAGGCACAAACGGCCAAGTCTCGTTATTAAAAGCCCATTACTTAGTATTCAGCACAAGTTTGTGATTTCACCATATCGCGCTTAGTACTTTTATATTCTGTGGTACTGTGTGGTTTTAGTCATATTTTTAATCACATGTATTGTTATCTTTGCAAAATAAACAATAAAAAATATTATGATATAACGAAATGAATTTGGAGTAAAAGTGTGTGTATCAAAAAGCTAATTTATATTAACATCACCAACGAAATATTTCATATTCAGTGACGTCACCTCGTGCAAAGCGTAAAATCTAATAATATGTGTCGACGCTAACGACACAATCCGCAGCTCAAAACCTCGAATTAACATTCATATCACGGACCGAATAAAAAATAAGTGCTACATGAACGTGCTTTTATACAGGGGTAGTGGTAATTCGACTTAATTCCGTTAACGAGAAAATAATACATAATAGTATTACCCCACTGAAGGGGTAAAAGTTTATACGATTTATAGTGAAATATTACTCCGCCGAAATGGTAAAAATTTATATGATTTATAGCGAAATATTACCCTGCTAATGGGGTCAAAATTTATATGGTTTATATCAAAATATTACTTCTCTGAAGGGGTCAAAATTTATATGGTTTATAGCAAAATATTTACCGTTGAAGGGGTATAAGTGTATATGGTTTATAGCAAAATATTACCCTGTTGAAGGAGTATAAATGTATATGGTTTATAGCAAAATATTACCCCGCTGAAGGGGTCAAAATTTAAATGGTTTATAGCAAAATATTACCCCGCTGAAGGGGTAAGAATTTATATAGTTTATAGCAAAATATTACCCCGCTGAAGGGGTATAAATGTATATGGTTTATAGCAAAATATTACCCCGCTGAAGGTGTCAACATTTATATGTTTATAGCAAAATATTTACCGTTGAAGGGGTATAAATGTATATGGCTTATAGCAGAATATTACCCTGTTGAAGGGGTATAAATGTATATGGTTTATAGCAAAATATTACCCCGCTGAAGGGGTCAAAATTTAAATGGTTTATAGCAAAATATTACCCCGCTGAAGGGGTAAGAATTTATATAGTTTATAGCAAAATATTACCCCGCTGAAGGGGTAAAAATGTATATGATTTAAAGCGAAATCAGTCGCTTTGGTTTCCAATAACATTACCATTAATTAATTACGGACTGTAAAATGAAATAGAATATATGAGACAGGTAGAAAAATAGTAGTTTATGCTACAAGGGCGAACATGAATAAATTACGAGAACGATTTTAAACACGCGCGTAGCGAGTGTTTTAAACGTAACCGAGTAACTTATTGCTCTTACGCCCGTGTATCATACTACGTTTTTCAATGCATAGTGTGAGGAAATAAAACAAATATAATCAAAGTAAACAATTTAATTATTAAAGTTGAAAGTTACATTGTTACAATTTTGCAAGTTATGATTGGCTCAAAAGGACTGTATCCAGAGCCGTTAAACAGTGGAAAAAAAAAAGTTTAACATTTATGGTACACAGGAAAGGTTGCAGGTTAGCTAACTTCTCGTAAATAAATTTAAAAAATAATAATAATAAAGCTCTAGGGCAAAATAATCGACTTTCTGTTCGGTTTTGTTGCATAAAAAGTGGGCCTTTACGAGCACTTGCATTGAAAAATATATTTTTATTGAATTTTTTCATAACCATAAATTCCTGTTGTCTTGTAAGAAGATATAAGTAATTTGTATAGTATAAGTTTTAGTATTTAACAGATATGTTAAAAAAAGAAAATATGCTAAAAAAATACATCATCTTACTAAGTCTCTTGCCCTTCTTCTTACTTAGCAAGTCTTAATCGAATGGGCGGAGGTAGGCATGTATTTATATAAGTTACTTTTATTTTATTATTTTATTTTTTATTTTATTTTTAACCTTTTAGCATATAGTATATAAGGTGGAATTTAGTCGGCCGCCTGTATTAGTGTTGGAGGCTCGGTTGGTGATCGTAAGCGGTGTTTAATGACCCGTCAGGTGAAATTCGAAAAGATTATTTTTTGCTTTTATACTGCTTATACTAGTATTTTTATTTGAACTAGTCCAGAGTGAATGGGAGCAAATATTTCTTTTTTTATGATTTCGAAAAAAGGGATCATTGAACATTGTTCCTGGAGCCGTATTTTTGAATCGTTCTTTTTCAATTCACGTGCGAAAATATATACCTGTCTCATCTTGCAAATGACAAGTTCTGATGTGCTACGTGAGATGGGTATATACTTTCGCACGTAAATTGAAAACGAACGATTCAAAAATACGGCTCCAGGTCGCTGGCCGGGTAGCCAGTAACCGGTATGGGTTCGGTAAAAAATTACATTAAATATACAAAATTCAATGAAAACAAATTTATCTAAGATAAATGTAAATTCATATTGATGTATGTATATTGTCACGACATGAATCCCTAAGGTAGTGTTCCCGAGTGTGAACTATGAAATGTAAGACACCCGCGTTTCACCGACGATTATTACGTCGCAATGGGTGGCGGTGCCGTTCTTCGGGCACTGCAGGTTTCTTTACATTGTTTTCCTTCACCAAGTTCGTGCTGAGGACGCCTGCGGGGCGGAGACGAAGGCAGGGACGAGGTACGAGCGTATCGATATAACGCACGTTATACACGGAACGATTACGCTGAGATATATCTTATGATTTATTTTGAAACCACTATTTTGATTAATTTTTTACTATTTAATTTTTAGTATTGATTTTTATCTATACTAATAATTAAGTAGTAAAAACGTCTTGTCTGTATTTTTATATTTAATACTTCAATTTCTATTCGTTATGTCGGAAATAATTGTTTTCTTGTTTATTAAAAGTGGGCAGCGCTGCCTTCTTGTTTATTTCCCCCATTCATAATTCGCGTTACAGTACTTTTTGAATTACCTGTTATTTCAGCCACTAATTTTGTCAGATTAACATCTTACACATATTCTAAAGACGAGTGATCTTTTCTACTTTCCCTGAAATATGCATATACGTTGTACAACATTTTTTTGCCATGCCTCCAAATTGGTTTACTCGTTGTGAGATCGTAACGCTGCGCCATCGTGCCATGTGCGTCGAAAATAACAACGCTCGTCTATTACCACCCCGCACACCGCCCCCAACCTCCTGTGACCTTCACCGCCTCGTCCCGGCCTTCATCTGCGCCTCGCTGGCGTCCTCAGCAACTGGACCTGGGGCTCTACCGCGTAATTCTCATTTGTATCAACTTCAAGCAAATGCATGCGAAATTCAACGCGTGCAAAAGAGATGGCATGTTAGGCGGGCGTCGTCGCACGCATGACAAATTTCAATCTCAAGTTGATGTTGATGTAAATGAGAATTACGCGGTAGACCCACTGGCCCGACCTGGATCGAACCTGGGTCTCGAGATTGAGAGGCCGGCGTTCTACCGCCTGAGCCACCGCCACTGCTAGTAGTACCATGTAATAATACTACATAATTTAAATAAATCATAATTTATTCACATCACAACAAAATTTTATGAAACAATTTACCAAATTATTTAGTAAAGTCGAGGGTGACGCCCATACATATCATTACACCTTTTTCATTCGCTAGTTCCAGCTCAAACAGAAACCTAGAAATACAAACACTTGCATTAAAAACTTCACCGTAATAGTAAACTGTGATATCATGGCGCAAGGGTTTACTGTGATATCATGGTGCGAAGGTTTACTGTGATATCATGGCGCGAGGATTTTCTGTGATATCATGGTGCGAAGGTTTACTGTGATATCATGGTGCTAAAGTTTACTGTGATATCATGGTGCAAAGGTTTACTGTGATATCATGGTGCGAAGGTTTACTGTGATATCATGGTGCGAAGGTTTACTGTGATATCATGGTGTGAAGGTTTACTGTGATATCATGGCGCGAGGATTTACTGTGATATCATGGTGCGAAGGTTTACAATGATATCATGGCGCGAGGATTTACTGTGATATCATGGTGCGAAGGTTTACTGTGATATCATAGTGCGAAGGTTTACTGTGATATCATGGTGCGAAGGTTTACTGTGATATCACGGCGCGAGGGTTTACTGTGATATCATGGCGCGAAGATTTACTGTGACATCATGGAGCAAAGGTTTACTGTGATATCATGGTGCGAAGGTTTAGTGTGATATCATGGCGCGAGGGTTTACTGTGATATCATGGCGCGAGGGTTTACTGTGATATCATGGCGCGAGGGTTTACTGTGATATCATGGTGCGAAGGAAGGTTTACTGTAATATCATGGCGCGAGGATTTACTGTGATATCATGTTGCGAAGGTTTACTGTGATATCATGGCGCGAGGATTTACTGTGATATCATGGAGCGAAGGTTTACTGTGATATAATGGCACGAGGATTTACTGTGATATCATGGCGCGAGGGTTTACTGTAATATCATGGCGCGAAGGTTTACTGTGATATCATGGCACGAGGATTTACTGTGATATCATGGCACGAGGGTTTACTGTGATATCATGGCACGAGGATTTACTGTGATATCATGGCGCGAGGGTTTACTGTGATATCATGGCACGAGGATTTACTGTGATATCACGGCGCGAGGGTTTACTGTGATATCATGGCGCGAGGGTTTACTGTGATATCATGGCACGAGGATTTACTGTGATATCATGGCGCGAGGGTTTACTGTGATATCATGGCACGAGGATTTACTGTGATATCATGGCGCGAGGGTTTACTGTGATATCATGGCACGAGGATTTACTGTGATATCATGGCACGAGGATTTACTGTGATATCATGGCGCGAGGGTTTACTGTGATATCATGGCGCGAAGGTTTACTGTGATATCATGGCACGAGGATTTACTGTGATATCATGGCGCGAGGGTTTACTGTGATATCATGGCACGAGGATTTACTGTGATATCATGGCGCGAGGGTTTACTGTGATATCATGGCGCGAGGGTTTACTGTGACATCATGGAGCAAAGGTTTACTGTGATATCATGGTGCGAAGGTTTAGTGTGATATCATGGCGCGAGGGTTTACTGTGATATCATGGCGCGAGGGTTTACTGTGATATCATGGCGCGAGGGTTTACTGTGATATCATGGCGCGAGGGTTTACTGTGATATCATGGTGCGAAGGAAGGTTTACTGTAATATCATGGCGCGAGGATTTACTGTGATATCATGGTGCGAAGGTTTACTGTGATATCATGGCGCGAGGATTTACTGTGATATCATGGCGCGAGGGTTTACTGTGATATCATGGTGCGAAGGTTTACTGTGATATCATGGCGCGAGGGTTTACTGTGATATCATGGTGCGAAAGTTTACTGTGATATCATGGCGCGAGGGTTTACTGTGATATCATGGCGCGAGAGTTTACTGTGATATCATGGCGCGAGGGTTTACTGTGATATCATGGCGCGAGGGTTACCGTCACAAATTTGAAATAACGTGTCCATGTATTTTCAACACATAAAAGATGAAAAAAAAGCACAGTGGTATATAAAACCAGTTAACTTTAAGTAATTTTTGAAATCTATTTTGGACTTTAGATATACCATAATATACAATAATCGAAAATAAGAATCGGTAGTGCAATTTTTTTGTTAAGCTAAATTTAACTGTATATCTTTCTGATGGAAGTTGAAAATCGTTTGTAAATTCTATAACATTTAAGTATTTTTCAAATGGACAAAAAAAGTATAATTTTCTATTCGATTGCCCAATTCCATTGTTCAATTTACTGCAATTCGCATGAAATTTACAAACGATTTTCAACTTTCCGCGTATAAAAATACAGTTTAATTTATTTGAACAAAACAATTACCTTACCTGTTCCCATCTCTGATAATGACTACATTGAGGATGCAAGTCATTGTCAAGCAAGTTGCTTCTCAATTTGTAGAAAAAAGTCATCAAACCATTCTCCGAGAGGGACTTTGTGTCTTCCACGAGATTAAATTATCATTAGCCGTCATATACCAGTCCCGAGATTTTCTCAGCAAAAGACAATATTACACCTTCCTTAAAATATCAGACGGAGTTAATTCCGTAACATTAGTATTTATCGACTTCATCACTACAACAACTCATATGTGTAACTAGCTTTTGCCCGCAGCTTCACTCGCGCTGATATCGTTTTTGTGTATGTCTATCTATTGAATCTGCCAATTTTTTTCAAGACCATTAATTTAATAGTTCGTATATGACTCTAGCTTGGAGTTTATTTGTTGACTTCTTTCACAAGTCAAAAAGACTTGTTTTACCCCCTTATGCGCTGATTTTTCAAAAAAAACTGAAACATATTTCCTTTGTGTGACTCTTAGGCATCGTCCTAATATGACACCACTAAGCAATCATCACGCGAGTAAGCAACCATCGCGCTGCGGGAGTGTTGCCGTTTCAGTGATTTTGTCACTAGATCTAACGGATTTTTGAGGTTCTTAGCAGTTTATTTTTAAGACTAAGACCCTAAGGCCAAAGGCATCATCCTAATCGGACGTGACTACATGATCATCGCGAGTTCGCGCGAATTTTAGTCATAAAAATCCGCGATCAAATATACTGATGTCGAATAGGTGTCCTAATTTGCATTACTGCGATTCGGTTGCGCGACTAAAATGATTACTAATCTATTCGCGAGAACCAACTTCGTACGAAAGCGCTATTGAAATTACGATATTGAAATCAAATAGGTGTTCTAATTGAATTCGCGTCATTTGTGTATGTATTGTCAATACACATTAATTGGACACATTCTTCAACGTTTTTTTTTACTATATTCTATTTAATGATCATTATGAAGAAATATACAAGTACGAAAAAGTTGCTTATTGTCGCTATAACCGTTTTTAGGGTCTGGGTCTTGAAAATAAATAGCTAAGAACCTCAAAAATCCGCTAGATATAGTGACAAAATCACTAAAAGGCAACACTGCCGCGGCGCGATGATCGCGTATTCTCGTTTTATTAGGACATCCAGTTTTTGTTATCGCGCGAACGCGATGGTCGAATCGATTACTCGCGTTATGATCGCGTAGTGGCGTCGTATTAGGACGATGCCTTAGGGTTAGATTTAGGATCATAATTGGCCAGTTACAATTTTTTCATATTTTTCGGTCCACCGTGTTCGGAGATAAGGAGGGCATACATTTTTTTGTGGTTGTTCAAAGATTTCTCAAAATCAGTGCCCTAAATATAGAAAAGGTATATATTTTTACAATCAGCTCTTTAATATTTTGATACCCATATTGTGTCTTTAGGATTTTTTATTCTTTTTTCTCTCTTTTGTATTGGAAATATTTTGAGCAATTTCAAATGTTGAATTTTTTTTTACACCGTGTTATGCTAATTTAGTACCAAATTTCAAGGATTAATCGTTAACAGTGCTAAAGTTTTGAGGCTGTGACATACGGATGGACGGAGAGACAGCGAAGTCTCACTATAAAGGTTCCTTTTGCACCTTTTAGTTACTACGGAACCCTTCAATGTAAAGATATCGCAATATTGTGTTTTAAATTATCAAGAAAGTTTCACTGGTTCTTTTTATTAAATGTTGTACATGTTTTGTCATTATATAAAAAAGTATATTCTTTTAACACTATTTATTTTAAATTATGTAAATATCGAATCTAAAATTCTACATGACCCGATTTTTGTTTTTTTTTTTTATATATATTGTTAACGTTTATTATATTTTTAAATGAAGAACTTACAGTTTATATCTCGAAAGTGCATTTTTGTAGAACTTAGAAAAATCATCCGCTCTGACTCTTCCGACATGGTAAGATCTCTGAAAACACAACAATTTCAAGACAAAAGTTGCTTTAAAATATGATTTCATGCAATATAAAAAGTAATAATAATAATAAAATTCTTTATTACACAATTACCGGAGTGACACCAAATTAATAACGCAAGCCCGGAAGTAACTAATTGTCCGAACGCCCTACTGGTCCGACCACCAATACCATCTGCATCGATGTCATCCCGAGCCCTGCGGGCCGCAGCCCGCAGTGTAAGGCGTAACGTCGTCGCGTAAACGTCTTCACTCGCTCAGATGAAGGCAGTCTAAATCTGCTGAAACTGGTCGGCTTTCCCGATCATAACACGTATTGAGGTGAGCCGTTTTTATATAAATCATGAATTATCCTCAAGTCTCATTTAATTCTATAATTGAAATAACTTTTTCTCGCGTCAAGTTAGAAGCCTGATTTTTTACAGCATCATGGACCATACAGTTCTGTAGAAGATATCAGTTTCAACTTGATATCTCATGTGGGATCTAAACAAAAGGGTCGTGACAGAAGGACAGACCGACGGACAACATAGTGATCCTATTACATACATACATTTACTCACATCTGTCTCCCAGAGGAGAAGACCTTTTTTTAATCATTATTTCTATCGAGGAAGATTTATTCTGAGATGTTTTCCAAGATCAAAGCTCTAGAAAGATTTTACAACGTATATTTTTTTTTTTTTTACAAATACAAATATATTTATTTGCCAGAATACATATTAAATGGTGGTAATATAAAATAGTATGTCTCGGTATTCAACCTTAACTAGGCATTTCAATATTTCAAAATTAAGTATGTCAAGGTTTGAAAGCAAAAAAATCACCTAAACTATAAAAACTGCGCTCTAATAGCCAATTTTTTAGTTTCGTTTTAAAATCTTTTCCTTCCAATGACCTCAGGTATGCTGGTATTATATATCCCAATACACATATTAAACACATTTTTCCTATTTATAAAAGATCGACAGGTAGGTTTGAATAGCCTGTTTATATACTGAGTTCTAAGATGTCTATTTGTATGTTCACTACGTAATTGAAAAATATGGTGATTGCTCTTTACAAACATACATACATCCTTTATATACATACATGGTAGAGTCAAAATTTGTAACTTCTTGTAGAGAGGCACGCAACTATTTTGTGTTCTTATTTCATGGAATACACAGAAAAAAACCAGCCCTATTTGATTTTGCATAGTGACTTAAATTGGAGGTTGTTGTCTCACCGGTGCTGAAGTGCAGTTGTTTTTGTCATAAATAAGCTTGAGTTTCTTAAAAAAAAAATCCATGACGGTATTCTTGCAGCTGAGCCTTGTTATGTTGAAGTCTAGCTTCTTTTCTGGCATACTGAAGCCTCGTAAGTTCACCTGGAAATTTGCGGTTGTGACTGTGAAGGTGAAGAACAAACGAGGGAGAGAAGAATAGTGTAGCGAAGAGCTCTGGTTCTCCCACAACTTTTATTGTGGCGTCTATTAGAAGGAATTTTAAAATAAACATACAAAGATTATATAAGAAAACTACACCACTATGAAAGTTACTAAAATATGAGACCTGGTGATCGAGCATAGCAGACCATATCGAGCTTTAACCGATTGTTACAATATGTCTTATAACCAGGAACTGCAAGAATACATCGTATACGAGAGGATCGTGTTCTGTGAACATACTTTTGTGGGACATATAGTCGGCATAATTTATAATTTAAATAAGTTAATTGCTTTAAACTTCAATAATATCAATAGCTTCAAACTTACAAAGACGGAAGGAGTGGGTTTCTCAATGGTAAAGTTGCCTGTAATGACGCGCTCTCCCTTGGTCTTGATAACGGTCCAGTTGTGAGTCACGAAGTTCGGTCTGTCGTAGTTGGACTCCGGGATGTCACAGTCTTCAATCGAGATCAACTTCTGCTTCCAGCCCACCTTAGAGGAAAAACAAACTTGGAATTTATTCAAGTCACACGATAAAGCATTATGCAAATATATCGCGGGATAAATTGTATGTATTTAAGTTTAATCTTGAATTTTAATTAATAATTTAACTCGAAATTTAAAAAATGGAGGTATAAATCATTCTTCAATGTAATTTTATTTAATTTTATTCGCTACCGTGATTTATGAAAAGCCACGATTAGATAGTGAAAAGTCCAGAATATACTTTTAGCGGGTTCTGGGTCAAAAATATTTGGTGAAGTGGACGCTGGTAGTGAGTTCCATCTCAGCTGTACGGATGATAAACTGAAATGTGATATATATTTAAAGGTTGCTTAAATTTATCAGAATTCTTCAGTTTATTTGAGTAATTTATTAGAAATTATAATTAAAATATGATTGCTTGAGACCGGGAGTAAATAAAATTCAAAGTGTTGAACATGTTTCTTGTCCTACAAACTATCATACGTTGTGACAAGTTTTGGGCTTAGCAACTTGCTTTAGGAAATTTGTTCAATACTTTGCTAAAATTGCAAACCCCTTCACTAAATTGCTTAAAAAGGACTCCGCTGAGAGAAAGAACAGAGGTACTGTTTTGTACTCGGAAGAAAAAGCTAGTAGCAAAACCTATCCTTGCCATCTATGACACCTCAGCAGAGACTGAACTATATACAGACGCCAGTCGATTAAGAATTGAAGGTATAATTTTGCAGCGCAAGCGCAAGCATAGTAGCAGTGGCCCGTTCCACCCAGTCACATATTTAGCCGTCAAACATCTCCTAAACAAAAAAATGTTGATGCCCACGCATTAGAAATCCTGGCTGTTGTATGCTTCCTAAAAAATTTAGGGTTTATTTGCTAGGAAAATCCTTTCAGATTGTGATGATGTACGTCAAACCTTTGTAAAAGGAGAATTGATACCAAGAATTGCTAGGTGGCATTAATTTGTTGGTACAGGAATTCAACTGTACAATTGTATATAGTTCCGGAGCCAATATGGCACACGTAGAAGCATTGTCTCGTTATGCTGTTAAAGCAAAGTTATGACCTTTAGTAATGATGATTGGCTTTAAGTTTTGCAGGCAGGTGACTTGGAATTATAATACAAAAGATCCGCCATATTTTTAACAAAGATCTTGATTCAAAGTCACTTCAGTATTATCAAAAATAACTTTACTGTCAAAGAAAACAAAATCCTATCTCTAAACACGGTTAAAATCTGTTTTAGGATATTCGGTTATTAGACAGTATTTTTATTTTTATAGCTTTCAAAACGATGAGATGTACAAACATGTACAATGTTTTAACAAAATACAAAAAACAACTTTACTTTCATTTGACCTCTAAATGACGTCACAGAGCAGACTGATTCGAGCTGGCTGATTAGAAACAAGACGAAAAAAATTAAAAAGCTTATTGTCTTATACGAACTCTATTTTTTGTTAACAACGAAAAGAAAATCAATTTTATCTAAAACGGAGTTCGTTTCAAAACGAGGATTTTTCACTCCAAGTAATGCGAGCTTAAGAAGCTAATAACCATATTAGAGCGCTGACTTCAAGGCCAAGCAAATGTCTTTTAAATTATTTCTTGACTAATAAAGAGACATATATATCCTCAAAGAAAAAAAGTTTCGTGAATAACGATATTTTCAGTTTTTTTTTTTCAGGTTTTATCAACAAAATATGCTCGACAATGATCCTGACGGTACTGAGCAGCTGAAAACAGTGAATTCCGAGCGCATTAGCAATTTGCGGGTTTATAAAAGAAATATTATAGAATATGAGAAGTGAAAGTTCACATCTGAAAACAAAACCCGCAAGAAATGATGACAACGAAAGATGCATGTGCTTTCAGAGTAATTAGAATTGTTGTAACCTATTGAAGTCAAACTACAATAAATAATGATGACGTACATACATACACTCAGAGGGGTAGGCAGAGACTATTGATTTCCATCTGCTACGATCCTGACACACCTGTTTCGCCTCTCCCACATCCATCAATCTAGTCATACAAGCTCTTCGATTCCGGGTTCTTTTGACATTGCCCTTCTTCAATATGTCGCCAATTAGGTCAACATACGTCCTTCTAGGGCGGCCTGGTCGAGCTGTACCTTCAGCTTGCACACCATAAATTTCTTTCGTCACTCTGCTTTCATTCATCGTCTCTACATGTCCAAACCAATTTAATAAATAATTATGACATATTTGATAAACTCATCGAATGTAGGGTTTTAGTGTATGGGGACATTAATAGTATCAGTATAGTCGAATGTAAGGTTTCTTCAATTTAGCAGAGTTCTTCAGTTTATTTGAGTGTTTTGATGATAACGTTGATTTCCTGTGATGAAAATGTAGTGCTTATCTACCAAATTTATACGATTCTGATTCAAGTAACTATTCAAAATGTTAGTTTTCCGGTTTAGTGAATTATATTTTTGTCTACTTCCGACAGAAAATGTAAAATATAATTTAGAAGCCATCCATTAAAATAAGTTGGCAGTTTCCGGCGGATATTGTGACTTTAATATTAAAATAATGTAGGTTTAAAAATTTCCGAAAATGTGTTTAAGACACATCCGTTAATAGTATTTATAGTCGTATCCAAAATTGGAACTGACGCCGCTACCATACTCCTTGTTTTGAAATATATTTATTTATGTAATATAGGTCTTTTTCATATCGGTTTTAATGTAATATTATTAAATAATCTATGTCTATAGGTAATAGTTTTACATAATAAATAATAATATGGGGAAATACACAAGAAAATAATAAAGGTTAGTTTTACTTAAATTTAATAAATAAATACACTTGAATAAAATGAAAAATATAGGAACAAATAATATTATAAGTATATGCAAAACATATAATTAATATATGCCTAACTCGATTCAATTAGTATTGCTAAGAAGAAGGGCAAGAAACTTAGCAAGATCATGTCTTTTTTTTCATAATTGTTGTTACAAACAACTAAATGTAAAGAGTCAGCCTATACTTTAATTAAATAAAGAGGTAAAAAACAAGACAAGAGAAATTTTTTTCATGAAGGCAAATAGAAATATAATACCTATATCTACCAGGTCCCATAAAATCCATCTGCTTTTACAGTCATTTCATCTATTAACTAATTAACGTTAATTCTAGAGGAATCGTAACATAAGTTAGAAAATTATACTAACTACTATTATGACAAAGATTACTATCATAACGATCGAAAAAAGCGATGACGGAGCAGGATATTAAAGACCGTAATGAGATGGGTAAAAGCTGCATTTCGGTGGAGTTGCTCAAACCAAAGAATGAAACTACTTTTAGTTCCTTCAAGATAACAATACCTAGTAGTAAATTGGAAAAATTCCTTGACGGTAGCTTTTGGCCAGTGGGAGTGGTCTATGGTCGTTATCGTGAGCGGAGTTTTGTTACCGGATTAAATCAACACTCTTATGAGTAAAAGTCACTATAAGAACGTCGTAACTCACAACGTGAAAATGACAACTTTTAATTGTAGGTCGATTAAGAGTTCAGTAGACACAGTTCGTGACCTGTGTAGGGTTTCTGATATTATCGTGCTTCAAGAGACTTGGCTGATGCCGCATGATCTTGACTTTGTGCACACGATCGATGGCAACTTCAACAGTTACTCAGTTAAGTAACTGTTGAAGTTACTCAGTTACTCAGTACAACAGTTACTCAGTTACAACAGTTAAGTCAGCTGTTGACACGTCTATAGGAGTACATCGTGGACGCCCTTTCGGTGTTGTGAGCATCATGTGGAATAAAACTCTGTTTTCGAAAGTTTTTGTGGTGGACTGTTTGAGTGATAGGTTGGCAGCGATTAAAGTTGGTATTGATGGTCAACAGCTGTTGATATTTAGCGTGAATATGCCATGTGATAAGGAAGACAACCTGACGGAGTTCACGGACATCCTCGCAAGGGTCGCGTCAATCATTGAGGAGTGTGACGTCGAGGCCGCCTACGTTCTTGGTGATTTTAATGCTCACCCGGGTACCAGGTTTGGTGATGAGCTTATGGCTTACTGTGCGGACCAGTTATGGGTATGTTCTGACATTGATATCTTAGGCATAAATTCTGGAACCTATACGTATCTTAGTGAAATGAATGGTCAATGTCGCTGGCTTGACCACTGCATTACGACGCAGGCTGCCTCTACCTCGGTCTTGTCGGCGCGAGCAGACAACGATGTGTTGTGGTCGGATCACTTTCCACTAACTGTTACGTGCGATGTTGGTGAGATTTGTAATAAAGTGAAGTGCTCGTCTGTAGATAATAATGATGATGGTATGCGTTACCTTAAAAAAGTATATTGGGGGCAAAGAGATATTGACCAAATTAATGTATATGCCAAGACCTGTTCACAAAATTTTAGTAAATGCCTCTCTGATATAAGTTCTAGTCAACCTTTGCTATATGATAAAATAAAACATATTTGTACTGAGTATAGTCATTTGAAAATAATTGAAAATGTATACAATAATTTTATTAATATAGTTCATAATGCATCAATTAGTACTTTGGGGCACGGTGCGCGGAAAAAGGCTCGACAGATTGCTGGTTGGAACCATCATGTTAAGGATTGTCATGATAATGCTAGACTGTTTTTTAACTGCTGGGTAATAAGTGGTAGGCCTAATTCCGGCGAAATTTACAAGAATATGTGTGAAGCTCGAAAAAAGTTCAAAAAGAAACTAAAATGGTGTAAAAATAACCAGGAGTCTATTAAAATGAATATCTTAGCTATTAGTAGAGCGAATAAAAATTTTGGCAAATTTTGGAAGGCCACTAAGGCATTGAATTATAAGCAAAGTCTCCCAGTTACTGTAGAAACTGAGCAAGACCATAAAACTATTGCTGACATGTTTGCTAAACATTTTAAATGTGAACCACTAAGTGTAGAGGTCGTGCCTGACATTGAGGATTGCAGTTCCGAAGCTGAAGTTAGGCAGTTCACCAGGCAGGAGGTGGCCCATGCTGTACGTCACATGACACAGGGCAAGTCGACCGGGCACGACGGTCTCAGTGTCGAGCACGTCCTCTACGCTGGGGACAGTGTTTTTGAACTGTTGACTTACCTATTCAACTTATGTATGAAGCATTGCTATTTACCGAAAGCGATGATGAAAACTATTGTGGTACCAGTTGTTAAAAATAAAACCGGTAATCTGTCAAGCCTTAACAATTACAGACCGATATCCTTGGGAACGATTGTCGGAAAAATCTTCGAAAAGTTGCTACATCCGGAACTTGCGAAGGATTTAAGAATCGATGAGGCTCAGTTTGGCTTTCGTCCTGGAGTCTCGACAGATTCTGCTATAGTAGCTTTAAAATATACAGTTAATTACTATACAAACAGAGACACGTCTGTATACGCTTGTTTTCTTGATTTAAGTCGAGCGTTCGATTTAGTCAATTATAAAGTCCTTTGGAACAAACTCAGGAGCGTATCACCTTGTGTAGTAAATCTGTTGAGGCACTGGTACGAGAACCAAACTAATAGCGAAAAGTGGGGCGACGCACACTCTAGTGATTATAGGTTAGAGTGTGGCGTGCGTCAGGGTGGGCTAACCTCTCCGGACCTATTTAACATATACATTAACGGGTTGATCGAGGAGCTGAGAAGCACCCAGATCGGTTGTCACATTGAAGGAGTCTGCATGAATAGCTTAAGTTACGCAGATGACATGGTGCTTCTCTCTCCCTCGATTAACAGCCTTCCTAAACTATTATCTGTGTGCGAAAAGTATGCAATAACGCATGGTATGAAATACAACGTTAAAAAAACTGAAATTTTAATCTTCAGGTCCGGTAAGGGTCCGGAGAGGATACCCTCTGCATCTTTGTATGGTGCGCCAGTTTGGATGGTGCAACAATTTCGTTACCTAGGTCATATTCTGACGGAAAACCTAAGCGATGATTGCGATCTTGAACGTGAGCGTAGAGCTCTGGCTACTCGGTGCAACATGCTCGCGCGACGATTCGCTAAGTGCACTAAGGAGGTTAAGATTACGTTGTTCAAGGCTTATTTCCAGAGCTTCTACACCTCTCATCTGTGGACTAAATATACCCGTAAAGCCTATAGCCTCCTTATACAATCCTCCTCCTACAATATAATGACGCAATGCGAATATTGCTGAGACAACCACGCTACTGTAGCGCGTCGGGCATGTTCGCTGAGGCCAGAGTGCCTGATTTTTTCGCTGTGCTTAGATCCAGGATAGCATCATTTTGGGATCGTCTTGGAAACTCCGGCAATAGTATCCTAAGGATGATCGTTGGTAAAATTAACGAAAACCCAATTTTAGATCATTGGAGGTCCGTGCAACGTGCCCCCAACAAAAAATAAATAGACCTAAGTAGTGCAATTTAATTCTTTGATTTTATTGTATTGTATTTTATATCTTATATTGGACATTTTTTAATTTTAAATTGTTAGAATATGGACTGTAAAAAAACACTCGTTTTTATATTGGTCTGAAATAAAAAAAAAATATTATTATTATAACCCCATGCTTTATTATCGTCTTAGTAATCATTTATTTTATTATATGCCTTCGTAATAGGCCCTGCTTAATAAACAGTTTAAACTTATTCTCTGATAAAGTAAGGACCCTTTGGAAATTTGTTGTAAAATCTTATACCGTATCCTACGAAAGAGGTACCCATCTTAGCGAGTCTGATTTTTAGAAAAGCCAGTTTATGCTTATTTCTGGTATCTTTACAGTATTGCTCACCAAGCCTTGGGAAAGACTCAACATTTTTCTGACATATCTAAGAACTTGGTAAATAAATGCACAAGTAACCGTTATAATATTCATTTCTTTCAATTTTTCTCTTAATGAATCCTGGTGCTTCATATTACATATAGCCCGAATTAACGTAAATTTAATACATTTTGTCTTTTTAGCGCTTTAAACTAAATTACCTGCAGTAAACCAATCAAGTTATATTCGCGTCGTCAGGGATATTTTTACGTCTATTCACTTTAAAATTAAGTAACATATTGTCTGCGAGTAGTACTATCTTAGATAAGTCTTTAACTAAATAAAGAAGATCGTTTATGTGAATTAAAAACAACAAAGGCCCCAATATGGAACCCTGCGGGATACTCATTTTAACTAATGCTCCACATGATTTTATCCCATTAATGTCTACCTTTTAAATTCGATTACTAAGATATGACTTCAATAACGCCAAAGATTTACTCCTCACTCCATAGTGCTCCAACTTGCGAAAGAGTGTTGTATGATTAACGCAATTGACAGCTTTTGAGTGGTCACAAAATTCACCAAACGCAACCTGCTTTTCTTCCCAAGCATCAAAAATGTCCTTAACTAAAGCAATTCCTGCATCTGTGGTTGACCTTTCAGAGCTGCGCCCCTCTGTCACTGTCATCCACGTGCCATCAAATCCTTGTAGCACTTTATAACATCGCTCAAACAAAGTAGGTACAAAGTAGGTAAGAACTGACAAAAACGTATTTACTGGATAGACCTTTTTATAATTTGTCTGAGTATTATGCATGTAGGGAATAATTTTTTAGTTATTAAAGTAAGTATAAGAATTCCTTCAGATAATTTGTAATCCCTTAATTTAATCAATTTATTTATTATTCATAAATTTAATTTATTTTTAATTTCTAAATAATATTAATTTTTCTATTTTTTAATGTATTTCAATTAATGTTATTAATATTTTATTTTCCAATAATTAGTTTTATTTCCTGTGTTATTTACCAATGTATTTTGCATGCCTTAGTTAGTACATAACTTTTGTATGGCTTTATTGCAAATAAATGATCTTATCTTATCTTGTCTTAAAAATATAATAATTTCAAAGTTTACGACGACCAAAATTTTCGCTGCCAATTAAAAGAGAAAAGGGTACTAAGACATTTTATTTAATTGTTGAAAAAGTCACGAAACTGTATTAAATTTCTTGCGGAAAATGGTGAGAAAATTGAACCTGAGCATGTTTTTTTATCTACTTCCATAATAAAGTCAATTGCAACACATCACTAAAATAGACAAAAAAGATGAAATGAAAAAATATTCCCGATAAAATTGAATTCACTTACCCCAGAAACAAGTACTAAAACCGAAAAAATATATAATACTTTTATTGTTATATAATTCACATATTTTCTAAGATACATATTTACTTGCGTGTGCGCAAGCTGGAAGCTACTCTAACATTGCATTTACTCTTTCGTACATTTGGAAATCGAAACATCATTTTATTTTTCCAAAACCCAAAACTATTTACAATTTCAATAGGACAATTTAGATACCTAGATTAACAAAAAAAATAAAAATTGCGTATGAAGATAATGTAATGTAAAATAGTGACATTATATTGCTTCAACTGATGCCGGCCCCAAAGTGGGCCGAAATATTTCTCGGAGAGGATTAATACTTATTTATTTATGTATTATAAATAACAATATGTCAATTTATGACAATAAAGCCGATTCTGAAGTCTTTAATTATAATTTTTGTGCTGTCAAAACTAAATTTACTTCTTAGCAAAATATTAATAGAAGCTAAATTACTTTGGAATATTTTAAGTTTTGACAGCACTAAAACTAAAATTAAAGCCTTCAGAATCGGTTATATTAAACTCGTAATTTATGGTACCCGTATAATTTAATAATGACTTTAATGCAATAAAACATGTTTAAATAAAGCTCTTTTATATAAAGTCAATAAAAAACTGGTCTAGTGTAAGTAGGGTTTATACCGTTAAAAAAAACTGGTCCATTGTGCATAACAATACAGTACGGCAAAGCTCAGAGGTTCACATGTGCATTACATACTGTACGACAAAGCTCAGAGACGTAGTAATACTTTATATTCTCTGCTCTGCTCTCCTTTCAATCTTGAGACCCAGGTTCGATCCCCGGACGGGTATGACCAATGGGTTTTTTGGAATTTATGTACATAGTATTTGTATTACCTTATACGAGTACTTACAACATGCCAAACGATGAAGGAAAACATTTTGAGGAAACCTGCATGTCCTTAAAAGCGTGTATTTGTGCCCGAAGAACAGCGATAGGGCTCACCACCCATCACATAGGCAAGTAATAATCATCAGTGAAACGCGGGTATACCGAGTGTGATTCGAGAGTGACGATATAAAATATCTGTTATTCTGAGGCATTTCATTACAGTCAAAACTCCAGTAAATATAATATTTGTAGGGTTGGCCAACTGAATATTAGTGAGAGATCCAAGGTTGTAGTTGTTTCGATCACTTGTCACTCTTTTTCTGCTACATACTTATATGTCGATATGAAAATACGCGTAATTTAAATAAATCATAATTTATTCACATCACAACAAAATTTTATGAAACAATTTACCAAATTATTTAGTAAAGTCGAGGGTGACGCCCATACATATCATTACACCTTTTTCATTCGCTAGTTCCAGCTCAATCAGAAACCTAGAAATACAAACAATAATATTAAAAACTTCCCCTTAATAATTAACTGCGATATTATCAGGGTAGTACTGTGCGGGGAAAAAAATAATGCACATCGAGCTAAAGAGAGAGATATTCGGCTATTCTCGACTTCGTAGATCATCGTCTCTGTCACTCAGTACAATATGTGACGTTTTTTCGCTCGCGTCAGTCGTTGCACAACTTCGTAAGAATGCGGTCGCGTCCACTTCAAAATATATAAACAGTTGTTAAAACCCCAACATACAATCAAACAAAGGCATCAAAAATAAAAGGAAACCTATACACAGTTAGTAACTTGAAATTGTTTGTAAATATTTCGTAAAAGAAGCCAAAATATTCATACATTTTGAGGATAATGGTGGAAGTAAATTATTTCAAGTAATTTTTTCTTATTAATTTTTCATTTTTGTTTTCTTTTCTCCAACCGTGTTCATAAAAAAATATTTTGATGTATTTTATTTAAACGTTGAAAAAAATTGTAGTATATACCGAGATGTTAGTGCTCCGTGAGACAGAGAAGAAGCTCTACAAAGCCGAAACTAGCCGATTACAGCCGATGTATATCCTTCTTTAGCTCGATGTGCATTATTCACGTCCCTGTACTGTCAGTGGGTTATTTAGGTAGTTTACAAACGAGTTGACGTTTGTCAGAAAGAGCCGGAGCTTGGGGCAAGGTTATATATACCTCGTCACAAGTTTAAAATGACCTTAATGTCCTTATGTATAACTCACGATGTATTAGTCAGATTTCAGGTGTGTGAATTCAGTGCCAAGCGCGAAACTGTCGCGTAACCCTGTTTGTCTCTGAAGAAACTGTACAATTACAGTGAAACTAGTGAGGTGAAATGTGACTAATATATCGTGAGTAGCTGTGTATATTAAGTGTGAATCTAAACCACGAATCATTCAGTAATAAAATTAGTGTACTATGGACAAACGGCTCGTTAATCGACCGCGGTAAAATTTGCTTTTAGTTGTTTTTTTAGGTAATGAGGTAGACTTTACGATTTTTTCTTGTAGAAATTAATCTTATTAGTCATAAAATAAAAATTAAATTGATTTATAAAAAAAATTTAGGTTTTGCACATTCGTAGCTATTTCATATATTAAATACATTTTGCTTTATTCTTTATTATATACACAAAAACAGTTTAGAGATATAATAAATTGGAAGCTATGCGAGCTTATCTCTAAAAAGAGATTTCCTCCAGCAAACCTACATTTTCTACGTTATATTTGTACCTGCTTGCTAGTTTTGAATTGGACTCGTAGAGATAAAACAAAAAATTTAGGAAACCGTATTGTTGTGGTAAAAATTATTAACAAAGTCTCACTAGTTCTTATTATTTTTTTTTACTTTTGTAGCCATTATATAAAAGTGTATTATTTTAATAGTAACAATTGAATTTTTACAATTAAATATCGAATCTGAAATTCTGTGTCCCGAATTTTTAATTATTTATTATATTTTATAAACAGTATTATTTTAAGTGAAGTTCATACTTACAGTTTATATCCCGAAAGTGCTTGTTTGTAGAATTTTGCGAAATCATTCATACTGACTCTCTTGGCGCGGTAAGATCTCTGAAAATATAATTATTTTAAGACAAAAGTTGCTTTAAAATATGAATTTATGCAATATAAAAAGTCACTAGAACATACAAAGATTCTTCTATCAATCTATTAAATATGTCCATCTGTAGGTAGGAATAAAACACCCATAATATTGTTTAAATATTTTAGAAAAATTCTTTATTGAAAGAAATCAATATTTACGTACTTTAATTTGATTTGTGGATTTTACAAAGTAAATAATGGACCTAAATATACGAATATTTTTGGAAGCCTGCGACTGCCGTTAGACGTCTCATCCAACAAAGTTAAATAATGTAGCCGATTCTGAAGGCTTCAATTTTAGTTTTAGTGCTGTCAAAACTTAAATTTTTCCAAAGTAATTTAGCTTCTGTTCCTAACATTTAAAGACTATTTTATAATAAAAAAAATAGTTTTGACAGCACTAAAACTAAAATTAAAGCCTTCAGAATCGGCTTTATTGTCGCTAACCTGACGAGTTTTTATCTACAACGAAGCCGTGGCTTGCTCAGGCCATTGACTGGTATAATATAAATTATTTTGTACAACCTAGAGGTTCCGACGTCTCAAATCAGGAGGTCGCAGGGTTAAATTACACATAAATATGGACATAGCAAACACAAACTCGGGCACAAATACGGTCATGGACCTGAGTACATTAATGTATTAAGTTGTAGGTCCATATTTATGCCGAAATAATGGCGATGGCTCACCACCACTAAGAAACACGTCTGACACCCCTTCGAGAATTCATATCGTAACGATATATGTGTCGTCAGCATATCGTAGAATTAGCAATAATTGTGTTAAAACTCTACAGGTGTCGTCTCGCTCCATTCTGCTTCGCTCGGCTTCCCAAATTTATTTACGTGTAAACCTAACATGTTATTTCTTGCTCCGCTTGTCGTCGCATCTATTATTGACTTTTGTTGAAAAACTACATTTCATACTTCATAATATGTTCAATTCTACGGTATGTTCATGATATATACTCTGGTTGATGGTATTGGCTTAACTTGTAGCCGAGGGAGGGCTCCAACTCTTGAACATGAAGCCATCAACAAGTGTCTGTTCTCGATTATGTGATCGCAGTGAACGAAAAAAACATATGGAAGTCTGATTAGAGCTAAAAATTACCCTACGATAAAGTGTGTTCAACACAATGAACTTTTTATGGCGACGGCTCCAATAGTATTCTGTGTCTTTGAGTCGGCCAATCACGGCTGGCACATGATTACAGTACGAACCAATCATGAGCCTTTTGCCCTTTTTAGCCAGCCATTTCCCAATTACACTTTGATCACGAACCTATACCCTAACCGGACTGAGTACTTGTTTCAAAAAACGTGAAGAACGAGAAGTCATACTAGATAATTTCATCTCTGTCTAAGTAGGGTAACCATATTTAAAAACAATTGATTGAGACCACGTAGGTAGTAAAAACCGTATTCAAAACATTTATTTTATTGGTTTAAAGTCTTCTGCTTTAAAATAGCGGCTGCAGACTACTGGATTTTTGCACTTTACTTCGTTTCCTAAAACTTCTAACCATTTTCTTCGGATATTTTCAGTTTTTGGAAGACTGTAATGTAAAACCCAATATCATGGTTACTCTAGCGATATCAATGTAAACATGTATCATTTCTCCGAGAAAACGTTGTAATTATGCCTTACCTATGAAACGATATCCCACAATTCCCAAAAATTTGGCTTCTGCAGCCCTTCACGCTGCATGCTTTAACCATTTTTGCAAAAAATTATTAATTTTACAATTTTGTTTTCAAATGTCACGGCCGTGGCGCCATTTTTAGATAAAAGGGTTACCAGTTTGCAAGCATAAGAATAATCCCAACTTTATTAAGGAATGATTGATCTTACATTTACGGATAAAACTAAATGTAAAACATAAATAAACCTAACAAAAAAATAGTGACGGACTTCAAATGTAACTGCAGCCATTCGCTAAAAAGCTTAAAATAATTATAACACTTTTTCCGCCTTCTTTCTTCCTGAAAAATATGTTCTCTAGAAGTCGGCGCTCTTATATTGGTTTCTGTGTTGCTATAACCAAGGGAACGCGGTGACTTTTAAAGAACATATTTTTCAGGAACAAAGAAGTCGGAAAAAGTGTTATTTCGGTACCATCGGTCATTTTATAATTATTTTTAACTTTTTTGCGAATGGCTGCAGTTACATTTAAAGTCGGTTACTATTTTTTGTTAAAAGTTTATTATTTTACATTTTTTAGTGTTGACGGGTCAAATTGGGTAATGTGGATAGTTCTTGTAAACGCGCTGTTGATATAGAACGAAGGACAAGTAATAATTGGTTATATTTAATAAATACCCTGTAATCAGCACCCTAATACAAACTGATTGCCGTAATCTCAAGTTATGTGCTGTCACCCGTTGAGGAGTTCTATGGTAATGAGGCCAAGATCAAAGTTCAGGTGGAGAAATTACAATTTACAAGTAGTACTCGGCAATCACTATCCTAATACAAAGCGATTGCCTTAATCTTGAGTGGTATGCTGTCGTCCGTTAAGGAGTTCTATGGTGGTGAAGCCAGGATGGAAGGTCAGGTGGGTATTCTGATAATTTCCAAGAAATGCCCGACAATCAGCACCCTACCAAAGTGATTGCCGCAATCTCGAGGTAAGTGCTCTCATTCGTTAAAGAGTTCTATGGTAATGACTTAATAAGACCAGGATCGAAGGTCAGGTGGAAGATTGACAATTTCCAAGTAATACTCTGCGATCAACATCGTAGTACAAAGCGATTTCCTTAATATCAAGTGGTACGTTGTTACTTTCTGAGGCGTTCCACTGCCTATCTCTGAAAACTTTCATCAGATCATGGTCAATCTTAAAATGGGACCTACCTCAAAGGAAATTTTTCCAAACAAAAAAAGAATCATTCAATTCAGTTCAGAATTGACGGAGATAAGGAATAACATACCCAAAAAAAATACAGTCGAATTGAGATCCTCCTCTTTTTTTCAAGTCGGTTAAAAAAAAAGTATTTACTAAAAGCTAAATACTATAAAGTCGTTGAAAAACTAAATCGTGAAAAACTCAAGCCTACCATCGCAATTTGTTTTTTTTGTGATGGCAACTGTGCGAGTAGGACACAGTCATCGACTGTGTGTTGTCCCGCTCGGCACGTTTTCTCTAGTTGGTTATGTCATAATAAAATAACTTTTAACTGTATGAAATAGAGTCTATTTTTCTACGCGTAACATCCGTCAGTGCTCAATCCAGTTTACGTATACATCCATGACTTTGATAGAAATGCGTCTTCTTTACTAACACTTTTACTCTAAACTAAAAAACGCGCAGTGCTAGAGGGGCGGAAGGGCAAAAGAGAAGAAGGTTCGTTTTTTATTTTTATAAAAAGAACTAAAATAGCTGACAGAATTTCCAAAATCAAAAAATCTTGATTTTGTTAAAACCCATCTAAAAAATATTATCATTCATTTTTGTACCTGATTCCTATTCGTCAACGACCTTGTTTTAATGTGGTTGAAGACCTTATTTCAATCATTATTCCTATCGAGGGAAATTTATCCAAAGATATTTTCCAAAACCAAAACCCTAGCTAGATTAAACAGTCACAGGCAGCTCGATCCTGCGAATTGGGTTACATAGCATCTTTTTACATCAATGACACCCGTATTTCTGGGAGGGGCAGAGCCCCCTGGCCCCTACCTAGTTACGCGTATGTTTGATGGTCTCACCGGTTTTGCAGTGCAGTTGTTTTTGTCATAAACAAGCCTGAGTCTCTTAAAGAACACCTCCGCGATGGCATTTTTGCAGCTGAGCCTCGTTACGTTGAAGTCTGGCTTCTTCTCTGGCATATTAAACCCTCGTAAGTTCACCTGGAAATTTGCGATTGTGGTTGTGATGTGAGAAATTGAGAACAAAAAATCAATTGTTTCATACATTTTGCCTACTGTATTAGCTCTTGGGGTGGCGCAGCAAAGACTCACTTATTAGAAATAAAGCGAGCTCAACGAATGGTTATCAAAGTAATGCTTAGCAAACCATTTCGTTATAACATAGACCTTCTACACAAAGAAAGTGCCATATTAAGTGTACGAAGATTATTTATATCACACATTCTTTTAAAATCTAGCACAGCCTTAGAAATAAACGCACCGAGTATTAGCACGCAAATAAACAACAGGTCAGTAAGGCTGGAGGGAAAACTTCACGTTCCTAGAATGAGTAGTAAATTTGCACAGCGTTTCAAAACTTTTTTATATCCCTTTATTCACAACCAAATCAATAAGGAAATTAATCTGGCAGATAACACAAAGTTACAACTCCAGCTAAAAATAATATGGGCGATGTTAATAATCAACTAACGTTTGTTTGCCAAAATATCAGGAGCGTTTGGAAAAATTTTGACAACTTTCTGGTTTTTCTGTCTAGATTGTCTTTCATGCCAGATATTATTATCCTTACCGAATGTAGGCTTGATAAAAACTCTCCCGTAATTAACCTAAAAAATTATACTTATCACTGTAACAAAAACTACTTAAATCAAAATGACGGCATCATTGTATTTGCCAAGCAGGATCTGCAAATTCAAATAAAAGAGCCACATTTCAAAGATGCAAATTGCCTTCTTATCAATATAGGAACTGAATATAGTATAATTGCTATATATAGATCTCCCTCAATATATAACACAGATAGTTTTTGTAACTCTCTCGAAGAAGTCATGGGTTCAGCTAAGGGCGAATCGTGCTTTATAACTGGCGATATAAACATAGACATCAAGGACGACACAATTGATACACGATCCGAACCTTATCTTGATCTCGTCCATCACAGCGGCTACTTCCCGGGTCATAGACTGATAACACATGGGCTTACTTGCCTAGATCACGTTATGGTCAAAAGTAAGAAGATGGTCAGTGTGGTCGTTTGTGATACAGAAATCACAGACCACGACACGGTTCTCTTTGGTGTTGAAACTGTTAAGCCTATTCGCAATAATACCTCGAGAAGCTATATCAAAATAGATTATAAAGAACTTACTGATGACCTGGAACGTACTGACTGGAATGATCTCTACTCACACATAGATATCGATAAGGCAGTAGATACGTTTGTATCTATAGTAGGAAACAAAATCGATAAGCATAAAACCCAACGTACCCTAAGAAGTCGTGAAATTATACGTAAACCATGGATAACTAAAGGCCTCCTGAGGTGCATTAAGAAAAGAGACACTCTGCATCAGAGAGCAAGAAGGCGTCCCAATGATCCAAGTGTCCAAAATAAATACAAAACCTACAGGAACTACTGCAATAACGTCCTACAAAATCTAAAAAACGAGCATGACAAAAACTTACTTGAGCAAAGTAACGGAAATAGCAAGAGCACTTGGAAAGCTGTAAAAACTATTTGTAATTTGAATACTTCTAAACCAAAAAGCCTAGAACTTCTTACTATGTGTAGCCACCCAACTGATTCACTTAATAATGTAAATAATTACTTCTCGACTGTAGGTGAATCCATGGCAAACAATATCCTGAGCAGGTTAAACAAAACCGAGCTGGAATTGGCGGCCGTTGATTCCACTCATTTGGGTGCAGGATCTCCAATAAACTCCTTCTACCTCTATCCTACAGATGAAATGGAGATTTTGGGGATTCTTTCCCAGTTAAAATCTGGCTCTGCGCCTGGGTGGGATAACATTAGCAATGACATACTGAAAACTAGTAAACGCGCCCTTGCAGCTCCTATAACTTTTCTGTGTAATCTCAGTATGACCTCCAAAAAGATGCCAGCAAGTCTTAAAGTTGCTAATGTTTGTCCCATCCATAAAGCAGGTGATAAACAGTCTGCTGCTAACTATAGGCCCATCTCGCTCCTAACCTCAATTTCTAAAATAGTTGAAAAGATTGTCAACAGGAGACTAATGAGCTATTTAGAAAAAGAAGAGCTTTTATCTAAAAACCAGTACGGTTTTCGCAATGGCAGATCGACTGAGGATGCCGTCACTAATTTAGTTGACTTTGTGACCAATAAATTGGATGACGGTAAAAAATGTGTAGGCGTCTTTATTGATCTCGCCAAAGCGTTTGACACGATTTCCAGAAAAATACTCCTTCTAAAAATGGAACATATGGGCATTCGTGGGGACGCTCTAGAATGGTTTCACTCCTACCTCTCAGATAGAAAACAAAGAGTACAAGTTGATGGGCATTTCAGTGATTACAGTCCCATTAAATTTGGTGTCCCACAGGGAAGCGTACTGGGCCCCTCCCTTTTTCTGATATATATCAACGGTCTTTGCTCTATGGAATTACTTCAAGCTAACATCTATGCATTTGCAGACGACACCGCTATCATATTTCATGGTAACACCTGGTCTGAGGTTATTTCTATTGCTGAGAGAGGTCTCCAGTCCGCTTCCGAATGGCTTGAACTTAACCTGCTAACCCTAAATGCTCAAAAAACTAACTACATCACCTTTAGTGTATCTAGCCGAACTGCCCCAAAAAACGGTAATTGCTTAAGACTGCACTCATGCAATGCCGAAGTTGTCTCATCTTGTTACAAATGTCCAAAATTAAACAACGTCGACCACATTAAATACCTGGGCATCTTCATTGACAAACATTTAACGTGGAAGAAACAAACTGAAATAACCAAGGGCCGCATTAGGAAACTCTTACATATCTTCAAACGTTTAGGACCAGTTGCCAATGAAAATATCTTGAAACTAGTATACCAGGCACTCTGTCAGTCTGTCCTATCATACTGTGTGATTGCCTGGGGAGCTGCATGCAAAACAAACCTAATTAATGTAGAAAGAGCCCAAAGAGCTGTTTTAAAAGTTGCCTATCGTAAGCATGTTCGTTACGATACGAATGCTTTATATAAAGAAACAGGTGTGCTTACTGTCAGACAGTTGTTTATTGTTTCCGTTATAGTGAAGTTTCACAAAAGTGCACCAGACACAGTTCGTGCGGCAACAAGAAGTCGAAGATATCCAATTTGGCCCATACCACTTCGTAAAACAGTATTTGGTAGACAGTCGTTTTCTTTCACGGGTCCTTTTTTGTATAATAAAGCTAACAAAGCAATTAATGTTTTAACACTTACAAAAAACAGCTGCAGAAAAGCTACAACTTCTTGGTTGAAAAGCCTCAACTACAATGATACTGAAGAAATCCTCCAAACACCAAAATAAGATTAATAATTATGTTCATTAAAAAAAAAAATATATATATATATATATATATATATATATATATATATATAAAATACATCATTGAACAGTAACTATGTAATCACTCACTCTCACCCATTATACACACAACCTCACACTCTCTAACACACACACCTCCCTTCACACACCACACGCAAGCTTTTAATGTAAATCGAGTTCGTTATATTAACTTATCTAATACCTATATTTATTTTTAAATAATTAATTAATGCAATTATTAATTTTAACTTATGATTATTTTTTTTTTTGTTTCTAATTAATAATTAATAATTTAATGTTTAGCATATTTTCAATTTTTAATATTATATAGTTATGGAAGGACCTAGTCTCCATGTCACCAGGGAATCCTAGTATGGAGGCTAGTGTCACAATTTAGTATGTAAGTTATTTGTTGGTGTCAATAAATAAATAAAAAAAAAAAAAAAAAAAAATAGAGAGCTGAGTTCTTGGCTTCTAGCCAAATCATATGACAATGTAGAAAGTCTTTTGGATGTCATTGAATAACAAAAAAAAAATTTTTTTTTTTTTTTTTGTTATTCGTATATTAGTGGTAAGTATAACTTACGCTATAGGCTTCACCTGTGTTTTTTTTTAAGTATCATACATACATTTTATAAGTTCGTTTCTTTTTTATTTTATTATTATTTTTTTTCATTCTTGGTATTTTATGTTTTATTTATATTGAAACTAGTACATATTTTGTATAATTTATATATATATATATATATTATAACTAAATATTTTAGTTATTATTACATATATTATATTTGATATTTAAAATATATATTATTTATAATACCTATATTATTTTACATTTATTTTGGATCACACTTTTAGATTTAAGTAAAAATATATTTAATCTATGTTAGCACGGGCGGGCGCCTTCTGGCAAAAAACACTTGTGCATCCCATGAAACGGAGGATTCTGGTATGGGAGCACGCATATTATATTCAATAACGTGTTGTGCAAAATTTACTTGTTTGTGTTTTTTTTGTAAGTTTACATTAGATTAGTTTTCTTCTGTACATACTAACATATCAGAATAAATAAATTTGTATATTTATATTTTGGTCGGATAGCTATGTAAATTTTTTATGGAACTGCCGTTTTTTTTTTTCGAAATTTTGGTTCCATGGTAAAAGTTATTCGTAAAGAAGATAATCTTTACACCCAGTATATTAAAACAACATAAGTACCACCATTAATAATATATTACGTTTACAATAATCAGAGCAATCCTTCAAAATTTGGCTTCATAATTCATTGAAGACGTAAGAGTCTAAAAAATACCGTAGGACTGAGTTCAGGCCACTGATTATTCAGCAGAGAGGGGAATATGCATGTGAGACAGACTTATAACCAGGAACTGCAACAATATGTCGTGTACGAGAGGATTGTGTTCTGTGAACATACTTCTGTGGGACATATAGTGGGCATAATTGATAATTTAACTAAATGAATCGTTTCAAAGTTCAATAATATGAACAGCTTCAAACTTACAAAGACGGAAGGAGTGGGCTTCTCGATGGTAAAGTTGGCTGTAATGACGCGCTCTCCCCTGGTCTTGATAACGGTCCAGTTGTGAGTCACGAAGTTTGGTCTGTCGTAGTTGGACTCCGGGATGTCGCAGTCTTCAATCGAGATCAACTTCTGCTTCCAGCCCACCTTGGAGGAAAAACAAACTTGGAATTTATGCAAGTTACACGATAAATCATTGTATGTATTTAAGTTTACAAGCATTTATCTTGACAGCGGCGCGGCGGTAGCTCAGGTTTGAACCGCAGTCGAGCAGCATGCATCAATAAGTTTTTCAGAATTTATTTTCATTGTGACTTGCATGTCACGGTTCACACTCAGGAACACCTCTGACACCGAGGATACTATATTCCATTATGTACATCTTTGCAATTTAAAAATGGAAGTATAAATCGTTATTCAATGTATTTTTATTTATTTTTATCTGCTCCAGCTTGTCCAATGCCGCGATTTATGGAAAGTGACGCGACGATTAGACAAGGAAGAGCCCAGAATGTATGTACCTCTTGTTTTAGAGGATTCTGAGTTTAAATATCTGGATAAACGGACGCTGGTGGGTGATCCGTGTCAGCTGTACGAATGATAAACGGACGCTGGTGGGAGATCCGTGTCAGCTGTACGAATGATAAACGGACGCTGTTGGGAGATCTGTCTCAGCTGTACGAATGATAAACGGACGCTGGTGGGAGATCTGTCTCAGCTGTACGAATGATAAACGGACGCTGTTGGGAGATCTGTCCCAGCTGTACGAATGATAAACGGACGCTGTTGGGAGATCTGTCTCAGCTGTACGAATGATAAACGGACGCTGTTGGGAGATCTGTCTCAGCTGTACGAATGATAAACGGACGCTGTTGGGAGATCTGTCTCAGCTGTACGAATGATAAACGGACGCTGTTGGGAGATCTGTCTCAGCTGTACGAATGATAAACGGACGCTGGTGGGAGATCTGTCTCAGCTGTACGAATGATAAACGGACGCTGTTGGGAGATCTGTCTCAGCTGTACGAATGATAAACGGACGCTGTTGGGAGATCTGTCTTAGCTGTACGAATGATAAACGGACGCTGGTGGGAGATCTGTCTCAGCTGTACGAATGATAAACGGACGCTGGTGGGAGATCCGTGTCAGCTGTACGAATGATAAACGGACGCTGGTGGGAGATCCGTGTCAGCTGTACGAATGATAAACGGACGCTGGTGGGAGATCCGTGTCAGCTGTACGAATGATAAACGGACGCTGTTGGGAGATCTGTCTCAGCTGTACGAATGATAAACGGACGCTGGTGGGAGATCCGTGTCAGCTGTACGAATGATAAACGAACGCTGTTGGGAGATCTGTCTCAGCTGTACGAATGATAAACGGACGCTGGTGGGAGATCTGTCTCAGCTGTACGAATGATAAACGGACGCTGTTGGGAGATCTGTCCCAGCTGTACGAATGATAAACGGACGCTGTTGGGAGATCTGTCTCAGCTGTACGAATGATAAACGGACGCTGGTGGGAGATCCGTGTCAGCTGTACGAATGATAAACGGACGCTGGTGGGAGATCCGTGTCAGCTGTACGAATGATAAACGGACGCTGGTGGGAGATCCGTGTCAGCTGTACGAATGATAAACGGACGCTGTTGGGAGATCTGTCTCAGCTGTACGAATGATAAACGGACGCTGGTGGGAGATCCGTGTCAGCTGTACGAATGATAAACGAACGCTGTTGGGAGATCTGTCTCAGCTGTACGAATGATAAACGGACGCTGGTGGGAGATCTGTCTCAGCTGTACGAATGATAAACGGACGCTGTTGGGAGATCTGTCCCAGCTGTACGAATGATAAACGGACGCTGTTGGGAGATCTGTCTCAGCTGTACGAATGATAAACGGACGCTGTTGGGAGATCTGCCTCAGCTGTACGAATGATAAACGGACGCTGTTGGGAGATCTGTCTCAGGTGTACGGATGATAAACGGACGCTGTTGGGAGATCTGTCTCAGCTGTACGGATGATAAACGGACGCTGTTGGGAGATCTGTCTCAGGTGTACGGATGATAAATGAAAATATGATAGAAATAGGTATAATTATTTTTAAATTAATGAAGAAAATTTAATATTTGCGCTGCCAATTAAAACAGAAAAAGGTGCTTAAACAACTAATCTAAATTTTGAAAAAGTCACGAAGCTGCGTTAAAATTCTTGCGGAGAATGGTGTGGAAATTGAAGCGACACGAGCATGCATTTTTATCTACTTCCAAACAACAGATAATTACAATTACAACATAAAAAACGATTTTATCTACACTCATAGATTTTTTTTTTAAAGGACTGTTTTCTTACTAAAATAATGCTTTTAAATAACTTTTTCTGCAATAAAAGTACAGTTATACGAAGTTGAAAGGCAAAGGGAACTTAGCCATGTCTGCGGTTTTAATTTATAATGATTACATACTTATGACCAAGCTCATGCGCTGTGGACTGCGATTGATTTTAATGATGGTAGAACTTGTGACCGGACCGTTATTTATTAATTGAATAAAGAATAATGTAATAAAGAATAAATATACAAAAAAGAATAAATAGAAAATTTACAATTGATTGAATATATACTGCTTTTTTGCTTGTTTAAAGTTTAATTGTGGGCAGTGATGTCTGACAATTTATACTCAGCAAAAAAATGACAAACAACCAAAACGAACCAGCAAAATTAAAAAAAAGCTTACGACAAGTGTTAACAAAATTTGAGGGATTGGAAAATAGGTAGGTAATTTATTGGATGAGTGTAGATAAAGTCAAGTAGAAATTTTTCGATGAAAGTGTATGAAACTACACATAACTAGGTATTAAATCACTCATGTATACTATTAAAAAACTCGCCTACGGCTCGTTTCTCTCAAACTCACACTCGTTGTCCTCTTTATATACCAGTTTCATAAATTACTATTATAAATACATATATTGTTTGTATAAAATACATCACCTAGACAAAAAAGGTGACATGTAAAAATATTCCCGATAAAAGAAAATTCACTTACCCCAGAAACAAGTGCTAAAACCGAATAAATAAACAATATTTTTATTATTACATAATTCAAATATTTTCTCAGATACATATTTACTTGCGTGTGCGCTGGAAGCTACTCTTACAATACATTTACTTTCGTACATTTGGAAATTGAAACATTATTTAATTTTTCTAAAACCCAAAACTATCTATAATTTCAATACGACAATTTAGATATGAATAAATGAAATATAAAAAATTGAGTATGTAGATAATGTAATGTAAAAATAACGACATTTTAATTTATGATACTCGTAACTCATATTCGTAATTTGATGATGACATCTCTATAATATATCTATTATAAAACATGTTTTAATAAAGCTTCTTTATATTTTATTTTATTATTTTATTTATTTATTAGCTTCACTAACAGATTTATTTATTTATTTATTTACTTTATTTACTTTAAAAAAAATCTGATGACAGTGAGGCAGTGTATAGTGTATATTTTACAGTGTGTCTTAAAATTACATAAACACTTAATACTTAATCCTAAATTAAAAAATAAACGTAACCCATGTATAATTAAATCAACTATTATCAAAACCACTTTTGCATCAAATCAATTCACAGCTAGATCAACTTACTTATACAATAAGATAAATAGATTACTAAACATTTATTCACTAAAATTCACAGAATGTAAAAAGACTGTTATTACCTGGATAAAACAACTTAATTACGATGAAACTGAGGATTTACTGAATCCAATATCATAAATATTCATATGTTTTAAGTTATCGCAGTCTAACCTTACTTAGTACATCAATCATCGACAGGCCTTACTAACCTACTTAGCTTAATGTTTATTGTGTTACTCATAAGAGTGAATCTCCATCGGTAACACTTATGAACTGGTTCCATTATCTTTTCTCCTTCTTTGCACCTTAGAATAGTTAATAATTTTTGCCACCTACCCCCCATGCAGTGTGAAGTATAATAGATAATTAACAGTTACTTGTGTCTAAATTAAAACCAAAACACGGGAATTACCTACATAACATTAAAATGAAAACGGCATCTTATTATTATTATTATATTATATAGGTATATCCATGCATATTATTATTATTATATCCATACACATATTTATACCACATAGATTTCAGCACATACACAACACACGCACACAAACCCTCACACACCCTCTCAAACACATACACCAACTCACCCTTTCTCCTACTAACAAAAGCACAAAAACAATGTAACAAGGGAAGAACGGTCCCTCCTAATACAGGTTATTGTTAGCTTAAAAGGAGGGTCCAAAGAATTGTAAAAATTACTTGTGTATAAATAAAATTTTTGTTTGTTTGTTTGTTGTTTGTTTGTTTAATTAAAACGGACAAACCAATTACAATAATTAAAGATAGTAACACAAACACGAAATGGTACAATCAACTAAAATAAATAATAATAACACATAAAGTCAGAAACAGGCCTTCTCACAAAAACACAAACACTCTGACAATATTTTCTGCCATCCATCAGCAAACAGATCACAGTCCTGATTGGCGTTTAGAAGAGCGTTGAGGGAGAGAAGAGTACGCGGTATGGGTGAGTTAGATCGCGCCTTTGTGCGACACGACGGCACAGCGAAAAACCTGTGCTTACGGCCGCGAAGATAATTATTGGGAGTGAAAAATCGACACAGCTTACCATGCAGATCCGGAGCATCAATATCTCACCGAAGAATTCTACACATGACCGCAATGAGTTGTACCCAAGACAACCTAATAAAAATTTCGTGGGATACATGAAGGGATACCATCCTTTAACACGTTTGTAAAGGTATCTTAAGAAGGCTTTTTGCACCTTCTCAAGCAAAAGGACAAGTGCTCTCGTGCGGATTCCACACACACATTGCACTTTCTAATTTGCACCGTACTAAAGCCCCAAAAATTAGCCGTATTACTTGCTGATTCCTAAAGTCATGGGAATTTCTTAGGATAAAACCGAACCGCCTGAAACACTCTTTTGCTAACGCAATTATGTGGTCGTGAAATGTCAGATATTACACTTTGTTACATCCAAACACATTATCGTAACAAGATACATAATAGAGTGCAAATCCAATGACAGGCAAACGCATTAAAATATATCAAATAACATTTAAAAAGCATTCGATCCACAGTCACTGAATAGCCGCCATGAAATGGATCTGGCGATAGACGAAAGATAGACGGAACTGCGGAACTATCTACAGTTAGTTACATTGAAATGTTTGGGCGATACTTTTACATTTGCCAAATTGGGCCGCACCTGTGAGATAGAACGAACATCCTACAACATTAGGTGACTGAATAGAATATACGATGAATAAAAGTAAACGTACGCAGTATACCCACCCATGCATGTCACGGTGTTCTATACTATAATCCTCTATAGCTACTATTAACGTATATTTGTCGGCCTGTCTGTCCTTCTAATAAGAAGGTGTTACAGGAACTAACTAATAAAATGACAGTGTAAAGGTAGCTAAAGGGTTTTAACATTTTCACCGCTAAATTTCAATTTTTTTGACGGATCCCTGCAAAGGATTGTGCTATACATAGGTATTTATAGTACAATACATGCAATTTTATGATTATTATCATATTGTGCAATTGTAATAATTGTATTTTATACGGAAGAATAATCAAATAAAGAATCTTAAAAAGTAAAATCTATTTAAAATGTTCCTAAACCGTCAAGTTTTTGAAGATTTTGGAATCAGCGTGTATGAGTTTGAAGGGGGTCATGACCCCTGTGACCCCACCATCACAGACCGCCACTGATATTGTTACATTATCTGTGATCTATATTTAAAGCAAAATAGGAAAGCTAAAGTTACAATGCCGTGTTGTCTTAATTTCAGTAGTACACTTGGCACCATGTGGCTCTAATGTGTCTTTGTTATTTGTACGTAATATAGTTGTGGTAGTAGACTAACTAGTTTTCGATAGTACCGTGGTTGCTCACAGTTCCACTAATTAGTAATTATTTTTATACTACACCTGCTCGGAAAGTACCTTCTTACTTTTTTGAAAACGATGCAGAAAATACGTCATTACTGTCATACAAATATGTACGAAAATTCATTGTTAACATGCTTGAGCGGGGAGAAAAAGTATATGCAAATCCATTGTTAACGTGCTGTTTTTTTTTAAATAACATAAAGAATGAGCAAGTGGCCAAGTGGCCAGTATTATTTTGCGAACTTGTACATAAAACTCGAAAAATGATACTGGCCACTTGCTTTTCCTGTACATAATAAAAAATAAGAAGGAAATAAAAAGTGACAATCGCACGCGAGTCAGTCAGTTTCTTTTATTGTATCTTGATTAATAATAAATTTATACTATTTCCTCGCAGGTGTAGTATAAAGCACTATGTATCACTCGGGAGAAAGTGCGATTCCCAACCCGTGTGTATTGAGGCCCTTGGCTTCGCCTCGGGCCTCAAACTACACCCTCGTTGGTAATCTTCCCCTTTCTTTCCTCGGTGAACAATGTACTATTGTTTACTCGCGAATGACATAAAACTATTTTCAATGCAAGTGCTCGTAAAGGCCCACTTTTTATGCATCAAAACCGAACAAAAAGTCGATTATTATTATTTTTTCAATTTATTTGCCATGTTTGGCTAACCTGCAGCCTTTCCTGTGTACCATAGATGTTATACTTTTTTTTCCACTGTTTAACGGCTCTGGATACAGTCCTTTTGAGCTAATTATAATTTAAAGTTCACAAGATTATATTTGTTTTCATTTCCTCACACTATGCATTGAAAAACGTAGTATGATACACGGGCGTAAAAGCAATAAATTACTCGGTTACGTTTAAAACACTCGCTATGCTCGTGTTTTAAATCGTCCTCGTAATTTATTCCTTTTCGCCCTTGTAACATAAACTACAATTAACGCATTTTTTAGGGGTTGGTAGTATCGTATACTTGGATTAGTGTTCCAAAAGCTTTTAATTATCGCAATATGGTCAGTAAATAGATTTTATTCAGTAAGTTTATTAACTTGAAGCTTAAATATATATCCAATGCCGGTGAAGTCGTGGGCAGAAGATAGTGATTATATAAATCAAAAGCACGTGGCTAGCAAAGTTTATAATTCACCGAACTAGATGGCGCTGGGTGTCCTTTGCATCGCGATATCGTTTGTATAGGACATGAAAGTTTGTTATGTGTTACAACGTAATGTGATAACCAAGAATGCCACCCTATTCTGTATCCTTAGTTGCCAACTGTACTAGGTGCCTATCATGAAAAACATGGATAAAAACTGAAATTTCAAAATTGCCTTTAGTGGGTAATTGGGTATTGAACTATTAACGAACTGTGTCGTCACTTCAAGTGCGAACATATCCTTGGGAAATCGGAATTCGATGGTATATCTATGTTTTTGATGATAGGCACCCCGTACAGAAGGCAACTAGAGATACATAATAGGCCCGCTGCATATATGTCTTTATCTTTTGGACATTCTGATCAACACGATGTGTTCGATCAAAATTTAATACGAAATACGAATGGTCCTCCCTCTCATAACCTCCTTATAGCTGATATTTATTACGATACAGCGATATTATGTCGGAAGGAAGGCGGCGTCCTAACCTTGATTGATACCAAACCAATAAGTGTTTTGGAATTTACCATCAGAAAAAGAAATGAAAGAGAAAAGTAATCTTATGTTTTGTATATTGTATCTTTGTGTTTTAAATCTACTAGTTTTCTGATTAATAATGTAAGTAATAATGCTTCTTCAAAATATTAAATGATCGCTGATCTATCGGAACTTAGTATTTTCTATAGTACATTATTCACCAAGGGAAGAATATGGACGATTATCAACTTGGTTGTAGTTTGAAGCCCGAGGCGAAGCCAACGGCCTCAATACACACGAGTTGGGAATCGTTTTTCCCCCAAGTGCTTTATACTACACCTAAGAGGAAAATATAAGACAAATTATGTTTCAAAACACTTATACTACCACTATAACATATAATAAATATACTACTTTATTCGGTTTCGCTGTTCAAAGCAAAAGACAAATTTTTCAGATTCCGGCGACGGGAAATCATCATCAAATCTTCACTCACTACTTACGTCTAGCTAGCAATTTTCCAAATTTAAAATTCAGATAAAACAAAAGAAAGCGATTCGCGTGCAATTTTTACTTTTTGATTTCTTTTGATCCTCAGAACAATAACTAAATACTAAACAAAAACAAACAAAAATTATGTCCGAGTTCGCAAAATGATATTGGACATGCTCTTTTTCTATCAATATCAATACATATAATAAAAGAGCAAAACCCGCTGTGTATGTACATTGGACAAAAGTAATAAAAATACAAAGGGGGTGACTAAATAAGAGCAATAGAACACAAATCAGTGAAACCAAATTAGAATTCTTTTCTGTCTATCTGTTTGTTTGTTCGCACACATCTCCAAAACAACTGAACGGATTTTAATGTAGTTTTCACAGTTGGACGAGGCTCAATTTGGAGTAGAATATAGGCTTTATTTCATTAAAATCGAGCACCAGAAAAAAAAGTTATTGTCATTTATCGATTCTAGGAATTTACATTTTTACTGTTAGAAGCATCTTTCGATGGTTAGAAGTTACATAGCAAATAATATTTTTTAGCGTTAAAGGCTTATAGACGTCACGAATGAGTGTTAAAAGAAAATAAGAAAGCTTTGGTTAAAGGTATGTAACATATCAAATTTTAGTATCTGTATATATAATTCAAAGTCCTGACTGACTGACTGACTGATATATCAACGCACAGCCTAATCCGCAGGTTCTAGAGACTTAAAATTTTTCATATAGATACCTTATATAGTTTAGACATCGACTAAGAAAGGATTTTTCAAAATTCACCCTTTTTATTCACCATAATTCACCCCAGTATTTTCGAAGTTTTGGTCTAAAAAACTTCGTGATAATGAATATTATTACGATAAGACTGCAACTTCCATTTGCCCTCGTGTGACGTCACTTGAGTAGTGGCTGTTTAGAAATGTGTCCTTTGCTATCAAGATAAATTTATAATAAATTGCTTCAGACTAATTCAACAGCTAGATGACAGACAGAGACAGACCAATTTTTTTTATAAGCAATCACACATCACAATCAGTATAATGTCTAAAATTCTCAAGTGACAAGGTCATCGGACAATTATTTAAGAAATCATAGAAAATATTGTTAATTTATGTACCAAAATAATGAAAACTATGTCCTAAAATGGCGTATATTCCCTGAAAAAAAAAAAAACTTTTAAAAATTAAGCTATGGGAATTCTGTTTTTTTATGGACCGGCTCCGCTCAATATGCTTTCGCAAATTTTATTTGTGAAAAATATTCTGATTTTATATGCTAAACTACCCAAACGCGAGAGCATGTTTGGCGGAGCCAACCCTTAACGTCACTAATCTATAGGTTCTAAAAAATCTATAGATATTTCGGAAAAAGTAATTTCTAAATAAAATAACAACGTGGCTGAAAAAAAATACTGTTTTTTGCACGCTCTACTGTTGATAACTGTCATGTGTAATATAATATGTAATATTTGTGTGGGATTGTTGAAAGAGTATGCATGACGAGACAAGGTTTCTTTATGATGAAGAGTTCACATATCACTGTTGTTTCATTCCATCGTCACTGAGCTAACAGAATAATTCAAATGTGGAAAGTCAGACGCAAGAAAGAAAAAGATGTCGCTTTGCTTTATTTTGGGTATTATTCAGATATTTCAAAAGTAAAGATAAGCCATTACCGTAGTATGACAGCACCAAAATGTTTCCACGTTTAAGGGGGTATACCGTCAAAATCGACACTTTTTGAAGTTATTTATCTGCTGTTCAAAATAAGTCCTAAGTTTAATAAATTACTTTAACAATTTTGGGACCTTTTTCTAGATTTTGGTCTATCAGAAACGCAAAAAATTGATACTTGTCGTTGTTGGTTCTTGATGGAACATTTGAAACATCTTGTCAATAAAACACATTACTTGGTAACTGCTCCACTTTATATTTAAATTACACTAGCGACCGGTTTCGTTATACTAGCCTGAAGATGTTAGTATAACGAAACCGGTCGCTAGTGTAATTTAAATATAAAGTGGAGCAGTTACCAAGTAATGTGTTTTATTGACAAGATATCAGAAACGCGATTGGAGAAATTTCACTCGATAGAAATAATGATTGAAATGAGGTCTAAATTTACACTTTTTTTGGTATTCTGACAAATGCGATAGCATTCAGACTTCAAAAATATTTATTAAGATGGGTTTTAACAATGCTTAAATTACTAGTTAAGGAAATTTTCATAGCTATTTTAGTTAATTTTGTATTAATTTAAAACAGACTTTTTGTCGATTTTTCCCGATTCCGTCCCTCTCGCACTGCGGGTCTTTCCGCCTGGAGAACGGGGACCTTTGCACGGACGATATATCGCCTTAAATGGGTGACGCTCACACATTTGGAATCAGTGCTCATCTGAACACAATGATAGTTGGATGCCTTAAGTGCACTTAAAGTTAATCATTTTAACAACTTTAGTAGTCTGATCAGTTTGCTGACCGTAGGTAGACAGATTATACTCATAAGTGTGCGCGCGTCGACATTATGTTAACGCACACATTCAAAAACAATGCAATAGATTTTAGGTGCCAGGGCTCGTGTTTTAAATCGTCTTCGTAATTTATTCCTTTTCGCCCTTGTAGCATTAACTACTATTATATCTGTAAATACAATTATGAACAAGTTGTAATTTAGCTCATAAGTACGTAGTATTAACTATAATTTACATATTTAAATGCAATCTATTTTTGTTAATAAATGAAATGAATGAAATTATTCATGTCGTGACGATTTTTCTTAACCTTTAAAGAAATACAGAGCCTGAAGTCGGTCATCAGAAACCAGACCGGTATCGTTTCTCGAACACTTCCTTCCGTAATATCTCGGGACATGAACCTTGTGAATGAGGTCACGACCCATTAACGGCGCGAGTGAACCATTAGTACCGCCGTAGACCCTCATTTATACAACGACGGTGGGGTTACTCAGTACTCCCATTTGTACACGACGGGGTTACTCCGTACTTTCATTTGTACACATACCAACGGGTTTCCCCTGTACTCCCATTTGTACACCAACGGGGTTACTCCGCATTGTCATTTGTACATAATATACTGACGGGGTAACTCTGTCCTATCTATCATACTTTCATACATGAACACTATATTAGCATACTTACTTAGTGCTGCTTGCCATATTAGTGCCAACACACATAATATTACGAATTAATTTCCTTTGCGTTATTGTTCAATGTTCAATTCAGGCTGAAGTTAGCTGTCACCTGCGCAGAACCCCTCCGCGCACTCTCCTTCCTTCTGAGAATGCGCTAACACGGACACAGGCTACCCACGGTTTTGGGGTTCCATAGTCAAAGGAACCCTTATCGTTTCGCCATGTCCGTCCGTCTGTCCGCGGCTTAGCTCAGAGACTAGAAAGCTGTAATTGTAAACTTTGTTTCTATTGTTTGAATTAATTTCTAATGCATCTTCTGCAAACAGGAATGTCAGACTAAAGGCCTTAGCTGCCTTTATTCTCACTCTTTCAGGGCGAGCGCCCTTCATATACTGTTTATCATACACTCACTGACTCATTATTGAGCTATGGCTTGAACTGTTATGGGCTGACTTTTAAAACCTATTTAGAGACGATACATCACCTATGTACAGATAAAAATAATGAAATATCTAGTAGATAGTAAAACCAAAGAAAACTGTAAACAGGATTATTATTAGTTATTTGGTATTTGTAAAATATTGCCGGCCAGTAGCAAGGTCAGGTATTTGATAGCTTTAGAGAAATATTATAGTGAAGAATAGAAAACAACAATCAATCACCGATATTTAACAAGGTCTGTAAAAAAGCGAAAATTAGTACAACCTTCCGCTAAAAATTACTATGGAGAAAGAACCAGAGGGTACTTGACACCAAGAATTTGTAACCATAAGCTCTTCCAGCCCCTTTTACTGAATCCAGAAAAAAATATATATCTTGTCTAAAAACTAAATTAAAAGAAGATTTCTTAAAATTAATTCAATAAGTAGGTATTTACTGCGGTCGCTTGTGGAGAGATGTCTATCTGCAGGAGGCTGTATGCATAACTTGTATTTATTTATAGTAAACTTGTAATACAACCAGTGTAATGAGCGTGACACGACAACAAACTGTTGTACAGTTTGGTGTAACTGTATTGTGTTAACTGTGTTTTTTTATATGGTAATAAAACAAAAAAAAAAAAAAAAACCTTAAGTCTTGTCGACGCTTTCCATCAGGTGCGGTAGTGGCCATGCGTAATATTATTGAGCATTACAAAAAATGTAACGTCACAACATTGATGGATAGAGTAAAAATAATGTGATTAGGGATCATTGCGGCTTTAAATAAGATAAAGTATCTAGTCCCGAAAGGAAATGCTTCGGCACTTTGTATATGGGAAAATATCGATCAATAAACACTCACAAAATAAATCTAAAATGCACAAGTGGAAAGTAAAGCTCGATCAAAATGGCGGCAAACTAAATAAACATTCAGTAGCACTGGAATAGAAGAACACTCGTGAAGTTGACCAAATACAAAAAAAAACAAGACCAAATCAACTTCGTAAACTGACATACTTACCGACATACAAACTACCCTCATACAACAATAACTATGGTACTCGCACTTGGGAGTACATGCTACCAAAGATATTAAACGAACTACCAAGTGAAATTATAAGTCAACTGAATCGTAATCCTCACAAAATAAAAACTATTTTAAAGTGTCACTATCTCGATAAAAAAATTGATAAAATTAAATATGTAAAATTTTAGTTGTGAGCGCTTGCAGCGACACATAAACCTCTTTATGGTTTCCGTTAGCTGTATAAGTTTTATAATATTGTACATTTTTCTTGTATTTACTCAATAAACGCATAAAAAAAAAATAAAAAAAAATTTTTCTTTATTTATTTATGAACAAAAATCCACAGCAAATACAGTAAACATTAACTAAATATTACATCAGCTAATAGTGCCAATAAGGGACTTTACTATGCTAAATAATAAATATACATAATTTTAGAAACTAACATGATAATCAATTTATAAAAAACGATACTAAAAAAAAGACGCAAGACTCTGTGTACTAGATATTGGTGTCGAATCGGTGCCACATGTCTGACAGAACCAAGTGAAAGAGTGTGATCTATAATAGTCTTTGTCTAGCCGTTTCAATATGAAACTCTGGCTTTCGAAAGTAGAGATTGGAAAAACGCGGCAAATTCAAAACTATGTCAGAGGCATAGCAGTGCATTCGCTTACGAGGTCAGTTCAAAAATGTATTATTCCGATCAAGCAAGAATATAATAATAATAATAATTAACGATTAAAAACGTAATAATCTATAAACAGAAATAAAATTATCTTCCATTAAAAACAGTCGTACCAGAAACGATGTACCTATACAATGTTCATAGCATATGAGGTGCGAACAATGAAGTATCCACTTCAAAAAGTTATAAAACGGAGTCTCTTCTTTCGATTGCCAAATTGTATGTAATGTGTTCCACAAGTAAGATTGAAATAAACAAATAAGTACATAGTTTCTTAGCTGCCGATTTTCAGTTTGATTTTAGTGGAAATAATATTGTTTTGTAATATTTAGGTATTATGAACATTAAAACTTCAATATAAAATAAAACAACGCACATATGTACACATAACGTAACATTTCCGATGCATATTTATTTAAAAATCAGTTTAGCTTGAGTTTAGCTTATCCAAGTCGCTGCAGAAGCCCGTCTCAGCGCACCGGAAGCTACAGCGAGTAGCACCGGAAGCAACCAGCGGAAAGCCTGGGATCCAGAACACAATGTGTATGCGACTGTTCGTTGATATTTTCATGGTGATTCAACAAAGGAGAACAATATAGGATTAAAATTTCAAGCTTCCGCCTACTTTTATATAAAAATTAATATGTTAGTAGCTATTGCAGGATTTTGTTGATAACGAAACTATGAAGAGTAAAATTCAAGAATGATACTAGTTGCTCACTACTAAATAGGTATAATTAATGGAAGATTGCTTCAGTCGGTAATAAGTTGGCTTAAAAGTGTGTGTAATTGTTAAACCGTGTAACAAATTTTTAATTATATATAAAAAGTTTTTCCAACTGAAAAACGATTACAGTGTTTTATCAAAATCAAAAATGGCAACAGCAATTTTTCTCGCTCGAAGCACTCTATTATTGCCATAGCAAATGAGCCTGTTTATTGGTCGAACAACATTTTGAATCAGCCTTATAATTGTTGTAAAATATGTTTTTTTTTTCTTTTACGGTGTTACAGGAATCCTTCTGGGTCTTGCTGTTGGCCTGCCAATTTTTCGATGTCATTCCCTCAACAATTTGTATGATAGTGGGACAGTTTTCATATTGCGTCAGAAAAGACATTATTTCGAAGGAACCTGAATATAAATTGAAAGCACAAAATAATTATCTCAGCTTGCATATAAGCTTGAAATAAAATTTTAAGTAGAGTTTTGTCTGAAATAATTTTTCTTTGAAGTTTTCTTTCGATATGCTGCGGCTACTACGACTTTTTCAGATTTTAAATTACTTCCTTTAAATATGAAAGGGGGGCACTTTTTCATAACTGTCAAATCCTTAAACAATAATGAAATTATTATAAGGCAATCAGCTAAAAATTACTTTGACAGCATAATATGTTTTATTCGGCCGTAAAAAAAACCCACCAGCAATACCTGGTCAGCAACTAAATCAAGTATTATTAGCAAATAAGTATATATTTGGTCAGCTTGATAATGCATATGTTTGCAAAATAAATAAGTAATATACTAATTATACAAGGTGGTGCAAAAGTAATGTCATAATTTGAATTGGCTGCCATTTTTTCAGATGGTGCCAAATGTCACTGTGCTTTGACAATTATAATGTAGATGTATAGAGAATTATTTGCCAACAACACCTCAAGAACGTGTAATTATTTTTACTGCTTATTTGACAAATTTTGATCTCTCGTTTTGGAGATTTGAACTGGCCGTCCAGATCGCCAGATCTAACAGCACCAGACTTTTTCATTTGAGGCTTTTTAAAATCTCGCGATTACCACAACAAACCACGAACCTTGCAAGTCTTGAAAAATAACATTGAAGAAGAAATCGCCAATTTGGTGCCAGATAGCCAGATGTTTTGCGAGCAACAATTCAAAATGACGTAAAACGAGCGCAATCATGCATCAACTAGGGAGGTGGCCTTTTGAGCGATATAATTTTTCCAAGTAATTTCATTAATTTTACACTTTCAAATAAACTGTTTATGAAAACAAAGCTCCTATTTTTTCATTTATAACAAAAATGACAGCCAATTCAAATTATGACATTACTTTTGCGCAACCCTTTATGTTATTAATAATAATAAGTATGTTTAGTTTAGCATAATGAATCCCTTATTGGCACAATATGATGATATCATGTTTAAGTAATCTGAATGTAGTTGCTGTGGATTTTTATTTATGAATAAAATAAATAAACGAAAAATAAATAAATAGTCGTAACCACCATAGAAAAGAGCCGGTAAGTTAGGTAATACAAGTTGCAGAACGTGGTGGATTTATTTTTTTATGACAACCCAGAAAACCTAACAGTGCGAAACATTAATTTTATATAATTATATAAATAGTCAAAATTAATTAGCAAATCAAAATAAATTGTGGACGAAATCACGGTTTGCTGTTCTATTCCTAATATTGCTTTAGTCGACCACTAGAAGTAAAGCTTAATTCACATTGTTAGCTGACAAAATACATTTTGGAGCTGACCAAAACCACTTTTATTAGCTGACCGTTTAAATGATAGCTGCGAGCACAACAATATAGAAGACACACTTTTTGTTCCGCGGGTACAACAAAATAATTTTGTTTTACAATTTTTTCGCCTTTATTATCTTTTTAGTTGCACACGTCTACGAAAAAATTCAGTATTGTAGGTGAATTTGTTTCAGAGATTTAAAAGTGTGACATATAGACATAGCGTAACGGTAAGGGTTCCTAATCTGGGCTAAGCGTAATCTATGAATTCCTGAAACTAACATTCAACTAGATAATATACTTTAAAAATTTATAAGGATTATACTATAGTGGCAATAAAATTCATCTCTTCCGTAGCTTTGATCATAACTAGTCTCAAATACAACCTTCATATTCTACTTCAAAACTCTCCTCACGAATCCCAATATAGTGTTTGAAACAAAAGTGCAGCTTATCTGCACCACAAAGTCCCTCCGGTCCGGTCCGGTTCGGCAAGCGCCGCGCCGGAAGCACAGCGAGCGCCGCGCCGACCGGAACACAATTTGTACTCTTGTACGCGATTGTACTTGTTGAAGCATATTTAATGCATTTTGTTACATTTTTCATGAGTTCAGCGTTTTGTACGATTGTTTTTGTTACCTTTATTACTAACAAACATACCGACCGTTTTTAGAAAGAATATGTTTCAACGACTTGCGTTGAGCAAAGTATGAAAATACTGCGCATGAAAAATAGAATTGGCTTTGCTTCTTAAGGCGATTAGTGTCGGTAAATTAGCAGCTCGATGTTTGTCGGTACAAATATCGATGGAAACGACATTGAAATAACGTTCATATCAGCGCGTAATGTTACGACTGAAATTGAATTGAAACGTGAATTGTATCTGTTACGACGCTCGCTGCGTCCTTGATAGGGCGAAATAGGAGAAAATAATACTTTTTACATGAACGTGATTGTTCGATTGAATAATACTATATTATATTTATAGCTATCAAGTTTATCCATTACTCAAATCATAAAGGAATGAAATTGACCAAGCCGCTCTAGGGAATTCAAGGCAAAAAAAACACCATTCGGTTGAAATTTTAGTGGTACAAAAAATGTTGCATATTTTAGAGTTTATAATTCATATAACATTTTATTCCATATTTTGGTTTGGCCATAAACAAGGATTAGGCTTTAGAAAGTACCCATGTGGCGATACTAAGCCCATTTATAGGTATTTAAAATAAGAAGAGTAAATTGAAATCTACTATTTTTCTGTCGGTTTGTTGTTTGAGTTAGATGTTACATGTTATCAATAAAGCATGTGGTTAAATTAAAACATGTCCGTTTTCAATATACATAATGAATGGATACTTTTGATTGGGGTAAATAGTTAAATACTTATAAATTGTTTTTCAATGCGAGTGCTCGTAAAAGCCCACTTTTTATGCATCAAAACCGAACAGAAAGTCGATTATTTTGCCCTAGGGCTTTATCTTTTATTTTTTTTTATTTACGATAAGTTGGCTAACCTGCAACCTTTCCAGTGTACCATAAATGTTATCCTTTTTTTCCACTATTTAACGGGACTGGATACAGTCCTTTTGAGCCAATCATAATTTAAAGTTCACAAGATTATATTTGTTTTATTTCCTCACACTATGCATTGAAAAACGTAGTATTATACACGGGCGTAAGAGCAATAAATTACTCGGTAACCTTTTAAGACACTCGCTACGCTCGTGTTTAAATCGTCCTTAATTATTTATTCCTTTTCGCCCTTGTAGCATAAACTACTATTAGGCTAATTATATCTATCAGATTCTGAAATAAACATCCCATCAAAAACATTTCATGTAAACTATCGCCAAGACACAAGCTCAAAACGCTTTTACTGTTAAAAAGTTATCAGATCTCATGTAGAGCCAAGCCCTTAACTCTACAAGGCCTAACTCTACAAGCCCTAACTCTACAAACCCTACATCTTGATCATAAAGTATGGCTTGGCCGTTTCATGGCACTATTGCATGACACAAATGGGAGTGTCTGTTTGACGACCGCAAAACGGCCAAGCCAAACTTTTTGATCAAGATGTAGGATTTGTAGAGTTAGGGCTTGTAGAGTGAGGCCTTGTAGAGTTAAGGGCTTGGCTCTACATGAGATCTGATAACTTTTTAACAGTAAAAGCGTTTTGAGCTTGTGTCTTGGCGATAGTTTACATGAAATGTTTTTGATGGGATTTCATTTCTTTTTGTAAGATGCTCTACTTCTTTTATTTTTTCAGGCTGCATTTCTTGCACCTGTGCTATAACTTTTTTATATCCCACTCCCTATCTTTGCTTCTTTTTCTTGTTGTTTTATTATTTGCAATAAGCGATAGATCAGGGTGGTACTTAGTTATTAAGCGATTATATTCATTTATGGCTGACCTATCAAACCCCTATCAAACCAGTCACCCTCGAAAGTGCTACATAAGTATGCCCAGAAGAAAACGTCGATGACCCGATATCAATGAGAGTATTATTTAAACTTAGCCCTTGGCTTCTATGGATAGTGATGGCATACGCGATACAGATCGTAAACTGCTCACGGTGTACGAATGCTCTATTAATTATTTCAAATTTTGATTTTTCAGGCGCAAGTTCATGTTTAAGAGCGTTATTAAAAATAATTATAACTCTCATTGCCTTATTTTTATCTTTAGCTCAAGAATAAGACTCGGAATCATGATAGGTTTCTCCGTCCTCAGCACAAGAATACAGTTGCAGTAGTATACTCGTTAATATTTATCTGCGCGCGCAATAACATGAGCAATTCTAGCTGTCAATTCACGTACAAGTAACCGGACCTTAGTTTTCGACGACGATGTCTAACTAACTAAACTTTACTTTCAATAATAGAACAGAAATCAATCAGCTACCAGAGAGTACCTATCAAGAGTATAACTAATATTAGTAACGATTTCAACATGTAGGGAAAAGTTATATCGTGCTGTAAACGACACGTAGTGCCTTCTACATTAGTCTGAAAGAATTAAAAACTTGTCTTTCCGCGCTTACCTACCTACCTACCTGTTTGTTACTATGGCCTCTAACACGGCAAATAATAAAATTAAAATTTCTAGGACTTGGAAGTTTGGTATATATTTTTAATATTACAGAACCGGACTCCCCTTAAGTGGGGTTGGCGGGTGAAAGTTGCAGATTTCTTAATTTTTTTGTTGTTTGTGTGCTAATCCTAGCCTGCGTACCAAATTTCAGCTTTCTAGGACTCCAGGAAGCTTGAAATTGAAATTTTTATTTAATACAGAACCAGACCCCCCTTAAGAGGGGTTGGAGGTTGAAAGTTACAGATTTCTTAATTTTCTTGTTTTTTGTGTGCTAATCCTAGCCTGCATACCAAATTTCAGCTTTCTAGGACTTCAAGAAGTTTGGAATTTAAATTTTTAATTAATACAGAACCAGACCCCCCTTAAGAGGGTTTGGAGGGTGAAAGTTACAAATTTCTTAATTTTCTTGTTGTTTGTGTGCTAGTCCTAGCCTGCATACCAAATTTCAGCTTTCTAGGACTTCAGGAAGTACCCTAGATTTTTGATGATCATCAGTGAGTGAGTGAGTGAGTGAGTGACAAAATCGACGTATTTTAGGTATTAATAACATTCAAAGTATATAAGCTAGACAAATGAAACTTATCGTGTTTAATAAGACTGCTTCCTACATGTTACCTTGAGAATTTGGTATCTCTAGTATTATCTAGACCGAAGCTATGAGGGTTCGAAAATATGACGAAACGCTTCGAGAAAAGGTACGTAGTGCCCCGCTTCCTTTGTCTCGTCTTGGCGGGGGGCACTATCGTGCCCCCAGATTGTACATAGATACATAAAGAAATTATAAGGTTTACTTAAATGGGCTACTTTAAAAACATTTAACTACACCTGTGCTAACCCTAAAACATTTAACTACACCTGTGCTAACCCTAAAACACAAATGATAAAGGTAAAGACTAAAAGTATGTTTCACCAGAAAAATGTTTTACTTGGGAATGAAGAGGGACTTCATAAAAAATACCCTAATTCCTCTAAATTATGTTCCAAATTAAATATCAGCCTTATTCGTTTGTTACTTGATACTCGATACTAACCTCTATGTTACATATTCATAAGATACAAAATTAATTGCAATACATTGCCAAAATGTATCTCTTGACCTTTCTATAAGGATTTGGATCCTAACCTTTTAACAAATAGGGTTCAAATTTGTCTGTGGCATTAAAAAAGACCTCAGTGTAAGGTTATAAAGAGTATGTCATTAGCTAATACGAGATCTTTCAGACTTCATTACTACGTGGGTACTTCCACTGAAACAATTTCAGCTTAATTAAAGAAAGCACAAGATTACATTAGATACAACACAGGTGAAGTAGTTGTTCGTGGTGTAATTACACTACTTCTCGTTCCGTAATGTGATTTGCTGAACAGAAATTCACAGTAGTCTTTTTTTTAGGGTTCCGTACCCAAAGGGTAACCAACGGGACCCTATTACTAAGACTCCGCTGTCCGTCATATCACCATGCTATATCTCATGAACCGTGATAGTTCGACTATTATTTCTCTTAACAAAAAATACAAAAAAAAAAAACGACCAAGTGCAAGTCAGACTCGCGTAACTCGCGTAATTCCGTATTATGGATGATGAATTTAATTTTGTCATTTATTTTCGTGAATTTCTCAACCGCTTTATTTTTTCTGTAATCTTTAAGGTAACACATATTTACAATGATTTTTTTCATATTTTTTGGTCCACCGGTAATGGAGATAAGGGGGGACATACATATTTTTTGGAGTTTTAAAGAGATCTCGAAACCAGTGCCATTAAATATAGTAAAAATATATACTTTTACAATCAACTTCTTAATACCTACAATTTAATACCCATATTAAATGATAATAAAAAAATAATAATTTTATTGATGTAATGATACAAAAAAAACTGGTTAAAACTATTCTATAAATAAAATAAATCTATGAATTAAACAAAATTAAACTAATCTAAATCAATATTAACTAAAATGACAAAAATTAAAGATAAAAAACCCGGTCCAGGTCCAAGTAAATATTGATTTAGATTATAGTAGATGCTAGTGATTGTTGGCACTGGAATTTATAAATCATTGTTTTAAAAAACACTTGTACTTGTCCGTTTCATCTCTAATTATTACGTCCCAACGTGGTGGGTACTGAGCCCTATCGCCGTACTTCAGGCACAAAAAAAAATTGAGCACAAATGAGAAATATAAAAAGAAGTAAAATAAATAAAAAAATATTTTATAATTATACAAAAAAAAAACTGATTAAAACTATCCTATAAATAAAATAAATCTATGAATTAAACAAAATTAAACTAATCTAAATCATTGTTTTAAAAAACACTTTTTAAAATATATTAAATATATAAGTGTTTTTTAAAATATATTATATATAATATGTGGATAAGTACAAGTGTTTTTTAAAACAATGATTTAGATTAGTTTAATTTTGTTTAATTCATAGATTTATTTTATTTATAGGATAGTTTGAATCAGTTTTTTTTTTTGTATAATTATAAAATATTTTTTTATTTATTTTACTTCTTTTTATATTTCTCATTTGTGCTCAATTTTTTTTTTGTGCCTGAAGTACGGCGATAGGGCTCAGTACCCACCACGTTGGGACGTAATAATAATCGTCGGTGAAACGCGGGTGTACCGAGTGTGGACTGTGACTTGCATTCACACTTGGAACACCTCTGACACCCCCTCTCGGGGATTCATGTCATGTTTTTAGCAGTGTTTTATATATTTAACTGAACCATTTTAAGTTAACAACTTAATTATTTACAAACTTGTAACAACCTATACGAATAAAATGGTTTTTGTTGTCAAAAAAAGTATTTTATATGAGGGTCAACGGCAGCCATAAAATATTTTATGGCGAGGACTGGAATATTGTCCCATTTAGATAATTTATTACATTTACAAGCCTGAGCTTTTAGTTCCTTATATTATAATTACAAATAATTGAAAAAATTTGACTCAAAGAAGTTACTTTCTATAATTTTATTTATTTCAAGTAGGTAAGTCTGTTTATTTCTTAAATATTTTTTTGATAATTTAATTTAGATTTTTTATATTATTTAAGTTTTGTGTTTAGATTTAATCTTCCAAGTTAAAATGTAACCTTATTAGGTTAGTAGTCATAAATTGATTCTTTCAGCTGATGAATGTATGTCAAGTTTGTAATTTGCATAAAAAGAAGCACCGTAATTTATTTAAATGAACAACTCACCTTCTAGTTGCAATTAATAAAATATTCGTAAACATAATTACGGACTCATTTGTCCACTTATTTTTGATAAAAAAATTCAAGTTGTATGATTTGGGAAAGGCTTTTTAAAATGTGAAAACATTAAATTTAGAGGTTATGTTTTATATCGAGTGAATGTGAATACATTATACGGATCCTTTACACAAACACACCGACATAAACACAATGCTATAAGAGATTTCATACATTGACGGAACCTTTAAGACACTCTCAATTTGGACCTAAATATAAATTAAGATATACATATTTTTTAAATGAAGTTTATTACATTACGTGTCAGATTAATAAGCTCTCACTGACTGTAGGATATGCTCTATAGTGACTTGGCAAGAACTAAAACCCTACATAGAGTATTTAGTATCGGATGGCAACGATCTATCAAGCAGATTCTACACGAATTGGCTTTTAACCCCTCCTCACCTCTCACCCCGCACCCCACTAGTTGGCTTAATTGCGGTACTCAAAGTTTGGTTCATCGAATTGAACCAAAAACCAATGTTTTCAGGATTGGCATTCCGCGAATCCTACAGTGTTCCGCGAAAGTCAGCTTAAAGCGAAGAAATCGAACTAAGTATGACGTCTTGACCCACACCAAATAATAAACTTCCACTAGCGAATTTTAAAATTAAATTAAAATGTTTTTTGGAACAAATCCTTTTATTCTATAAATGAGTACATTTCTAAGCAATTCGATAAATGTTATATAATTTTATTATCTTGCGACAAATTATTTTCAATTATTCTATTGATATAACTTTAAAATTTAGTTTCTATAAGTAATTTTATTTAACATATTTTATGAAACCTACCTTATCATTAAGATACTTATATGTTTATATATTTATTCTTAATGCACACAGAAAATTTAATTTTAAATTATATGATAAAAGTAATGTACAATGGCGTGCTTATCTCAATAATGAGATTACTTCCACCAAACCAAGGGTGATAAAAATATTTGATATAAATAACATATTCATATTGTGTACAATAATACTTAAACAGAAGCAATATTCAAATTCAAATAGTTTATTTTGCAAAATAGGTATATAAGGTTAAATAATATTAGTTGGCGAAACTCAAAACATAGGTAGTACTAGTCTATATGAACAACTTTTTGTATTGGAGCTAACCGAAATTCGCAACTTTTTTTCTCTTCCTCCCATACAAATTGCTCCGACCAGCTGACCGGTCGAGTATGGAAAGGTAAAAACAAATTTTAATAATTTCGCTTAGCTCCCATACAGATAGTTGTTCTACTAGTACTACCTATGTTTTGAGTTTCGCCAACTAATATTATTTAACCTTATACATAATACACTTTTTACACGTCAAACAATATTAAGTTAATAGTAAATACCTGATAGTTAAAAATATAATAAAGTACATAAAATTTACATGCCAATGCCTACATCGTAGATATAAATAATACTTGTATAGGTACGTATTAAAATTTAATATTTAACATACCTCAACTGATTACTGTTTGTGAAAATAACACAGCTGTAGCTATGTCGCCGCCAAACTGTCATAAAATTTTCGGAATGTAGGTATGTGTACTACTATTTATGTGTACTACTATTATAGTAGGTACTCACCGTAAATTATTTGACGATATATCCGTACATTATTTACGTGGATACTTTACTCGCTTCTTTACTCTATCCCAGAGGAAGTAGTCAATGGCAGCCATTATATAATTTTAATCATTATCATTAATATCACTTATTTGATCGCAATAATACAAATGTTGAAATGATCTCGTAAGTGAATGTGCTGCCATCGCTGACATATTATTATGATATTTAAAGATACCTGTGCATACAGTAATTACAACCGATATATTTTCTCCCATCAGTTTTCTCCCATTTTAACTCCTCAGGTACAAAGATGTTCAGAGGCGACACATGAAAAAGCCCTTTGAACAGGAAGCACAGCGCTCTAAATGGCGCGGACTTGTATAAAAGGCAAGCGATTTTGAGGAGCAGTGCAAAACTGACCTCGACGCCAAACGCGATGGTTTGAAAGCCCGGTATACTCACGTGTGCTCAGCGTGCACGGAGGCTAACTAGGGAGACCAGCTACATAAGTCGCCTTCGGTGCACGTACCAAGTAGGAGTCGAAGTGGCCACCATCACCGAACACAGTCGCAGTGGATCATCATCATTCTCTTGCATAATTTTGCCACAGTTTGTTGTTCACTGGTGATCAGAAACATGGTCCTATCAGGAAAGATGGATGGGGTAATTGAGATTAAATGTTGACGTTTGTAGAATTACCGACTTTATTTACTGAAACGATTTTAATTATGTTCGCTTTAACCGTCATTTGTTGGATCACATTGGCTGTTTGCACTTCAGATCGTTAACGTAATTACGGTGTGATTGTTTTAACGTAATTTACTGCACCGTGTCGTAACAAATTGGGAACACTACGCATATCGTAGAATTGGGCAGATCCTAAAGTATGATATCGAAATATTTTTTCCAAAAGTCAAAAACAGGTGCGACAACGAACGGAGCGAAGCGGAGCGGATAAAGCGTGTTAGGTATAGATTTCAATAAATTTGGATAGCCGGGGGAAGCGAAGCGGAGCGAGGCGACCCTTCTAATTTGAACAGAAATTTGATATGACCAATTTAACGACGTGCCGACGACAAAGATAATCTTAATAAAGATGTGAGGATCTCTGAACCGGGGTTTGAACCTAGGACCTTTCGCTTACTGCGTGATTGCTCCACCAACTGAGGTATACAGATCTTAACAGAACTAGTCGTACAATATTTTGTGAAAAAATATGTCAAAATATATCATAACATAACAATTAGTGCAGTTTTTTGTGTATTACTCTGGGTAAGCTAACCCGTGTCTCTGCTTGACATTGTGATGGCGTCACATGATTTACCAAAAGTAAAGAAAGTTTAAAGCAGTATACACGAATAAAAAAATTAATCTCTGCAAAATCTACAAAATCACTGATACCTAGACCAAGTAGTATTGTGAGGAAAGAATATCAACTAACTATTTATTTACTGTAGGGCGTTTTATACAAAAAAAGATTTTTTTAAAGTGGAATTAAACACATTGCAGTTCCCAAATAATGCATTGTTAAATTTTCTTCCACGTCATTATTTCTCAACTATAATCTACATAAAAAATATAAGTCTTATTCTATTTTACATGAACGGCGTCTGTGGCTGAGTCGTAGAGTGCTCGCCTGCTAACCTGAAAGTCTTGGATTCAATCTCCGCGGTGCACATTAGTTTGTGTTCGTGTGGAATGTGGTCTCAGTTCACATTTGTGGACCTCAGGAGTTCATATCTTGACGATATAATATTACACAGTGAAGTTTAACCGACAAAGGGATTATACCTTTCGGTGATTGGTTTATAAATATAATAATGATTACCGTGAAATAATGTATTTGTCTACTCGTGTTTCCATTAAAAACAGTGACGAATCTGAAATTTCCGACTCACCTGATTAATTCAAATGAACGGACAATGAAAATTTATGAATTGCAATCCATCGGTTCATTTGTTAAAATGAATATGATAAATTTATACCTTTTAGAAATATATACTTACTTTTTCCTTTCCTTATTCACCGTGAAGTTAAAGTGGTTTTCGAAATGACATCTGACTAACTTTTACAACAGAATCAATCCTGAAATCACGTAAAGAAGCTTTTTCATACATTTCGGTCGAGTCTTTTCTCGTTTGCGTGAATTTAGTGAATGAGGTTCGTATGGTCGAGCACTGTCACCAGTTTTTGAGCCTGCACCCAGAAGCCTGACTCGTGTTTTATATTCTCATGAGGCCAGAAGACAAGCCGGTCTGTCTGTGAATTTGTAGAATTTGTAAAACTAAATTTTTACATCGGTTAATATCTATTATCTTTGTTATGTTCACATGGACATAATAACTCTTAAAATACATACTTGCGATTGTCGGCACGTGGCGAAACATCATCATAATCTTGATAAAAACACTTGTACTGTTTCACAATATCACTCTTTTGTCTGCAATCAAACAATCATCATTGTCTGCAATGTAAACAACAAATACACATTCCTTTATTGTTTATTTATGATATTTAACAGTTCCTTGATAATGCCGTAAGGCGAAACCGGTTGGATTAATAAAAGAGTGATATTGTGAAACAGTGCAAGTGTTTTTATCAAGATTATTCTTAAAATACATATTTTACTTCTAGTTAACGCTAACACAATAAAAAAGTGGTAGCTGGAATTTATTTAACGGGTTAATTTATTTAACGGGTTAATTTATATAACGGGTTAATTTTATGCACATTAAAATATCGAGCAAATTATTATAATAAATTGGCAAAAATAGTCCTTAATATCAAAAACTTTTTTTTATTTTGGAAGCGTTTTAGTAGATAAAGTTATGTCTTGCGGCAGCAGTTGTTTTATCGACTTGGCCGACCTCCCCGGGCAAGTGAGGCTCAGGGTTGGATTTCGTAGTATAATTATACTATTTGTACCATATTTTCATGACATGTAGTATGTAGTATCGTAATAGAACTATACTACGTAAAAATACCATCATTTTATCTTCAGGACGACCGACTTGTTTTATTGGTTGAAACATTTTGTTTTTTAACATTTACCCTACGATATAGGGAATTTGCATCGAATTTATGCCGTCTGACGACATGTTACGTCGAGTCAATGCCAAGGACGAGGTTCCGATCGACGAATTGCTGAGATAGAGATCCAGTTGCCTTAATTTTATTAAATTATGAATATTTTTAGTAAATTTTTTGAAATTTTCCCTAACAAATAGGCTATTTTATTTAAATTCAAAACAAAAATCGACGAAAAACGAAACGAATTATAATTTTAGCCAAGTAGTATATTTTTATTTCCCATAGACAATAATTTTCTGAGGGTCTGAATCCAACCCTGGTGTGGCTTGTCTCTACGGCAGACAATACGCCCCTGTGCTCACGTCTCCCGTCTACAATGTACGAACACCTGTGATTGTCTCTCCGTCTCATGTGTAGTTGTATTGTTCCAGATGAGGAGCTGGTGTTCCGTGACCGCTGGGGGGGGCTGACACTGTTCCATGTCAGGAACTTCACCACGCGGCTGCTCATCAACAACTCCACCTTCGTAAGTAGAAAATATGACCTAAATTAATGCTCTACTGCTATCAAGATGAGAATAAGAATAGTTTATTTAACCAAAAGATATACAAAAGAGATAACAAAAACTTCAAGATAACAATATTCTAATTATAACTTATTTACACAATATCTATTGGTCCCCAAACTAGATTAGGTCTGTACCGCGGGAACCTAGGAAATACGACATCTTAAAAGAACAATTTTGCGTCGATTATTTGAACATAACCAACTATCGTCGTGGCAGTGGCGTGCATAGAACTTTTTTCCGGAAAAGCAATCAGAAGGTCAAGTACGACAATAAAAAAATATGAAAAAATTTTAATAACACTATGAAAAAAAAAGTTTGTATGACGCCAGAATAGGCACTGCCTTTCCTAGAGTGAACAATTTCATACAATTTTTTTTTTCAAAGTGTGATTTAAATTTTTTCATATTTTTTTTATTGTCGTACTTGACCTTCTGATTGCTTTTCCGGAAAAAAGTTCTGTGCACGCCACTGCGTCGTGGTTACATTACATAAAACAAAAAGAAACAAACAACAAATTTACTACATGAGAAATAACTACAAAAAAAATGGCAAAATAATAAATGTATAAGTACATAAATATAAATAAACTAATATAACATTAATTCAAGTATTACCAAGCACTTGCGCGATGACAAACTTTCACTCAAGTGCATAACATATTTTATTTAAAACATTCAGAGAAATTGTTCAGGGTTTTATTTTTATTATTTCTTCAGTCCGATCATAAGACAAGCCAAGAAGCCAATTCCTGATTTTTAATCTTGCCTCTTTCATTGTGCAGGATACCTGCAAACGAATCAAACTGTCATAAGATACAATTCCGTATTATATACCCTCTTAAGTTTACCATCATATCTGCCATTTGACCGCTTCTGTCATCTCGTGGTTCGAATACTTGAATACTAATCCAGAGATCGTGGGTTAAAATCCCACCAGGGCCCATTGTGTTCGGCCTGCAAAAGGAATGCACTTGAAGGTGATATGTGAATCTTTCAACGGTCACTGTCACTCCAAGCGGAAAAACGCGCAGTCCGAGAGGGACGGTTTCAGGGCGTAAAAAGTAGTTTTTAATATTTAAAAAAAACTAAAATTCCTTCAACCAAAATTGAGGTATTATTTAAAACCATCTAATAAAATATGTTTTAGTTCTGTACATGATTCCTATTAGACAAACGAGGGGTTTGACTAATAGGAATTTATCAGGAACGAGTCATTTCAATAATTATTTGTATCGAGCGAAAGTTTTTCAATCGCGTTTCTATTCATCAGGAATCTAAAAGTTGGTTCCAAAAATGTTATACTAATTTATCAAACTACTAGCTTCTTCTTGAAAGTAGACAGGATTTCAATAAGTGCAAACATTTTGACGGTAGCGCTTTAAACTTTAAGAAAACTACGCCGATTGGGCTCACCACTCATCATGCTAAGACCTAATGAACGTGGGCACACCTCTGACTCCCTCGGGGATTCATGCTGTGAAGATGTATGTCTCACTAAACTTTAATTGATTAAACGACGAACAGCTTGTATTCTGCGGTGACACTCAACCAGCCAACAGCACGGCAACTTGTCAATAACTTAGCACATAAATTAAATCTTAAAGATACAACTGTCATGGTCTTGATCGATGTCAAGAAAGCTTTTGACACCATTTGGTATGATGGTCTTTTTTGGGAATACAGAGAGAGGATGAGTGACAATAGAAATATAAATGTTGTGAAAGTGTACAGCTCGACCAGGCCACCCCAAAAAGAGGTTTCGTTGACCAAATTCCGATAGCTTTTTTTTTTTCAGAGAATATGCGGCATTTTAGTTCATAGTTTTCATTATTATGGTAAATAATTTAATCATTATTTTTATATGATTTTTTAAAGGCACTTTAGGATTATTTTGATTGTGGATCTTTGCCTTGCATAAAAAGAGTTGTCTGTCTACTCATCTGTCATCCATCTGTCAAATCAGTGGCAAGCTAATTATTATAAAATTTATCTTGATAGCAAATAACACATTTCTAAACAGCCTTTTCTCAAGTGACTTCACACGAAGTCAAATAGAAGTTGCAGCTATTTCGTAAAAATATTCATCGTCATGAGATTTTTCAGACCACAAGTTCTAAATTACGGCCTGTTTAACCAAAATCTCGAAATGGTTTTCAAATTAACACACTTTAACATAATTTAATTTGAGTGAATTGGTGACATACTGAAGAAAAGCAAAGTCAGATTCAACTGGAATATAAGAGCATATATGACTAAATTGATGGATGTGGAAAAGCAAAATATAGGTACATATGTCATATGATAGAAATATGTTGTCTCTGCTTGCCCCTCTGGTAAACAGGCGTGATTATATGTATGTCCCAGACTAAGTCCTTCTCACATCCACATTTACTTTTCTTTTGCGATTTTATACGCAATGATATACATATGTTAACTTCAAACTAAAATAATGTTCATGCTCTCAACAAAGCCTCAAGGGCTTAAAGTAAAAATTTGAAGCCAAATAACATGTACATAATGCATGGAGAGTGCAAAATTTTTAGAATTCCGTAGAAATAAAAAAACTTTCTCTTTATGCGAATCTAAGAACGGCTTAGTTAATCACAATTTGAAATAATTTAGCTCGAACGCTGCGAAAAGTTCAAAAAGTCGTAGATATCGTCAAATAAAACCTATTGCTAAAAAGTATGCCTTAATTAGCTTTTTATTTATAATTACACAATATAACTTTAAATATATACAATAAATAAAAGAAAATTATGACTTGAAATATATTTCGGCAATTAGTGGGCCGTCATCAGTCAAGTATTAAAAAAAATTACGAATATACCATACCATATTTTAAGCAACACATATGCCAGAATTGGGATGGCATGAGAAGAGTTAATGGTGGTGATTGTTGGCACTTGAAGGGTGCTTGTACTTGTCCACAAACTTTTATTATTTGATATAAGAATTTGTGGACAAGTACAAGTACCTTTGAAATCATAATAAGTATAGGTTGATTAAGAAAAATATTGTCGTTTTTATTTTTTATTTTTTATTGCTATGGTATATTCGTAATTTTTTTTAATACTTGACTGATGACGGCCCACTAATTGCCGAAATATATTTCAAGTTATAATTCTCTTTTATTTATTGTATATATTTAAAGTTATATTGTGTAATTATAAATAAAAAGCTAAATATTGATAAAAAGATTCTATGTGCCTTAACGGAACCTACATATTAAATATATTGTACAGATTGATGCTTTTTCAATCTACAATGACCTTATAATAGAGGTCACGACCTGACTGAGAGTAATCGACATTAGAACAAGAAGAATGTCTCTTGAAAATATTCACCATCAAAATAGCTAAAGATTCTCGCCGGAATGTCGAGGGACGAGATAAGCTTTATATTTTTTTTGCACAAGTAGGTATTTTAATATGTAGTTGAGATTATATCTCGGTGCTTTTAAATGAAGTTCGTGAAAGAAAATAATAGAGATATAATAATAAATAATAAAATAGTAAAATAAGTCTATACTTTTCTTTATAGCATTTAAATCCCAATGGTACTTTTCTTGGAAATGTGTCTGTCTGTCAAGGTCTACAGCTTCAGTTGTAATAGGTAGCCAGTTGTTATAGGTAGCCAGTTGTAATAGGTAGCCAGTTGTAATAGGTAGCCAGTTGTTATAGGTAGCTAGTTGAAAATTTCACAGAAAACGAGTTACCTACTATGGCTTCTATCACTGCAAATATCTAATAAAAGTTTTAATACATTTAAACAACCCTCCTTGTGTCCCGATACACAAAACCTTGAAAAAATAAATTTTTTCAACGTTTTTTCTTCCAGATTTATCTTGTAAGAGGCTGCGGAATTGTTAGAGGTTACCGTTTTAGCACCTTATTTTTTGTTGATGTTCTTATGGCTTTTATATTGTTGTTAAGAAGTAATTATATTGTGTGGTACAATATAATATACAGAACCCTTTGTCCGCGAGTTCGATTCGCACAAGCCAGTTTTTTTTTAATACCTTATAATATTTCCTAAATCAAACAGTCACCACCCACTCCTTACCAACAATTATCCTGATATAAATGAATAATTCTGAAATCCTAACTAATTTCATTGTGAAATTGCATTCAAAATGTGGATATTATGTATTTGTAAAGTCGCCTTGAAAATATTTTTGACAAAATAGCTTAGTACATTTTATATTAATAAAAAACCGACTTTTTGCTACTTTTCCACGAACCCGCCCCGCTCGCACTGAGGGTTTTTTCGCATATGGAGTAACAGGGACGCTAAAACTTTTACGTATCGCCTTAAATGAAACATTTTCATTTAGAGTCTACATTACATCGACTGAGCTATCGCTCTAAACTACTCTATTTAACACAATCTGCACAAACTAACGACCGCTTGGTTTGTGTTCTCATTTTACGCCTCGAGAGATATGTTAATTTGTTCCTCGTAGACCCTCTACGGCGTAGCAAAACGTAACTCGTGCTACGATCAGCGATAACTTTGTAGAAGGAAACTTGTGGTTTTAATTGAAATTGCTACATATGAGTATAGGCATATACACAGGTTGAAAATGAACCTCTTTGCTATATTCAAATGTATGAATCAGAATCACTGGTAGAACACAGAATCGTTAAATAAAACGTTATTTTTCTCATATTTTTTGTTGGTAATTTTATCCAAATTTTGAATAAATGGCTAACCTGCGTGACGCGGTGTGACTGACAATAGACTGTTGTAGGGACTTCCCCGTAACGACCCCAGCCATTAATGAAAAACATTCCCGACGCCCTTGGTGCCCGCCCCCGCAATCCACCCTGCCGCCCGCGATCGTCTTTGACGGTCGATATCTTTATTTTTTATTATGAAACAAGACAAAAGTACATAACAAAATATATATTTTTATTTCGAATACAGAAGCGTAGTTTCCGTTTATATAGCTAGGTGGTTCTTTATCAACCTGTATAATAGAACACCCTAACTGACTGTTATCTATCTGTCGTCGACACATCGTAGAGTCAGTCATATCATGATCTGCTAAAACTAACACGTAACCTTATAAAATTATTGTAATTTTTACCTTGAGATTGACTCATTCTGATACATTTCTAGAGCATTTTGACGCACACGATTTTCAACTTTATTAAAGTCAGACTCCAGGTTATAATTAGCAAAGTCGCTGTGCGCCGAAGGGAGGCTTCCTCTTAAAAAAATGAGAATAACCTTAAAGCTTCTCCCATTGCCAAAGACCATGAACTGAGTAACTTTGTAACCATTTTTTACGTAACTATAGCATTTTTAATAGAGGAAAAAATACATAGTAATCTACATGATACAAATAGTGATGTCGTTTTTCCTGAATTTTATTTTGATATACAGACGTGAAGCAAGAAATTTCCAAGTTTTATTTTTCGATTTTTTGTCCACTTGTAACAATATCACTGCTGCAGTTTTTATCGAAACAGTGTAAAAATTGTACACTTCTTGACAAAATAATATTAAACGTTATGGTTTTCTCAGTTCTTGGAAATTCATTTTATTTTAACTACAAGAAATTAATTAAAAACACACTATTTTCGCACTTGTTAGTCGCAGTGACTGACGTAACAGCCATATTGCAGTGCGGGCTGATTCGAATTTTATTTTAATATGGTTTTGTTCGAAATTTCAACCAACACGAATCGAGTTGCTAATTTTTCCAACGGTGCCACCTTAACCGTCTTTATTCTCATCATCACTAAAGCAATAGTAAAACAATAGATCGCAATCCAGATTGCAGCTCGGATCCAGTGAAAAACACTTACCTTTAAACCAGTGGCAAGGTAAACTAATACAACACAAAAATTATTTTAGTGTCTCCCTAACTTTATTTTTCTCTTCTCTAACAAAACATTTAAAAAAACTTGGGGCGTAAAGCCTCACCAAAAGAAACCACCTAAATTGTTCCAAATGAAACGATTCCTCGGTTTATCTTACAAACGATGCCGAAAAATATCACTGAAGATGAAAAGTTGTGTACCGAAAATTGTGGCGGAAATATCTTTAAGAACGTTTTTACTGGCACTGAAATTAATTTTATTAAAAGATTTTTCCTTGAAACGGAATGTCCTTGTTACTTTTTTTTGTTTGCTTTTCACAAGAGAAGAATTTCTCAATGCTGTTTTTGTTTATTTATTTTTGTGTGCATTTTTGCTTTGTCAAGTCTTGTGAGATATGTATTTTATTTTTGCGCCGGATTCTAAATAATAAACATAGTTACGGTTAAATCGTATTTTTATTTAAATTACGAGCAGTATATCCTTATAAAAATTATTTGGTCAAGTGCGAGTCGGACTCGCGCACAAAGGGTTCCGTGCCACCACACAATTCGGTTACGGAACCTTTAAAGCATTATGATAAAAAACAACAATATAGATGCCATTTAGAAACATCAAGGTGACAAAAAACAAGGCGCTTAAATGGCAGTGCCTGACGAACAAATCGGCAGCTTTTTAGAGGGAGCCTTTTTTATATTGTTTATTGTTTTACTTTGAATGAATGAATGAATGAATACTTTTATTTATCAAAAGGTGGATTATCTTATAGCTAAATATGACCCACAAAACTGCATGTACAGTTTGACTGTTATGTACTATGTAGTATGTACTACAATCTGACCAAATATGAAACCTGTATGTTTTACTACAACAAATTGCGTTAAATAAGCCGCTACTTCCTCAATGTTTATGTATGGTCTTCACGGTCTTCACGTCTTCACGGGTCTTCACGGGTTTCAATTTTTTTCCCCGACTACGTTTATTATTTGTCGTGATAGAGGCCGTAGAAACACGTATTCTGTGAAAATATTAACTGGCTACCTATTACGACTGAAGCTGTAAACCCCCGTGACGGACAGACAGACAGCGAAGGCTTAGAAATAGGGTCGGGACACCCTTCGGGTACGGAAACCTAAAAATCAAAAAAACTGTTCGTAGGCTTCGGCTTTAGCTTGTCACCATACTCGTCACGAAAACATGCCGCCAAGCGACTCGATGTGTTCTCTTTTGGGATTTGACTTATCATTTGGGTCGCTTTATCTAACTACTTTACTACATGGTAATGAAAAAAATACATATTTTCATAGTCTGAGTGGAAGTCTGACAAGAGATTTAAGATCCTGACATGTCGGGCCAAATTCTGACGTTTGGTAACCCTCGTCAAGCTTACATTACGTCGTAAACGTTTGAGTTCTGACAATGCAGATCAGGGGGGCTACATTGAAGTGAAAAAATATATCCATCTTAAGGCGCTACGGAAAAAAATCGATACTTTTAGAACTTCTATATCTACTTCGGTAAATAATGTATAATTTTGATAAAATAGTATATTATTTTTGAAATCTTTCTCTAGGGATGTGTTAAAACAGAAACGCGATAGGAGAAATTCGGCTCGATAGAAATATTTATTGAAATGAGGTCTTTATCGACACCAATTCTCCTGGTTTGACAATTTAGAATGACATATGGACTGCAATTATATTTTATTAGATGGGTTTTAACAGTATCTAGGACCTGGTTAAACGAAATTTTGATAGCATTTTTAGTGCATTTTATATCAATAAAAAACCGACTTTTTGCTACTTTTCCATGAATCCGTCCCTCTCGCACTGAGGGTTTTTTCGCATATGGAGTAACAGGGACACTAAAACTTTTACATGTCGCCTTAATACTGATATCCGGTATTCTATAGAATACCTTCGCAATGTATAGAATATCTAAAACGTTAAGGTAACGTATGAAATACCTAATGCGCAGTCTATAAAGTGTGTAAAAGAAGAAAGCGGGGAAGGAGGAGATGTGCGAGCAAACAATAAACTCCGCAGAAAGCTATGGTTCTAAAGTTGTTTGCTCTGTATGTGCGAAAAACGCCTTAGCTGCAAATAACTGCAACAACTCCAAGGAGAATTTAACAGAGCAAGATCAGAAAATGCTCAAAACTTCTGAAAAAAAACTCCCTCTATGCCATTGGGTACCACTGTGATACTCCCTGTTCCGGAAGTCAACAGAGGTCGCGGTGATGCTCGCAATATGTATACTACTAGCTGTATGTAGTCTTACAAAAACCAGATGACGAACTTATCAGCTCGGAATAAAACAAGGTGTTATAATGACATTATATTCAAGGCAGCGGCTCACAGTTTGTCATTACTTAAAAAAGAAGATGTTCCTAATCAAGAAACATCACTTAGTACAGTTGCGAATCTGCAATCTACGAGGACAGGTCAGGCCTTTGTAAAATGTACTTGCAAAAAACACTGCAATACTAAAAAGTGTTCATGTATTAAAAGTAAAATTGTATGCACTTCAAAATGTCACAATAGTTCCGCATGTATATATTTACTACTTCTTATTTTTACAGAATTGTTTTGTTTCCTAAGTTTTCAATACTTATTACTATACAGGTTGGAAAAAAATTAAGGGCCCTGGAGGGGAACTACCTTAAACCCTTTAGTTAGCTCATTTTACTGAAAGGAAACATTCCTTTATTTTGTAAAAGAAACAAAACTGCATTCAAAGATATTCTGAAATTCGCTTGTCTCGCCGGGAATCGAACCAACTAAAAATTAAAAAAATAAACCCTCGCTATTTTATTATACGAATCGGTAGGATTATTGTTCAGAATAAAATTTGTCTATTAAACATTTGGTCTTACACTCATCTGTTGTACGAGATACTCATGAAATTAAATATTTATTACAAGTTCTTTGTTAACAATACACCTAAATCTCAAGATACTTTCTTACCTTAGGTGTCAGAGCAACTACTTATCTTGTGTAATAATTAAGCTGATCTCTGATATTTTTGTTAATTTATTTGTTATAATCTGTGTCAATAAAGAAATTTATTATTATTATTATTATTATTACCTAGTACTGTTCACTTGTAACAAGTAAATGATACTTTATAATTTTCTTATCTCTCTTACATCCAAAGACATTGTATAAAGTACAAGCTTGCTAATGTTATTTATCTTACGTACATTGTTGAAGACTTCAATAAGAAAATCGTTAAATGGTAATAATAAATCTATGCAGAGCACAATTACTTCTTGCACTAGGCGTACTGACGAAAAGTTTAAAAAAAGGAACGTATTTTTTTTTCAACACGGAGCAACAAATTTGCAGTTCAAACTATAACTTTCAACATTTTTAAAATCGATAAAAGTATTCGTTTGAATTTCAAATTTTGTTTTGTTTTGCTTTCATTCCGTGCTGTCATTGTGTAATAATGGCGTATCATTACTACTTTACAAGTGAAGAGTGCTAGGTATTTGTTAATAAAGAACTTGTAATAAATATTCAATTTCATGGGTATCTCGTACAACAGATGAGTGTAAGACTTTAGTTTAGTAGACAAATTTTATCCTGAACAATAATCCTACCGATTCGTATAATAAAATAGCGAGGGTTTATTTTTTTATTTTTAGTTGGTTCAGTCCCCGGGTGAGACAAGCAAATTTTAGAAGATCTTTGAATGCAGTTTTGTTTCTTTCAAAAAATAAAGGAATGTTTCCTTTCAGTAAAATGAGCTAACTAAAGGATTTAAGGTAGTTCCCCTCCAGGGCCCTTTCATTTTTTCCACCCTGTATACTATTCTCAGGCGCAGCTGCAACATATACAATAAAAAATTTAAAGACGTGGATTGTTTTGCAACATTATTGTAAAGGCAGAGAAATAGGCAATTGCAGGTCGAGTATGAGTTTGAAGGCCGAGCCGCAGGCGAAGACTTCAATGATACGAGACAGGCAATTGCCATTTCGGCCGAGGCATATACAGGGTGAATTTTTGAGACGGGACAGTAAGGGCAGGTACCTTATCCGTTATAGTTACAGGAAAACGCTTTTAGAAGACTATCCATAAATTTTCAAGATATTCTGAACTGTATTTACAGATTTTGGAAAAAATGTACAGTCATCAAGAAAATAGTCATTTTAAACAAAAACTTTTTTTGGTGCCAATCGATCCTGTTTCTTATAAAAATCAAAAGTCTCTATTGGACCGACTGAGGTTTGAGTACTAGAAATGTCAGAAATCGCAAAAAACTTTTTATGTTTTTTCATAGTCTTTAATACAAGTGACTGGGAAACATCCACTTCAAGAGCGACATATCTGGACGATATCTTTAAATCAGATTCCACATAGGGAAGTCGAAATTTCATTATACGAATTTCACAAAAATTGTTATCGATTCATGATGCTGATCACTTACCAAGCCTCCAGTATGTATTTGAACGATGATGAAAAAGTCACCTTGTATATACTGAATATAATATTATTTAAGTATTATTTAAAGTATGCAATGTAGAGACACGACTTTTTTACTACTTTTATATCAGTATAGATTATACTCTTTAAAAATCATAGTCATCATCATTGAGTGTAACGGAACCCTAAAAATATATGAAAGCATGAAGTATGTAAAAGAATCAGCATTTCATATAATTTTATTATCATCCTTCGAGGATCCCGGAATATTATATTATGATCTTTTCGAAGTTCGTTTGATAAAGAATAAAATGTTTTTGCAATGTCTATAGGAATAATTATTTAAGAGTGATCGTTGAAATTACAAAATTGAAAATTTAAATATACCTACAAAATATTAAATATTCGTTGTTTATAATACTAAACTAAGTGTACCGCTATTTGAATTATCTCCTTTTTTTTGAGAAAGGCACCTGACGCTACATCTCGAGGCAGTTACACGCCACGCAGTCCGCGGGATAGCATTGTGTACGAAACGCGAGAGTTAAAGGTTGAATATTAGTTGTTTGTATGTGTAGTCGATACATCGTAGAATTGGGCATATCATGATCTGCCTGGACAGATCGTGTATCTATTAAAACTAGGAGAGACTTTCTGGACCAGATTTTATGGCTCTATTTCAAGGAGTTGTCCTAGCTGGGCATGTTTTTCCTTTTTTCATTAACCTGAATTCCTGCTGTCTTGTATTTTCTTATCCCTTGGTTAAAGTAGATATAAGTAATTTGATGTATAGTATAAGTTTATGTTGAAAAAAAAGACATGATCTTGCCAAGTTTCTTGCCCGTTCTTTTTAGCAAGACTACTCGAATGGGCGGAGGTAGGCATGTATTTATATATGTAACCTATTAATATGCAGTATATAGGATGGGATTTGGTCGGCCGCCTGGATTCGTGCTGGGGGCTCGGTTGGTGATCATTGAACCTTGTTCCTGGTCCCTGGCCGGGTCTCCGGTATGGGTTCGGGCGGTTGATTGGATTTCCCCTTGTATAATAATATTTTACCTATAATATTAATCGTATATATATTGCTACATAAATTAAATAAACCCTTAATCTAGTTCATGTACATTTATTATTTTTCAATGCATGTGCTCGTAAAGGCCCACTTTTTATGCATCAAAACCGAACAGAAAGTCGATTATTTTGCCTTAGGGCTTTATTATTTATTTATTTTTTATTTGTTTGCAATGGTTGGCTAACCTGCAGCCTTTCCTGTGTACCATAGATGTTATACTTTTTTTTCCACTGTTTAACGGCTTTGGATACAATCCTTTTGAGCCAATCATAATTTAAAGTTCACAAGATTATATTTGTTTTCATTTCCTCACACTATGCATTGAAAAACGTAGTATGATACACGGGCGTAAGAGCAATAAATTACTCGGTTACGTTTAAAACACTCGCTACGCTCGTGTTTTAAATCGTCCTCGTAATTTATTCCTTTTCGCCCTTGTAGCATAAACTACTATTATTACATATATTTTTATAAGATTAAAATTTGACTTGTGAAACGTGTATTATATATACCTACTTTGCAAAATAAACTTTTTGAATTTTGAATTTTTGGGCTAGCTGACTGGGGGGCAGTGCACAACACTCACGATCACAAAGAGTCAGGGCAGGACTCAGCTACGAATTAAAATTTTAGGTAAAACTTTCCTCCGTTCAAACTTTTTTCGTCTTGAACGACGTCCACAGGCAGATGGGTGGTGCTATTAATGTATGTAAACCTGTCCCGACCCACTCAAAATATTACAATTTGAGGTATCTAATTCAAATATTCAGTGAAATGCAACACTTTCAAAAAATCTAGATACATAGAAGAATACACAAACAGTAATTCATGGTAAACAATCACAAACAAACATAAATACACCATGTTCATAAGTCAAACAAATGATTTTAGACTTGGGTCAGAATATGAGACGTTGGCCCGACCCGTTTAAAAATAACTCCTGAGATACGAAACAAATGATGTTTTCAATGAAACAAGCGTAAACAAACGGTAAACAAACGATCTACATAACTCAAATTGTAATATTGTAAAATGGGTCCGGCCAGGTTCACGAGAAGTTGGCCCGACCCGTTTTCAAAACAATTTTTTTTACTCTTTTGCTCACAAACGCATTTTTTGTGTAAACAAAAACGTAAACAAACCGTATCTAACCTGAATCTATCAACCTGAATCTATCAATCATCAACCTGAATCTATCATCAAACAAACTTTTCATACTTTGGGTCGGATTTTGAAGAAACTAGCCGCACTCAAATATATTTATAAAAATCACCCTTGGGAAACCAAACAAATTTTCAATGAAACAAACGTAAACAAACGGTATAGAACCTGAATCTATCATCAAACAAACCTTTCATACTTTGGGTCGGGTTGTGAAGAAACTAGCCGCACCCAAATATTTAAAAAAAAAACATCCTTGGTATTCCAAACAAACGATGTTTTCAATGAAACAAACGTAAACAAACGGTATAGAAGCTGAATCTATCATCAAACAAACCTTTCATACTTTGGGTCGGGTTGTGAAGGAACTAGCCACACCCAAATATAAAAAAAAACATCCTCGGTGTTCCAAACAAATGATGTTTTCAATGAAACAAACGTAAACAAACGATAAACAAACGATCTATATACCTCAAAACGTAATATTTTGAGTGGGTCGGGCCAGGTTTACGTGCACTTGCTATTATACACTACCAGTATCACCCACAGACAGATGGGGTGGTACTATTCTACACTACTTGTACCACACAGCAACATATTTGTAAAATATCAAATATTACATCTAGATACTTCACTCACATTTAAGAAATGTAAGTACCCCTTTGTGCGTAGCCTTGGGTCGTTTTTCATATCTTTTCAGATTTGTTCTACCTACATACATCTTGGCAACCCTAATGTGCAAATAAAGCTGAACAAGCAAACGTCTTTCAGGATATCTATCGAAGGGTTTACCTTGATTTATTGAAGATCCCTGAATATATTATCTTGAAGGTATTCGAGTTACCGTTAGAGCATTTGTACGCTGCGCCATTTCTTCTTCTCCTTTTACTCTTTTATATAACATATTACATACAATCTGTGTATTTATATCACATTTTACATACAACCTGTGTATTTATATAACATATTACGTACAACCTGTGTATTCTGTGAATGTATATGGCGTGGCCATATCATAAAGTATGAAATTAACGAATCCATTTAAAATAAAAACTATGTTAGAAATAAATTTCTATGTTTGAACACTTGGCGATTTATCCATCGCAAGGAGATATAAATTAACATTGTATCATTGCAATATAGAAACATTATTTAAAGTCAATATTTAAATTAATTTTATAACAAATTTCCTCTACATATTTGTTTTGTCAATGTCAATGAAAGAACAATTTTCATAACAATTTGTCAATAATTTTAAGTGATCATTAAGTAGTATTTCATTCAGGTATTGACTGGTTTTTACAGAAACAAAGTAAACATGCTTACAGTTACGCAAATTATGCAAGGCCACAGCTAATTCCGATAACATTTTATGTGTATTGTAATCATAACCACCTAAACCGAGAATTGTATTGTCTTTATTTGTGGTTATATTCCATCCACCCATCAGCCCGTATTCGTCCACTGCTGGACATAGGCCTCCCCAATATTACGCCACTCTTGGCGGTCCTCAGTCATCCTCATCCAGCCGCCACCCGCAACGTACTTCAGATCGTCAGTCCAGCGGGCACGAGGGCGGATTACGCTGCGCTTTGCTGTACGTGGTCTCCATTCCAATGCCTTACAGCCCCAACGGTTATCACGTCGGCGAAAGATATGGTCAGTCCACTGCCACTACAACTTACTGATTCTGCAGGATATGTCGGTCACCTTCGATCTCTGACGGATATCTTCGTTTCGGATTTTATCCATCAGAGATATCCCAAGCATAGCCCGCTCCATATTGTAGCTGATATAATTCGTCATTCCATTTACCTTTTCCGGAATGCATTTTAGACTGTGCTAAGCTAGATTTTGATTTCCAAGAATAAATATTTTACTGTTACTGTTTACCGTTTCCGTTAGAACTGTCTACTAGCTAGTATTTCGTCCATGCTACTAGAATTAATTGTTTTTTTTTTTTTTTTTGGGTGTTAGTGTCGTTATTGTTTGTGTCTATAATTGAGTCGTTATTTTGCAATTTCTACTCAAATATAGCAGTTCGTATGTTTTGTCGTGTAGTTGAAATTGTGATTCCAAGCTTGATATTAATTAATTTTCTATAAGTTGGAGTAAACACTTTTTTGCTGTTAAGGGCCTTACTATTGCCAAATGGGTACTTTCTAAAGCCTACTCCTTGTTTATGGCTTAACCAAAAATAATGAAAAAATTTAATATGAATAATCAACTCTTAGACAACATATGCAACATTTTTCTTATTCATACCACCAAAACTTCTACATGAAATTATTTTTTAACTGAATGCTGTTTTTTGGCTTAAATGTCCTACTGCTCCTGAGTGGCTTGGCCGATTGAATTCATTTATGCTTTGATAAGTAGATAAACTTGATAGCTATAAACATAACATATGATAAATCACGTCCATGTGAAAAGTATAATTTTCTCCTATTTCGCCCTATCAAGGACGCAGCGAGCGTCGTAACAGCCACTACGCATTGCGCGCTGATATGAACGTTATTTCAATGTCGTTTCCGTTGATATTCGTAGTGACAAATATCGAGCTGCTAATTTGGCGATGGTAATCGCCTTAAGTGACGTCGATGTAGATGAAATGCTACTATTTCTGCTAATAGTAATGTCATCTACGCAAACTTAATTTGTAGATATAGCTTAATTTGTAAAGATAGCTTAATTTTCTTCTCGCATTCAATCAATTTCGACTATCATTTAGGCGTGTCACAGTGCGTGCGAGAACTCGGTCATTCTATTAAATTCCCGGCCACTAACGACACATGCCAGTGTGCGTGTGACATCGAGTGACACACACTCCATGTGTATTGCGATCTACATGATGGGAACAGTCATTCAGCAAAATTATTCATGGATTCTTCTTACTCATTTTCATTAATTGGAAGTTTTTTATTTTGCTGACCATATTTAAGTTACAGGTGTAAATAGTTATAGGTAAATTCACTTCATTTTATAATTTCTTACAGGATATGGGGCAGTGTTTTATGGGCTTTGTGCAGCAGTATAAACGAATCAGGATAAATAAAAACATCAACTGACATACCAACCTATGTTCTTCTCAAATTGAGAGACACGTTAAGGCGCTACGAAAAAAAATCGACACTTTAAGAACTTGCATATCTACTTCAGTAAATAATGTATTATTTTGATAAAATAGTACATTATTTTTAAATTATTTTTCTAGGGACCTGTTAAAACAGAAACGCAATTGGAGAAATTTGGCTTGGTAGAAATATTTATTGAAATGAGGTCCTTTTCGACACCAATTCTCCTAGTCTGACAATTTAGAATGACATATGGACTGCAATTATATTTTATTAGATGGTTTTTAACGGTTTCTAGAACCTGGTTAAACGAAATTTTGATAGCATCTTTAGTACATTTTATATGAATAAAAAACCGACTTTTTGCTATTTTTCCACGAATCCGTCCCTCTCGCACTGAGAGTTTTTTCGCATATGGGGTAACAGGGACGCTAAAACTTTTACATATCGCCTTAAGGAATAAGTATTTTATTATAAAAATTAAGCAATTCATACTAACCTTTATTTGATCTCAAAATCACAAAACCATGTTCACAATTTGAAATGTAAATATTACTCTCCCATTTGATATTCAATATCCATCGCTATTCCGAGCACGAGCGCCTAGCGACTGTTCCGACCGGCCGCAGCACCGCAGCACCGCCACGCGGACGAAATAGGAAATGTCAGACCGTGATGGGCGGCAACTTGACTTGTAGGACCTGTAGTAATAACAATACACTACAAGTCACGTGAGCTGAAATACTACTGAAATTGTATCGGTGAAACAGTTTAGCATGTAGTCAATAAATAATACATGAGTATGTGTCCGTTAACAATAGTTATTTAAGATACACGTGCGGAAAGTAAGGTTTTATATAAGTGCCAAATTGAAAACACGAGCGCAGCGAGTTTACGCTCAAGTATCTTACAACATTTTTCAATGCATTTTGCGAGGAAATACAACAAAAAAATAAGTATAATAAAGAATGGTGTTTATCATCATTCAATTATTGCTAGAGCGCGCATACTTATAAATAATTGTTTTTTTTTTTGGACAGCAAAACCTCCTTGCATCTTTGTAATTTTTTTAATTTTATGACTTGCACCATGCACCACAGCGTGAAATAAAGAGTCGATTTCCGCATAATTTTGTTACACAAAAAAGAAAACTTTACGAGCAACTGCATTGAAAAATATTTTACCGGCTACCTGGAGATTACTTCATATCTTTAAGTATTTGTTTTTATGGAATCGCAGTATGCACTTTGAAAACTATGTAACCTTTAAAGCAAAAGTTTTAAATACGCATTTTACTTTGTAAAATGATGTCCAAAAAACAGTTCTGAACACTAATTAACATTTCCGAACTTGTAAAATGTTCATGTTCACCAAATATTTGGTTCAAATGAAAAACGATCAAAATAGCGCGCTATTTTGCATTTCAATACATCGATCGTCATTCGTACCTAAATGCAATATAGCCGGTGACAAGCTTGTTTCATATAAGCAATATTTTCATAGCAAAACGGTTTTGATTTGATACGGATCTCCTTTTCTAGATCCCAGTTTTTATTCAGCTGGCTTAATTAGACATTGAAATAGAAATAGAAATCGTTTATTACAGTAACTTAATCATATATAATATTAGTGGTTGGGGTCACCTTTTAAGTAAAGGTATATGATATCCTGTGATAGGAGACCCCGCTCTTACGTATCACTTTTTATACTTATAATTTAATTAAAAGAAATTAAATAAGCAAAAAATAAAGACACAATTTTAAAAACAAATTCAGATGAAACTAAATAAGACTAGCCTTACGTCATTTCTAGTACTTTCTAAATAATATTTCCTAGTAAACTAAAGTAATTAGATATATATACTGCTGAACCCTCTCTATTAGTTTTTCTTTTTCATGGAATATGTTTTTAAAATGTTCATTTCCAATTAATAGACCTCCACTTTTGTATTCAGACGATCTAGAAGGATGTCGTCGTAAATGTTTTGTTACGGATTGAATTCACTTTTTTAACTTTGCAAGGAGGCACAGGCCGAGCTCTCGATGAGGTTATATGACTTATCTATCATCAGAACTCTTCGGGAATACAGGTATGCGCGACCGTCTGTCATGTCATCAAAAGCTCGACCTTTGTCTCCTTGTACAGTTAAAAAGTGCATTTGTAACAAAAATTTATGATTTCAACTCACTCTTACATTAATAATAATGTGATCACCGTACCTGAGGTTATTTTTATTACTGTTCCATTTAGATTCAATCTCATTTTTATTTCATCAAAGGCTTCTTAGAAAATGTTTTCTAAGTACAAGTTGAACAATATTGGTAAAAGAATACATCCTTGTCTTCCCCTTTTTAGAATGTTCAAGTCTTAACTTGTGAAATTTACCACTTTAATATGTACTGTCTAAATCCAGTAAGAATTTCAGTCTTGATATCTCGTTCAGTTCTTTTCACATCAGTTTATCATCTTTTACCTTGTCGAAAGCCTTTTAAACCGTTCTTTATCAGTACCTGTATAGCAACTAAAGCTACTCATGTTCTTATTCGTATAGCATTACCAGATCCAAATAATAATTGTGTACTTATTTAATATGTTTTTGTTGCATCATCGGGATGGAGGATTATAAAACGACGTTAAGGCGTATGACCACGCTAAATAAGCAACTCGAAGTGTGTCGGAACAAATATCAACGGAAACGACATTGTAATAATGTTCATTTCAGCGTGCCTTGAAAAGTGACTTTTACGACAACCACTGCGTCTCCAGCTAGCGCAAAATAGGAAAAAATAATACTTTTGACATGAACGCCATAAACGAAAAAAAAATTTGAACCATAATTTTTTAGACCTAAAAATTTCCTATAATTTGGTGAAATAATGATTAAAATCGCTTTAGGCGTTTAGAAGGAGTAAGAGAATTCTTGTGTTAATCATGTGAAACTTTCGATGACTTTCGATTTTTTTATCAAAACTTACAATAGAAAAACAGTTCATGAAACTTAAAATTAATTTTTGACTCTATAACGCCTATCATATAATATATTTTTATGAAAGTTTTGGACCACCCGTGTGGGAGAAGTAGGCCTTCAAAGACAGGTCTAAATTGCAGTTGGCGTACGGAGCTCAGTTATAATTTCTGGCAAAACGAACTAGCTGTGTATCAATTCTCAATACACGAAAATGTAACCTTGTTTAATACGTATCGATGTGATACTGTTTCTCAAATTTCCCAAAAATTAAAGAATTGTAATTTGCAGGGATTTGGTTTAATTTGTTTAGTGATAGAATTACGTATGTGATAAAAGAATGTATGGCGTTCTGTGAGAGATAATTCATTATGAAAAGCTTCAAATATAATTTTTAGTGTTCTATTTAATATTTTATAATGGAGTTATCAGGGCTGAATGAAACAGCTTAAAAATTTGTAAACTTCCGGACAAATTAATACAACATGTAATGGTTTTCTCACTTTTGGAAAATTCGTTTTATTTTAATTAAAATAACTTTAAAAACACGCTATTTTCACACTCGCCAGCCGCAGTGACTAACGCAACAGCCATGCTGAAGAATATTTGTTCCAAACTTCAACCAGCCCGAATAGAGTTGCTATTTTTCTGACGTAATAAAAATAAAATAAAAAGACATTTATTTAACACACCATTATGGACAAAGTGTACAGTGTTCTTAAACGTAAAGTTGTATGGCACTGTTAAAAAGGACGGTGACTCAGCATATGTTCCCATACCAAAGACATTAAGAACGCTGTTATTCTGCCACCGCCTTTATCACCTTCTTAACCGCAGGCCTTCTTTCGTGAAAAGAACTTTAAACTTTTTTATGCATTCTATATACGAACCAGACACCAACATTCACACTGAACAATGAATGTTGAGATTCGAACAACAATCGTGATTCTGAAATGGCGCGTGTCGACGCATTCAATTTGTTTCGTTTTGGGTGGAACGTGCTTGTATTTGGGCACGAGTAACTTATCTCGGTGCACAATGCACATCATAATATTGTTTTCCTTACTTTTGAATAGAAAGTATGCAATTAATGCATTTTATAGCAAATCTTTAGGTTTTCACAAAAAAGTTATCTCATTTTTGCTTCAAGAGGCTATGCGAATTCAGGGCTAAAAGGGAAAAAAGTTGGTTTTATATTTTTATTTAAAAAAAAATAGCCATCAAAATTTCAAATATCAAATCTCTAGATATTGTTGAAACATACCTAATAAAATATGATTGAGTTCTGTATATGGTTCCTATTCGTCAAACGAGGAGAAAAAGTGTGTTTGAAGACCTCATTTCAACAATTATTTCTATCGAGGAAAATTTATCCAAACATATTTTCCAATTTCAAAACCCTAGATTATATAGTCAAAATGCATAAACCAGAAATTTATTAAAATTTTCCGTGTATTTTATGAAATATACAGAAAAGAAACACCCGTATTTTTTTCGCATATCGCCTTATGTTTTGATTTCATTACATTAGGAACTTCAAAGCCTTTTTACAGTTGTGATGCAATGCAATCAAAATGAGATTCTTAATTAAAATTAATTTAATTTAATTAATTTTACGTAGCATTAAAACAATTTTTCTGAGTCTAAAGTGTTTGTAACCATAACTACTCGAAAATATGAGTCGTTACTTAGCCTAAAGAAAAAATGTAAACTTACAATTAACATTATATTTCCTTGCGATGGATAAATCGCCAAGTGTTCAAACATAGAAATTTATTTCTATCATGGTAAACTTTCAAATAAAAACTAGTATTTACCGTTACTCACACATTATTTTGAGAACTCTTACTTTCTTACTCAACAAAACATCTCTGTACTAGCTTTTACCCGTGGCTTTGCCCGCGCTGATTTAGTTTGCATTTTTCTGGGATAAAAGGTAGCCTACGTCACTCTCCGGCCCATAAACTATCTCTATGCAAATTGCTTCATGGCAAATTACGTCGATCCGTTGCTCCGTTGCTGCGTGAATAAGGACAAACTAACAAACTGTTATAGTAACGTGCAGCTGACGCAGCATGGTCACATGTGACTCCGTTTATCACACTTTTTAACGTACGATCTGTCAAAATTCACGATAAAACTCCCTCCCCCCAGTCGTTTGTCGCGTCAAGCGAGCATGACGAATACGCTGTTTATGCGAGATGCGCGTGCTTCATTCGTTCATGCGCGTGGTTCGAGCACGACAAACACGCGCGCGGCTTTTTATCCCGAAATTTGACATTTCCTTGATGACATACTCGGAATCAAAGACACTAAGAAACAAAACCATTATTTTAGGTAGGTCTAAAAACAAAATATACTCGACAGCGATTCTAACAATACTAAAAAAAAACAAATGACATGCGAGCGGATTTGCAATTAAAGGAGGCTATATGTAAGAACTCGTTTCTGCCCTACTTTCATTCATACAATTGTACCAAATCGTACAAAATACACAAAAGAAACGTTCGCTCCCGTCACACCCAATTATTTCACATTTGATTTATATTTATGTTCACTTTCCTTCCATTCTTATACTAGGTGTTAAGATGATGTTGCGGAAGCCGGAAACTGGCGATAGTACTCTTCTATACGAACAATTTTTCGTAAACTAAAACGGAATTTCGATAGAAGTGAAAATTTAACGTTAAAATTAGCATGTCGGTAACGGACGTGTTACAGGTGAATCGCTGAACGCGCCTAAAGAGGATTTCACTTAAACAATTGAGAAATAGTGATAAAAACAGTTGTTTTATACATTTTGGTCCAGTAAGTATGTAACATTTTTCTGGAAAAGCTGTTTTTTTCCGCGATTTGAGTCTTGGTTCTATTGTAACATTTGTTTGTAGAATTTCCGGCTTCCGCAAATAATTTAAAACGAAGCGACTAAAAGATTTTTCGCGATGTTTTATTGTGTCAGGTGTTTCCGAGTGTGGACTATGGAATACAAGTCACCCAAAGAACCCAAACACTAACGTGCCTTCCAGAGCACACAGACCTAACACAAATGTGCCCGGACGGGATTTGAACCTGTGACCTCCCGATTATTTCCTCTACGAACAAATAAAACACAGAGGCGATATATTTGAACATGTGACCTCCCGACTAGTTCCTCTGCGAACATATAAAACACAGACGGTGTAACTACAAAACCGGGTTTAACTTTAGACAGTGTTTAAATCTGTTGCTGTCACTCTTTTGCAATATGAAAGAACAGGCGACAACAACAGATTTAAACACTGTCTAAAGTTAAACACCGTTTTGTAGTAACACGGAGAAAGGCGATACATTATTTTGGCGGTTTTTTTATTGTTTTATTTGGTAATTATTGTTTTGCCTTACAATACATTTTACAGACTCATAAATCGTGTCTATAGATACCAGGTAGATATATTGAAATTTTTTTAAAGAACTGAGGCCAAAACTATTCTTTTTTGGATTTTTGTCTGTCTCAAGCAGCGGTAGCTCAGGGGTAGAACGCTGGCCTCTCAATATTGAGATCCAGATTCGATCCAAGGTTGGGCATGCACCAATGATCTTATTCATGATGCAAATTATTTTGGACCTTTTTGAATTTCATGAAATCGATTAATTGAAAGGACATGAGGTAGAACACGTTTTATTTTATATGTTTGTGTTCTAAGTCATTTAACTATTATCACTACATCGGATCTAGCTTCCGAACATGAAATGACACACTTTTTATGATTCAAGTTTTAAACAAATTTTATCAATAAACACACAACACCTCTCCGACATTTGTAGATCGGTGGCTTCTTCCAAGATATTACAAGTTTCACAAAAAATACGAACATGATTTCAACATCATGAAATTTGACACATTCTCTAGGACCAAACTTATGTTTATTTTATTGCATGGGAACTCTAAAAAAAATCATACTGGCACCAATTGCTAAGTAAAATATAGATGAAAGCGTTTTTATGCCCTGTAGCTTGACCCTTGTGACACTGTGACATAAGGTCGCTAATACGTCCTAAATCCTTTACCTTATCTTAAGCTGTTATAACTTGTTTCTGGAACCCGCGTGACATTTCTTTCCATAAAGCTATAAGTGCATTCAATTTTATTCAAACTTGAACTCAAACATGAAGGCATACGAACAAAATATCAATTAAATTATTAGTATTTTAGTAACGCCTCTTTATTTAGAATGGGTTGGGTCCAATTTTAAAATGCTGAAGTTCTAAATCATAGATTTATTTTTATTTATTTATTTATTTACATATTACAGCTATTATTACAGGTAATCCTAATACAATAGTGTAAGAAGTCAACTAACTTAATTTAACATAAACAACCTATATAACAACTAGTACATCAATTTTTTAGTAACATAAAATCCACATAGTAGCCCTTACGAACTCGCTCAGAGAACAGTGGTTAAGGTCAATTTTCTCCGCGACCAGATTTAGTGTGCGCATGGTGCGTGTCAAAGGTGCTTTTCCGAGCAAATTGGTCCTCCCGTGGGGCACCGCGAAAAGAAGTGGCATCCTGCGCTTGTGTACATAGTCATCCGGTACACACAATTTCACCCCCTCCAGTATGCTCGGATTGGCAAGTTTACCTCGAAATATCTTAAAAATGTATAGTGCGAGGGACATATTTCTCCTAGTTTCCAGCTTGTTGTATCCAACCATGCCAAGCACGAACGAGGTCGGATACATCAATGGATAGAAAGGGTAGACGCCATACATTTTCCAGTACAAGTATCTTGTAAATTTGTTTTGTATGCGCTCCAACATTGTAATATACTTAGTTTCGTGTGGAGCCCATACTGTGACGTTGCACTCCAACTGGCTTCTGACTAATGCTCCGTACAGTGCTGTTAAAGCTTTTAAGTTTGTAAACTCATTTGCTACGCGAAGTATGAATCCTAAATTCCTATACGCCTTTTTACAAACATTAACAGCATGTTCACGCAATCTCAGTTCAGCGTCTAGCCTTACCCCCAGATCTCTCACCGAATCCACTCTCGTTATTTGTGCGTTGTCCAATTGGTATTTGTAGTGGAGTGGTGTCAGTGCTCTGCTAAATGTTATTATAGAACATTTGCTGAAATTGAATTGCAGCTTGTTTTTCTTGCTCCATTCGACCACTCTATTCACGTCTCCTTGGAGGTGCTCACAATCAGTTTCCTCTTTAATTGGTAAAAGCAATTTCAAGTCATCTGCGAACAGTAAGCATTTGGCATTCGCGACTACGGTGGGTAGGTCATTGATCATAATATTGAACTCGAGCGGCCCCAAGTTGCTTCCTTGACTCACTCCGGTTCTAGTGAAATAGAGTTCCGATTTACATCCCGCGTATTCCACATATTGCTGTCTATTCCTCATGTAGCTCGCAAAGAACTGTAAAAGTTTGGTAGTGCAGCCGAACGTCGCCATCTTTGAGAGCAATATGTCATTATCGACCAAGTCGAATGCTTTTTTGTAATCAAAGTAGATGGAGTTACTGGTATAAAATCACGAATAAAAGTAGTACAAAGTAATTTAATGACTTCTGTATGAATGAAGAAACTTCAGTCGTTAAAATGGCAACAATTATCTGGTGCCGTACTGATGCAGCAGTATAGGCGCTGGGCCGGGTCAATTACGCTCAGTATATCCTGTTTCTTCGTAACGTTTAATCCACCGGCGTCCGTCACACTGTATTTATCTGTAAGAAAAAAAATATCGTAAATTTAATCAGCTGCAACAGTTAAAACTCAATTCTTTTATTGGTGGCACTATTACCTACTTATATAACTGGACAAACAAATAATAAATCAAATCTCCAATTTTCAATACTTATTTATTACTTATTAGTAGCAATCAATGGTATCTTATCTTATATTTACTATGAAATTTAACGGCACTTACCGGTAAATTGCCTAGCGATTTCCCGTTTCGCTATCCTCTGGTCAAACAAAAAAATAATTCGAGCTTTGATTAAAGTTGTTAAATGAAGCATCGCGTACTCGTAAATTAATCGTATCGGATAATAAAAGTAAATTAAGTATACGATAGTTAGTCGTAGTGCGCCGCAAAGTGACAAGCTAGACCGACAAACAAGGAGCGTAATCAAGCACACACTATTTTTCTTTGCCTTACATTTGTCTACTTACTCGCTACTTATTATTTGTTATCGGCATACTTCTCCTAATTGTTCGCTTCAAACATATTCAACGAAATAAAACCAAAAATAAAATTACAATCCTTCGCAGCGTTGCTCCAGTGAATCTGGTAACATAATATATACTATCGGACGCACTTCAGCGTTGCTCCAGTAGATCTGGTAACATAATATATACTATCGGACGCACTTCAGCGTTGCTCCAGTAGATCTGGTAACATAATATATACTATCGGACGCACTTCAGCGTTGCTCCAGTAGATCTGGTAACATAATATGTATGTAAAATACATACAAAAGTTGCGAGCATAATATAAATAAATTTCCAGGATTTTACACCTATTTTGATGAATTTATGTGTAGCGAGATGTGAAGCGAGATGTCGTAGAAGCGTTATAATTTTTTCCGATTTTTTTTCCGGAATTTGGTCCGACATAAGGGGTCGTAAATCTTGGGCCTCTTCGTGAAAGTAGTAGCTCTGTGGAAGCACTTCTATGTCCAGTAAGGACAGCTTTAAAGACATACAGCTGACGCACACGCAAAACCCCACTTTCTTCATTAAGTTTATACGTACATCAAGAGAGGACAACTTATTGCGTTTTTTTATTTATCAGAAGTCTCAACATTTTTACAGCAGTGGGATCATGTCACTACCTACAAGATGGCAGAAAGTCGTCGAACAAAATGGCACATACATATATATATATATATATATAAATATATAAAATGGCACATACATATAAACGTCACAATTTTTTTTCGCAGCGTTTTTTCCTATTTTGTGATAAAATTTTTAAATATCTTTATTAGAAATATTATAAGAGTGCATTACAAACTAGAAAAGATCAATCAAAAACAAATCAAAAGACAATAATTTGAAAAACATCCCCGGGCCAGTAATGCACTCAGGGGTAATGCACTCTAATAATATTTAGAGTTCATAGCGATGGATTTCGCAAAATAAACATTATCTTCATTAGATTCACTCATTTGACAGAAAGAAAAACAAACAAAAATAGCTGGAAATAACAATTTTCTAATTTATTTTTTTGAAATATAACCTTTCTAATGTCATCAAAACCAGCCAGATACAAATGATATTTTGGTACAAGTTTATACATACAAAATACGAAAAAACTTTTTACCCGACTCATTATAAAACCTTAACTACTTCAGAGGTAGGTCATTAATTTATAAAGAAAAAAGTTAGACAATTACTTATTTTTAATTATTCTAGTAGTTATTTATGATCAACGTAATAAGACCCTTTGGTTGGATCAAAGAGGATCGTTGGATTCATGGATCGTTAGGATCTATCATTTGGTTGGATCATAGAGGATGGTTGGATACATGGATCGTTAGTGTCTATCATTTGATTGGATCATAGAGGATGGTTGGATACATGGATCGTTAGTGTCTATCATTTGATTGAATCATAGAGGATGGTTGGATACATGGATCTTTAGTGTCTATCATTTGATTGGATCATAGAGGATGGTTGGATACATGGATCTTTAGTGTCTATCATTTGATTGTATCATAGAGGATGGTTGGATACATGGATCCTTAGTGTCTATCATTTGATTGGATCATAGAGGATGGTTGGATACATGGATTGTTAGTGTCTATCATTTGATTGGATCATAGAGGATGGTTGGATACATGGATCCTTAGTGTCTATCATTTGATTGGATCATAGAGGATGGTTGGATACATGGATCTTTAGTGTCTATCATTTGATTGGATCATAGAGGATGGTTGGATACATGGATCTTTAGTGTCTATCATTTGATTGTATCATAGAGGATGGTTGGATACATGGATCCTTAGTGTCTATCATTTGATTGGATCATAGAGGATGGTTGGATACATGGATCCTTAGTGTCTATCATTTGATTGGATCATAGAGGATGGTTGGATACATGGATCCTTAGTGTCTATCATTTGATTGGATCATAGAGGATGGTTGGATACATATGATTCTGTTTCGCTAGCTGTGTGCATTATATTCGAGGCAAAAATAATTTTTCTTTTTTTCACTTATTGTATTGCTAAATCCTACAAACCACGAAGAATAAATTAGGGAACTTTGATTATTTTGCGGCGCCTTAAAATGAAATCATTGCAACAGGACCAATTTCACCAATTTTTATAATGTTTGTTGCACCGGCCGCGGCCTTTTCTTTTCTAAACTCGGTCCTCGACACACTGCCGTGTGTCTAGAATGTAGCATTTTTAGAATGTAGAATTTTTATGATAAAACAGTATTTCAAAATATTTTATCTATTTATTACTTTTAGACAAGGTCAGAACATAACTCATGTCTTCGTAATCTTCGGTATTCTTTATCGTTAAAACATAAATTGGTATTTAAATGAATACTAGGAACTGGGTTGCTATTTAAACAAGTTAGCCATCAACAGTTACAACTCTGACACAAATTAATTTGTAAAAGCGTTAAGTAAACATATTACGATTAATATGTTGAAGCTTTTCTTTATTTCTCTTCTACTTGGAGCAAGAAGAGCCTCATCAGCCAGCGACCCCCAGTCGTGGAGCTGTGGCTACGACAGCTGCACACAAGCCCAACCACACGTCCTGAATGTTCACATAGTGCCGCACACACATAACGACCTGGGCTGGCTCAAGACTGTCGATCAGTACTACTATGGAAGTAGGAACGACATTCAAAAGGCTGGAGTCCAATACATTCTAGACTCTGTCGTCAAGGAGCTATGGGAAGAGCCTAAAAGGAAATTCATTTATGCCGAAATGGTATATTTCTGGAAGTGGTGGCTTCAGCAACCAGACTCAGTCAAAGACAAGGTCCAAGTTCTAGTGAAACAAGGTCGCTTGAAGTTTGCTGGTGGGGCATGGAGTACGAATGATGAAGCTACTACTCACTATCAGAGCATCATTGACCAGTTCACATTGGGACTGAAGAAGTTGAACGATACATTCGGTCCCTGCGCGACCCCTCGTGTTGGCTGGCAAGTTGCTCCGTATGGTCATTCAAGAGAATTTGCTTCACTGCTAGCCGCTATGGGCTACGACGGTCTTTTTTTGGGTAGGATTGACTTTCAAGATAAGCAAAGGAGAATGCAGGAGAAAAATATGGAAATGCTATGGAGGGGTGATGATGATTTAGGCAGCGCGTCAGATATATTCACGGGGGTTCTTTACCACGAATACTATCCACCTGAAGGCTTTTGCTTCGACATACTTTGCAATGATGAACCGATCATAGATGATATCGAATCACCAATGTACAACGTGGACAAAAAAGTCGATGAGTTTTATAAGGAAATATATAAGGTAGCGAAAGTTTATAGAACCAATAATGTTCTTTTCACTATGGGTGGAGACTTTGCCTATCAGAACGCTGGCATGTGGTTTAAAAATTTGGACAAACTTATAGAGCATTCCAACAATAAGGCTGCTAAAGAAGGTCTCAACGTCACACTATTTTATTCAACTCCTGATTGCTATTTGAAAGCAGTCAAAGATGCGAAACCAACTCTGCCTACAAAACAAGATGACTTTTTTCCTTATGCGAGTGGTGAACATTCTTACTGGACTGGCTACTATTCTTCTAGACCATCATTAAAATATTTTGAGAGAGAAGCTAATGGATATTTACAAATGGCAAAGCAGTTATATGTAATAGCAGGCTTAAATGAAGGTAATATTAGTATTCTTGATGAGTTAAAGAGTATTTTGGGAATCATGCAGCATCATGAGGCTATAACAGGAACACATAGGCAACACGTCACTCACGACTATGAAAGACTACTTAGTAAGGCTGTAGACAAGTCACTCAGTATCGCAAATCAGGCCTTTACCAAATTTGTTAAAAAAAGGTCGCATACCCAAAACAAATCAATTTTTAAATTTGATAAGTGCCACTTAAACCAAAGTGAATGTGCTATTTCAGAAAAAAGTGACAATTTCATTGTTACTCTTTATAATCCTTTGGCATGGGAAGTATTTGAAACTGTAGTATTTATTCCTGTTATAAACTCAACCTACGTCGTTCACGCTCCTAATGGTGATAAAGTAGCTTCTGACCTTGTTTATATTACGGAATTAAGCTTTTTACTAAGATATTTGCCAAATAGGCATTCAAATGCTACTCACTACTTAATTTTTGAACTAGAACATTCTATGAAACCATTAGCATACGTAAGTTTTTACGTTGAAAGAAAACCAAACAACAATCTAAAAAATGAAAAAAATCCGCAATATTTAGGACTCAGTGAAAATGAAATGCTACAAAATCACCACGTTGACCATGGTTATTATCCTGCTTACGCAGGAAATAACACTCAGGAAAAGTATAGATCTTCAGGAGCTTATGTGTTTAGGCCTAATTCAACAAAACCAATTAAAGAATTTGAAGAAAACGGTTTATTTACTCTTTTATCTACTAAACAAAACCGCGGTGCTTTACCAACAATAAAGTGGCTTTCTAGACCACCAAACGTAACAGACGGAATTGGGAAGGAAAAGGTTTTAATCTGGATTACAGACGTAAAAAACAGAGGAGAATTTTACACTGATTCTAACGGAAGACAAGTGATAAAAAGAAAATTTAAAAAGCAGCAACAATATGACGTCACTTTGGAAGAGCCTGTTGCACGAAATTATTATCCTGTAACGAATAAAGCTTATATTAAAGATGGTCAACAAAAATTGGTTTTATATCTTGACCGTACTTTTTCGGCTTCTTCTATAGAGAATGGAGCCATAGAGATGATGTCTTATAGAAGACTCTTGAATGATGATGGTTTTGGTATAAATGAAACATTAAATGAAAATTCAGGATTAATTTTCGTAACCGCAGCGATCATCAATGCTGACAATAAAGAGAATGACATAGACGAAAAAAGAATTGTAATAGAACTACATTTACCAATTTTATTTTTATTTTCCGATGCTACTGATTTACATTTAAATGACTGGTTAAAATTAAATAATAATGGGTCTCTATTAAAGAAAGACTTCCCTGTTGGTCTACATCTGCTTACATTAGAACCTTGGGATAAAGGAAATCTTCTTTTGCGTATTGAAAATTATTTGGAAATATCCGATCGAAATGAAACAAATATAACAATAGATGTTTCAGATATGTTCACCACTTTGACATTGAAATCATTAAAAGAGACTACTCTAGCTGGTAACCAATGGTTGGAGGAAAGAAGACCATGGGTGTGGAATAAAGAAAATGAGTTTGTCAAGAATTTTAACGAAGATTATGGATCTTCTAACGAAAAAATTTTTGCGGAAGATATCATTTTGGATTACAAAATAGAAGGATTCAAGATTGAGCTTCAAGCTAAACAAATAAGGACTTTCATTGTTGAATATGAAATGAAAAATATGGAATAACTGAAAACCTTGTTTCCTGCACTAATTTTAATTTATTTTTCAACACACTTGCGTGTAAAATAGCTCTTATTGCACGGAATTTCTGTTCATAATATTGCTTATTAAACGCGGGTGCTTTTTACTTTACATAAAAACCGAACCTGAAGGCTTTAGTTTTAGTTTTATTGCTATCTTAACTAAATACTTTTCATTGAAAATGAAAATGAAAATGAAAATTTCTTTATTGCATAAATATGTTACAATATACAAGACGACACTAATTCCCACATTAAGTTGCCTTGTGAAGTGGAAAATAGGCTCTACCCAGAAACATTAAGAATATTATACTTATGAGTGCTAAAAGAGCAAGTAACAATTTATATCTAAAAAAAAAATACAAAAAATAATTAAAAAATATAATTAATTAAAGTTGCTTCAGAATATATGTATGTATTTGAAAGTGAATCTGTATATTATGTGGTTAATTTCAATAAGAAAAGTTAATATTATAAGATGTGAGTGAGGTGTGTTGTGAGTGAGGGAAAGGGTGTGAAGGTGTGAGTGAGGGTGTGTGAGAGGGTGTGTGAGGGTGTGTGTGAGAGGGTGTGTGTGTGTGTGAAAGGGTGAGAGGGTGTGTGTGAGGGTGTAAATATGAGAGTAAAAATATGTGTGTGTGAGTGAGAATATTATGAACTACAGCATTTTTACTTATGATGCTAAAATATTCAATACGAGTAACAGAATAAAATGTTAATAATATAAAAAAAAAACAATTACAAGAATAGGGAAACTGAAAATGAATTATTTAAAATAGTTTCACGACTTAGTTTTCATTAAAGTTTCGGTATCATCGTAACTCAATTTATGTAGCCAATTCAATATTTCGTATTTAACTTTAAAATTACTTAGATTTACGAAGATCATTGTTGAAAAATGAGTTGTATAGACGGGGAGCAATATTATAAAATTTTTGCGGGAAAATTCGCTTTTCACTCGAGGAACAGGGAATCGTTGTATTCGTTTGTTGCTGTCTGGAATGTTTGAAACGATTGTTCTGTGATACCTCCGAATGGTTTAATAGATAAAAAGTTTCCGCACTGATAAAACTTCTGCCTGTTCGTAGACCATGGTTGTAGGGTGACGGAAGGGCAGATACATAATAACCTTAAGCACCGCACGTTGTGCTCTTTCAATTTCAATAAGGTTTGTTTTTGATGCACCACCCCAGGAACAAATGCAGTAACTCAAAATACATTGGCAGAGTGCTTTATACGTCTGGATTAATAGTTTATGGTTAGCAACCATCCGTAAATTCTTAAAAATGTAGATAAGCTTTATCACTCTTGCAGATGTAGCCGCAATATGTGCACTCCATCGGAGATTATCATCAATAACTATCCCGAGATATTTAATGGATTGTGAACGTTCTAGTGATGTGCAATGGCATATAATGTCTCTGTTCATTTGCTCACGATTGCAAGGGAATGTATGCACCGTTAAGTGGAAATCGTCCGGACCACATACTTCTGTTTTACTGAAACAAAGATATTTTGTTTTTTGTGTATTGAGAGAGAGTAGACTGTTTTCAAGCCAGCTAGTCACTCTCCCTAAACCACTTTCTGCCAGAGTCCTGACCTCACTCCAATTTTTTTCGTGAAACAGTATAACGGTGTCGTCCGCAAACATTAATAAGTCAGCTCCATTGATATCTATAGAGCAAAGCTCGTTTATATATAGCAAAAAAAGTGTGGGTCCAAGCGTACTACCCTGTGGCACGCCGTAGGAACAAATATTTCTACGACTTGTGTGATCACCGACCCTCACATACTGTTATTGAGATAGCTCTCAAACCACGATAAGGCTTGACCTCTGACGCCAGCATTTTCCAGTCGCGCTAAAAGGATTGGAATAGACACAGTGTCAAATGCTTTTTGCAGATCAAGAAAGACACCAAGACATCTATCCCCAGCATCCAAATAACTAGTTACTAGAGTTGTCAGTTTGAGCACAGCATCGTCAGTAGACCGTCCCATTCTAAACCCGTATTGATTATCTGCTAGCAGATTATGGCTTTCAAGGTATTTTACCAGTTTCAGGTTAACAACTTTTTCCAATATTTTAGAAAGGGTAGTCAGCAGAGAGATGGGTCTATAATTCGTTGGTAGACTTTTGTCATTAGCTTTGTGAATGGGACGAACGATGGCAATCTTAAAGAGTTCTGGAAAAATACCTGTTGATAAACTCAGGTTACAGATATATGTAATAGGTATCAAAAGTTGGTCACAGAAGGTTTTAAATATTTTAATTGAAATAGAGTCCCATCCAGGAGCGCTTTCAGATTTAAGCCTAAGAATAATATTTCTAATTTCGACAGGGTCTGTAGGCGAGAAAGACATAGACGAAATTGGGGCATTCTGATTTCTTGCTTTTTTAGCTAGGTCAAGGCCACTGACTCCCATTTTTTCAAGTGTATTATTAGCTAAAGATTTTCCAACCGATGTAAAATACTTATTTACTTTGTCCAATGAATCCAGTGGTGTTTTTTCTAGTTTTAAAAGTTCAAGCGACGATTCTTTTTTACTTTGCATATTGCATACTTCCTTTATGATGTTCCAAGTTCCTTTAATATTACCCCTATTTTTTTTCAAATTGCAAATAATAATATTTCTTTTTAGTGAATTTTATAATTTTATTACAAGTATTTTGATATTTAATGTATTCTAGTTTTAAATCTATGTTTCCAGGAGATTTTTTAGTTTTCCTATACAGATGATCTCTTTTGCGTATGGATCGGACTAATCCAAATGTAATCCAGGGCTTCAAGGGTTGTTTATTTTTTGCTAATGTAATAGTAGAAGTGTTAGAACTGACTATAGTTTGGAGCCGCGTAACTAAAATATTTGCAGCCCTGTCAACATCGGGTTCCTCGTAGAGATCATCCCACTTTTCCTTTATTAAAGTTCTTCCAACAGATTCATAATCTACCGTTACTTTTTTAATGTGCAGAAATTATGTTTTATCCGTGTTTTGTCTATGTACAGTAGAATAGGGGAGTGGAAAACCAATGTTTGACATTGGTGAATAGATTTAATCATAAAATGATCCAGGCATGACATTTTCCTCGTTGGTTTGTCAATACCCTGCCTTAGTCCGTAAGAAGCCATAAGGTTTAAATAATCATTAACTATGGGCCATTGATTATCTGGCAGAGTATTGAAGTTGATGTCCCCAACTAGAATAACATTTCTAGTTTGAACAGATTGTAAAATATTACTTAAAGAGTTTATGTATAAGTCGGGGTCAGTGGGAACACGTTTTTCTCTATGAAAGGGTCTGTATGAGCATAGAATGGTGTATTCGTTTGAAAAATTTAGGAGAATACAATTACCATCTATGATAGTAGGTTGTCATTACCTGAATCTCTTCCTTTACATGAACTACTACGCCGTCGTTTTGGTTGAGACTATTTTTAGTTTCGAACAGCTTATAGTTGTTAATGTGTGGCGGAGTAAAGTCACTGTTGGTCCTGCATTCAGTGAAAACCAAGATATCCAATGTCAGATCAAAACCGGAAATATAAACAAGGAAGTTATCAAGATTACAGTTAATGCTTCTAATGTTTACTGAAAGAATACTTAGGGTTTTGTCGCTATTCTTATTGCAATTAAGAACTTTGCAGCATTTAGTATGATCTTCTATATAGCTGCACCGAATGTCTCCTGTGTTATCTATTTCGGATGCTATATTATGTACTATCGAAGGTAACGGTTAAGGTAAGATTGTCTCAAACTGGTGAAGACAAGAAAATAAAAATCATTATACGATATTAAAAGTATGACATAATTAAAATGACGAAAAAATTTTGTAATGTGTAGATTATCATCATAAGATTCATAAGTGATAGAATTAGTAAATGAAGAGTAAGTTATGTAATATGTGCTTAAGTTTTTTGTGGCATGTAAAACTCGGTAAAAGTGTGAAATTGTCTAAAAATGGGTATAATGTGTGGATGTGTAATTTCAGCAACTAGCAGATTTACATTTGATAAATTACAGAATAATACCAAAACAATATAAATACTGACTACATGAATATGTGCACTATTTAGTCAAATTTGAGGTAGTTGAGGTTTTTCATACTTCTCGAAGTCTGATTCGCTAATTATGCGCAGTGCTGGCTCTCCTTCCGCCTTACGTAAAAACACGGTGCCGTTGGAGGTCCAACAAAAGGCATACTGATGCATTTTTGCAAACTCTCGAGCCATAGAATAGAGCTTCTTTGTCCTAAACGTAAGGCTCTCTGCAATATAAACCGGTTTTTCTGGACCATCAATTTTTATATTGGATGTGTTAAGCTTCTGGTTTTTATTAATTCGGTTGTATGTTTTGACAGCAGTGAGCATTTTGTCCTTTGTAAAAACAGATGCAAATTCCATTATAATTGGTTTGTCACCTTCAGTTTGTGTATTAACGCGATAAACATTTCTGACATCTGTCATCTCTACTGGTACATTGAGAGTTTTTCCCGTGTTTTTGACTATTTCCAAGAGATCACATTTTGATTCTCCTTTTTTTTGTGGCACATTTCTAATTTCTAAAGAGGATAAACGGCCATTTCGTTCTAGTATCAATCTAGTTCTAGTTCAATCTTATTTTCAAGAAATTGAATAATATATTTGCGATCTTCTTTACGTTCTTCCAACAATGAATTAAATTTGGTCATAAGATCATCGTATTTACTAGACATAAAATCCATAGATTGTGCAATTTTTTCGTTTTGATTTTTAAGGTCCTTCATACAATTCACTAAAACACTTAAGGAGTTGCCATGACTATTCAACGTCGTTATGATATTCGGTTCCGTTTGTAGAGTGGATCCAGGTTCATCCTTGTCTTGACGGAAGCGCTTGTGTACATTACGAACAGTGACATTGAGCAATGGATCAGAATCGTTACGGTGTAATAATACAAGCGTCGGTCCCGGCGGCAAAGCGCGCTCCTCTTGACTCTGTACGTCGGCAGTGGCCGCTGGTGGTGGCGATCTCTCAATGGGCATACTGTCAGAGTTACTCGAGCTCGTGGATACTAGGAGTGTAGGCAGCGTTGCCGGTCGCGTGCAGTTGGGGTTGTGATGAATGAGAGCAGTCGTCGTCTCTAGCGCGGTGACTCACTGTTGCGTACGGGCGATGGGCGTTGCTTATGCGCTACCGCGTCAATGGCAGTGGGCGCGGCGAGCGGCGTTGGTGTGCGTGCAGCGTGCGTAAGCGTAGTAGGAAGCTTAGAGCAATACCCGTAAGTGAATGATTCTGGCCACTTACTTGCAGAATATGCTTGCCTGGTACAGCCGTGCAGACAGCCCGTGATGAGTCAGTTGAGTCTTCTGTTGAACTCTTTCAAACTTCTGTCTTCCTATTATTAGTGCTTGATTTATTTATTACAAAATGTTTAAAAATTTTATAAAAAATATTGTGCAGGTCTAGTAATACGTCTGATACACTCAGGGTCCAGGGGGAGAGACAATTAGTCTTTAATTGTTAAAAGTAGAAGCTTTTTTTGTAGTAGATGACTTTTTTAAAAGTAGAAGAATTTTGACATTGCCATTCTTCAATATTTCGACAATTTAGGTCGTCATTCGTAAAAATATTAAACCCTTTTGTTAAACTGTGTGAACATTATATTTATCCCACTACCCCGTGCCACTAATATTATAAATGCGAAAGTTTGTGTGTGTGCGAGTTAGAAATAGAATATAAATAGAAAATAGTTTATGTGTAAAATAGTTTATGTGTAAAAACACTTATTGTTAAATATACATTATATGTTATTGAAAAATACCTGTGCCAGGATGACCCGCTAATTCTTATCAATGATTTTACAAAGTAAACTTACTAATAAGTACTTGGGAAGTCAAGTTATTATGTGAGAGTTGAGTGTATGTTGAGTGTTGAGGGTGTGTGCTTGCTGGAAGTATTTATCTGTGAGTGTTTTTGTGAGTTGCCATTATAAACTATATGTATAACTTCCTAGCCCTGCGATCAAAGACTACCATTTCATAGCTACTGGGAAGGGAGTGTGAATGAGGGTGAGTTTAAGTGTATCTATGAGGGGATGAGAATGGGTAATATTACTTAAAAATTATACAGTGACTTGCATTATTGCCTCTCCTTCATTGTAATTAAGGTCTTGTAACCGTTCCGTGATTGTCTTTTTGCATTTATAAATTTGTAAAGGGACGATGATTAACTATCTTGCTTTATTTTATAAGTAAACGGATTATATCGTATATTGACAACTGTAGTTTTATCGCCATATTTATTTACAATGACTTTTCTTCTTTTCCTATTGTCAACAATAAAGAGCATTTTTTTTATTTTGCGGTAGTAAATTGAATATGTATAATTTTCTAACTGAGTGATAGAGTATAGTTTATCATTAAAAAAATTATCGTTTAAAATACATAACCTTTATAAGGGATCTTCGTTAGTATGTGTGTTACTTTTTCACGCTGAAACAACTTGACGGATTTGTATAAAATTTGTAGTGGAGATAGCTTATACCCTGAACTAACACATAGGCTACACTTTTATACCGAAAAAAAAACTGTTCCCGTGGTAAAAGAATTACGTAAAAACGAATATCACGTGGGCGGAGCCGCGGGCAAAAGCTAGTTTATTTATTTTTGTCAATAAAATAAAACCATTAATCTGTGTTATAGTTAATATGAACAATGTGTACTGTAAGTACGAACGGACAAGTATGTACGTTGTACATAAATATTTAGTTCATTACATTTATAAGTTAGTTCGTTATTTTTAAGGCGCTACGGAAACAAAATATCTATTGATTATTATTTGAACTGATGTCGACCCAGTGGGGTCTGAAATATATCTTGAATTTTATCATTTATCATTTAAATGTGTCTCATTTCCGTAAATTTATAACAATACAACGTGTAACAAAAAGGTGTAAGCATATTTGAAGAGCTTATTCAGTCAATGGTATAGAACAACTTTTACTATGAAGGCAACCCCGAAATCTCAAAAAAAAAAATCTGCCCTTCCATACATTTCAGCCGCGTGGCATTGCATTTTTCTATGAAGCGAGTAATTTTTTTTTTCGATATACAGGATTTGTTCCATAGTAAAAGTTGTTCTAAACCATTGACTGAATAAGCTCTTCAAATATGGTTACACCTTTCTGTTACACCTTGTATCTTGAAAAATAATAAAAGAAAGCTGATAAAGGCAAAATAAATGTATTTAATTGAAATTTCGACACCATTTCTCCTGGTTTGACAATACGGAACTTCGATTATATTTTATTAGATGGATTTAAACCTTTGAGTATAAAACCAGCTTTTAATAGTTAAAGGTTTTAACAAAATCTAGGACCAGGTTTAATAAAATTTTGATAGCAACTTGAGTACATTTTATATTAATAAAAAACCGACCTTTTGCTACCTTTCCCGAATCCGTCTCAATCGCACTGGAGGTTTTTCGCCTATGGAGTAACAGAAACGCTAAAACGTTTACTTATCGCCTTAATAGTATGTAGGTTAGTTAGTATGAGGGCAAAGGTATTTATTACTTACATTCACTACACTCCACACCTCACCCTTACTTTTACATTACTTTTAGCACTTTTACATTATTCTTAAGTTCATATTTCTGTTTGTTTACTTTTTAAATTTTATTTTTATAAGCCATATATTTGTTTGTTTGAACTTAATCAAAATATGACTGTCCACCATAGAGGAGCGGAGTCTCCTACTACAGGTATCTCTTTTAGTTAAAAGGGGAATCCAACCACCTGTAAAAACTGCAAGATTAAGTTAAGAAATAAATAATTTTGTATTTTGTATTATTCAAACACTCTGGCAAGTTACGGCGGCGTAGACGTGGCGCACGGAAAAAAATATCTGCCCGTGGCCGCCATTGTTGACAAATATTTTTTAAACCGACAAACTGAAATAGTTCGTTGGTTTAAACATAGTTGTGTTTTGTGATTATTTATAAAATGTCGAATGCAGGTAGTTATTATTATGTGATGAAGAGACATATAGATTCCACGCCACCGAAAATCCAATGGAAAAACAGCAAGAATGTCCAGTCATTATCTGAAAATATATTTCAATGAACTTTTTGTACGCTAATGCATAAAACCGAGTAAAATTTATAATAAACAGGGTGTCCAGTAAGTAGTGCTTCAATCGAAAACCATAGATAGCTGCGACCATGCCCTATCAGAATAACTCAACATAAGTCTTACAAAATGTCGTATGGTTTTCGAGTTTTTTGAACTTTTATGTAATTTCTAGTATTTGCTACCCTTAGTTCTTTTTTTAAATTTCATTTTTAAAACAGAAGCAAATTTAACTTTTTTTATTCTTTGTATTTTTTTCTAATGAGTTTTTCTATGAAACTTATTTCACTGTTTTTTAAAAAAGGTAACGGTTTTCCCAGGAAAAAAATGAAAATATAAAACTTGACCGTTGAAATTTTTTCATCAAGATTTAAAGGTCTATGGTGTGAAAAAAATGTATGGGGACCCAAATGTCCATCGGCTTAAAAAGTGTTATATTTAGTGCCAAACAAAAAACAGAAATATAAAATATAATTATTTTACCCAATAAAAAGTTATTGGTATTTTAATACCAACGGGGGCATTTTGTAAAAAAATTCAAAGGTTCCAAATTTGATCTTTTTTAAATTGTAGGCCTTGTTTATGGTGCAAACTAGCATTAAAATATGAAAAATAAGATAAATAAAAATAAAAAAATTATGATTATTGAGTTATTAATAATTATAATGCAAGTTTGCACCATAAACATGAACATTCCACCTGAAATCGTGAGAACAACAAAAAAAAAGTCTTGAGTTTTTTTAAGAGATGAATCTTGATACGCATTATTGTGCCTCTCGCTCGCCCGCCCGCTCCTAACGAGTGTGAATGTAGGATAAAATACCAATCTCAAGCGACCACATGCATGACTGACTTCAAACTACCAAGGACAAAGCTCTTTAGTCAGAATAACTGCAGTACATAATGTACAATGTTCGTCAAATCTTCAATTATTAAAAAAAAAAAGTCTTAAAGAGTCCTTGCTACTTGAAATATAGAACTTGGCAAGTTTTCACATGTAAAGTTTCAACGGTTTTACCATACACGCAAATGATAGATCCTAACGATCCATGTATTCAACCATCCTCTATGATCCAATCAAATGATAGACACTAACTATCAATGTGTCCAACGATCCTCTATGATCCAACCAAACCATAGATCCTAACGATCCATGTATTCAACCATCCTCTATGATCCAATCAAATGATAGACACTAACTATCAATGTATCCAACGATCCTCTATGATCCAACCAAACCATAGATCCTAACGATGCATGTATTCAATCATCCTCTACGATCCAATCAAATGATAGACACTAACTATCAATGTATCCGACCATCCTCTATGATCCAACCAAACGATAGATCCTAACGATCCATGTAATCAATCATCCTCTACGATCCAATCAAATAATAGACACTAACTATCAATGTATCCAACGATCCTCTATGATCCAACCAAACCATAGATCCTAACCATGCATGTAATCAATCATCCTCTATGATCCAATCAAATAATAGACACTAACTATCAATGTATCCAACCATCCTCTATGATCCAACCAAATGATAGATCCTAACGATCCATGTATTGAACGATCCTCTTTGATCCAACCAAAGGGTCTTATTACGTAGATCTTAAATAACTACTAGAATAATTAAAAATAAGTAAATTTCTAAATTTTATCTTTATAAACGCTTAATGACCTACCTGTGAACTAGTTAAGGTTTTATAATGAGTCGGGTAAAAAGATTTTTCGTATTTTGTATGTATAAATTTGTAACAAAATATCATTGGCTGTACTATTTGTATCTGGCTGGTTTTGATGACATTAAAAAGGTTACATTAAAAAAAAAAAAAAACCAATTAGAAAATTGTAATTTCCAGCTATTTTTCATTTGTTTTTCTTTCTGTCAAATGAGTGAATCTTATGAAGATAATGTTTATTTTGCGAAATCCATCTCTATGAATACTCTAAATATTATTAGAGTGCATTATAAACTAGAAAAGATCAATCAGAAACAAATCCAAAGACAAGAATTTGAAAAAATTCCCCGGGCCAGGATTTAGGACCCTCGGTGGCGCAATTGGTAGCGCGCTTGTCTTGATAACAAGAGGCCGTAGGTTCGAATCCTGGCCCGGGAAATTTTTCAAATGCTTTTCTAATAGATTTGTTTATTATTGATATATATGATTGATCTTTTCTAGTTTGTAATGCACTCTAATAATATTTCTAATAAAGATATTTAAAAATTAAAAAATGTTATCACAAAATAGGAAAAAATGCTGCGAAAAAAAATTGTGACGTTTATGGACCTAATGCATTATCAGTAAGAGTAGCACAAAGTTGGTTTAAGCGTTTTCAATCCGGGAATTTAATGTCAAATATGTAACTCGCTCTGATCACCCTGTTACGGATAAAATCACGGAACACTTATAAAATGGACACCGTTTTTGAAAAAGTGGAGCAAGATTGACATTTTTCATCATCATTGACATCAGTATTTACGATATAGCTGAAAATCTGGGAATTGACCACAAAACAGTTTTAACCCATTTGAAAAAAGGTGGGTACACAAAAAAGCTTGGTATTTGGGTGCCACACGAGCTCACTGAAAGAAACCTAATGAATCGTGTACTCATTTGCGATTCTTTATTGAAACGTAATGAAACCGAACCCTTTTTGAAGAGATTAATAACTGGTGATGAAAAGTGGATCACGTACGTGTGAAAAAGGTCGTGGTCAAAGGTCGATCGGCCTGCACAGACTGTGGCAAAACCCGGGCAAAAACTTGCAATAAAGTGATGTGGTGTGTATGGTGGGATTGGAAGGGCATTGTTCATTATGAGATTTTACACCCGGGCAGAACTATCGATTCGGATCTATACTGCCAAAAACTGATGAGATAAAAGCAAGAAGTTGAGAGAAAGTGGCCGGGATTGATCAATAGAAAGGGTGTGATCTTTCATGACAATAACGCTAGACCAGACACAGCTTTAGCCACTCAGCAAAAATCAAGAGAGTTTGGCTGGCAGGTGTTACTGCATCCGCCATGTAGCACTAACCTTGCACCTTCAGATTTCCACCTGTTTCGGTCTCTTCAGAATTCTTTAGGCAGTGTCAGGTTAATATCAAGAGAGGACAACTTATTGCGTTTTTTTGATCAGAACTCTCAACATTTATACAGCGGCAGGATCATGTCACTACCTACAAGATGGCAGAAAGTCATCGAACAAAATGGCATATACATATATATGTATATATATATGTGCCATTTTGTATATAATGTATAATGTGCCATTTTGTTCGATGACTTTCTGCCATCTTGTAGATAGTGACATGATCCCGCTGCTGTAAAAATTTTGAGACTTCTTATCAAAAAAACGCAATAAGTTGTCCTCTCTTGATGTTAACCTGACACTGCCTAAAAAATGTCTTTAGTTTTCATATAAATGCGAAGAAACTTTTTCCCCAACCTAATATGTATGAGAGAGTCAATCAGTCAGTCAATCAAAATCAAATATATCACAAAAATTGTGTTAAATTATTTAAGGCGGGTTACTCCCGATTTTGTCTCTTTTCGAATTAATTTTAAACCGTGAAATTGTTATAATTAAATTTTGAAAAACAGTTTTATCATGGTTATTTCACTTTTTGACCCTAATACTTCGACCGTTCGATACGCTATTATTATATAATAAACGCCGTAAAAAATTAAATATAAAACGGCCGTTAAAGACCAATCATTCAAATTCCAAAATAAAACATAAAAACACCTCGAAATCCCGAGATTTCCGATCGGCACGATCCCACTGAGCGCGATAGACAAGTTTAAGGAAATCATTGAGTTAGAGCCCGTGGCCACGATAGGTATTTGATTTACTGAGGCAGTGGAGATCGGAGACTCAACCATCGCGTGAGCTGATAAAGACCAATTTGACACAACACTGAACAACCATGCTAAGTAGAGGTTTCGCAAGGAGGAATTTTATTCAGAATTTTTATTATTTAAAAAAAAACTAAACGTTTTAGGAAAAATCTGTTCGTTTCTGAGTATGATAAATTTTAGACAGGTTTAAATACATAATTAATATGTATGGAATTTTGCTCAAGTATTCTTAAACCTTTTCTTAAATTCTTTTTTTATTATTTAAGAGCTGTCAAATCAGTCGTTACGTCTTATACCGTTTTTAATAAATAAAAATATAAGTAGTCGCTTAAATGTGTGAAATTTGTGTTATAATAGTATAATTAGCCAAAGATTATTGAATGCAATTGTGAAATATGCATAAGGTGCCTAAATCTGTGGAAATTCAAAATGAACAGTACAGTTGTGAATAGTGTTTCTATTTTGTAGGACCCAGTGTAAAAAAGTGCAAATGCAAATATGATACCTAGTGATACAAAAAAAACAAGATAAATACCATACTTACAAATTATAAATAAGCAGTGATATAAGTCCAAAACATAAAATAAATTATCACATAACCTAAAAATCCAATCTTTCAACAGAATTAAGTGTTACATACTTTAGTGAAAATTTGTGCTATGTACTCCTATGTGTAGCAAAGAACAGTCAATACTGTGATATTGTAATTAGAAAAATATTTTTTTATAAACAAAGGATAATTTTTATAAACAAATCAACCATTTTGAAATTTTCACCAGAAGCGCCATCTACCGGAAATCCACCGTACTGCTTAAAAAGTCAGCAAGCATACCGCATAGATACGTCCTATTAAACAAATAGTTCCGATAAATTCCGCAAGAATACACATACCGCAATGTAGTTAACAAAAGCAGCGTAATGACTGGGATTCGATCTCTGAATAGTCTGCGTCTGAGGCGAGGTATCTATCCATTACGCCACAGCAAGAAGAGGCGCCCGTGGTGAAATTAGGATAGTGTATCTAATCCGGAAAAAGTCATCTGCCCTAGTAAAGTGCCCGCTACTGCTTGCTGAAGTCCTAAGACATGTTTGCCATAAAAAAAAATTAAAAATAAAAAAATAAATAAAAAAAAGTTTGAAGTTTTATTTTCAACCACGATGGAGGGACAGCAAAATAACATTATATTGAATGCAATTAACAATATGCAGATGCAATTTGAGGCAAATTTGGCGACATCGAACAAAGAATTAATAGCATTGAAACCAACATCACAAGCAATATAAATGCAAATATCGATGAAAAATTCACTAAACTTAACACCGACATCGAGGAATTAAGAAGCGAAAATAGAGAGCAAGAGAAACGGATTGATTACATTGAAAAACATGTAAGGATAAGAAATTTAATACTATTTGGAATTGCTGAAGAGGAAAGGTCATACTCGGAGCTAGAAGCGCTGCTTATTGGAATCATCCAAAGCAACCTAGAATTAAAAATAAATAAGTACGAAATAGAATTTGTGAAAAGGATCGGTCAAAAAACACAAAGGGCGAGACCTATCATATTCGCTTTAACCACTCTCGGAAAGAAAATTGAAATTTTGCAAAACAAAAAGAAATTGAACGGAACCAACAGTTACATAAAAGAAGATTTCCCAAAAAAAATTCAAGAGATACGACGATCCCTACAACCACTACTAGAGCAAGAAATCGAGCAAGGCAACAGAGCGATTATCAAATACGATAAACTTGTTGTCATAGGTAAACAAAAAAGGCAGCTTTCGCATAGCCCACTACCACCTTCTAATAACACAAATTCCAATTTGAATAAACCGGAAGGAGTTAGTAACCAAGGGATTTCCAACGAACCAAAATCTAAAAAGGTGAAGCACACTGAACAGCCAATGGTTAATAAAAAAAGTATAAAATGTATGGATCTACGTACTACAAGACTCCAACTAACACTAATACAAAGAAAGACACAAAACCTACGAGATCAGATGCGAAAATACCACTGTCGGAAAATAATGCCAAAAAATCTGGCGAAAACTTAGAAACGTCCACTACTTAGCAACTAGAACAAACACACATTCAGCAAAAGAAAGATTCTAACTTACTCAGTCAAAAAGAGAACAGAGAAAATATTTACATTGGTACAATTAATGCACGAACACTAATGGAGGATGACAGGTTAATGGAACTGACTTTGGCTCTGAATAAAATTCGCTGGGATATATTTGGGATAGCGGAGGTGAGAAGGGAGCACGAAAAATTAATACAGCTAAAAGATGGCTGCATACTGTATCACTCAGGGGAAAAAGGGAGTGGGAGGAGTTGGGTTTATGATTAATGGCTGTATGAAAAAATACGTGGAAAATTATATGGCAATCTCAGATAGAGTTGCGGCTATTGACATAAAGATTGACAAACGAAGAATGTGAATTATCCAAGTCTATGCACCAACGGCTACAAACAGCTCGAACGAAGAAATCGAAGATTTTTACCGTCAAGTTAATCAAGCTTTCCCACATAATAACTCGCACGAGACTTTCGTTATTGGGGACTTTAATAGCAAAATATTACTGCGGCAGGATTACGAAAACCATATAATGGGGCCGTATAACTATGGTACTCGAAATGAAAGAGGTGAAAGGCTACTCATGTTTTGTCAAGAATACGGACTAAAAATTACAAACACTTTGTTTAAATCAAGAAAGGGAAGAATGTGGACCTGGCTATCACCAGATGGAAATACCAAAAACCAGATCGACTTCATATTAGCGAATAAAATAGATCAAATTAAAAATGTTAAAGTTCTTAGTCATTTTATGATCAACACGGATCACAGAACCGTCGTAGCCTGTATCTCCGCAAAAAACGTAAAACGAAAGAGACCGAAACCAAATAAAACAATCCTATACTTACCACAAATTGATCATAGAAAAATAATTCAAGAGACACTTTGTTTTGATCCTATGCACACAGCTCAGAAAATGTATGACACCCTTGAAAAAACTCGGCAACTCTTGCAGAATGAACTAAAAGTATCAGCAACTAGAAAAGCTACAATCATAACAAAGGAAACGAAAAAACTCATTTCCGAAAGAGGCAAACTAAAGTGGAAAACAAATAAAACTAAAGTAGAGAGAAAACATTTTAGCTCAATTCAAAAAGAAGTCAAGAAAAGGATTCGAAAAGACGTTTACATTTATACCAATACCATTATAGAAGAAATAATTAATACAACAGGATCGATAAAAGAAATAGAAAAAAGGAAATCAACAGGTAAAAAAATGATTGCCACACTACAGAACAATTTCGGTAAAACACGAGTACGAGACACGAAATTTTATCAATTGCGACAGAGTTTTATAAAAATCTCTATAACTCACAAGAAGCTATCGATATAGATCTGAAGTTCAAAGACAAACGAAATTTTCCTTTATTTCTGAAATCAGAAATAAGGTACGCGCTGGGAAAATTAAAGAACAAAAAAGCATCCGGAAAGGATGAGATTACAAATGAAATTTTAAAATGTTACACCGAAGATCAAACCAATCCAGACTATATTTAACGCAATTATTGAATCCGGTCACTTTCCTAAACAATGGCATCTTTCAACTATAACCTTACTTCATAAGAAAGGATGTCACAAGGACATAAATAATTATAGACCTATCACTCTATCAAGCAGTCTCTACAAGTTATTCATGACCATCCTAAAAAATCGGATCTATAAAACTATTGATGAAAACCAACCCGTGGACCAAGCAGGATTCCGTAAAGGCTTTTCTACGACTGATCATTTACATTCGCTAAACATGATAATAGAAAAATACACGGAATGGAGCAAACCACTCTACATATGTTTTATAGACTTTACTAAAGCTTTCGACAGTATTAGTCATAACTTTTTACTCAAAGCTCTCCTCCAACAAGGCGTAGACAAAGAATATGTTGAAGCAATAAAAGAAGCTTATAGATACAACTCAGCAAAAATTAAGTTAGAGTCAGAGGGACCCATGTTTCCGATTAGAAAAGGAGTCAAACAGGGAGACCGGATTTCCCCTATATTGTTCAACTCATTATTTGAACAAGTATTTAGAAGTATCGACTTGAGTGGTAAGGATATATCTATTAATGGATATAAAATGTCTGCGCTAAGATTTGCAGATGACATTATTTTAGTGGCTGAATCTTGTGATGAAATACAAAGAACCCTGGATGACTTTCAAAATGCACTTAAAAGTACAGGCCTGCAACTAAATGAGAAGAAAACCAAAATTATGAGTAATACCACAAAAACGCCTGTAACAGCGAGGTTACAGGAATGCAGAGCTGATGGGATTTGATTGTAAAATGGATTGTGGATGAACTAACCTTTGTTCTGGATGGTTGTGGACGAATGCGCCGCGTGGCGTCCCTCCTTGTTGGGCTGATTGAGCTGGCTCCTTGGGCAGGGATGAGCAGGGACTGTCTTGGTTCGTGGAGTAATGTGAACACAACACTGGTATATAATGTGAACACAACACTGGTAGGTACGCGATATTTGTTGTGTCGGCGGCGCGAGTGTGCACACGTGTGTTTCGGGAGACGTCCCGCGCGGAAGAGAGCGAGCGAACCGCCGGCGCACCAGTCGCTGGCGCTGTGTTGCGAAATTAGTCATGCGCATGCGCGAACGTCACGCTGGTGGCGTGAACATCCTGGGGGGGCCGGGGCTGCGACTCCTCTTGAGCTGAATCCAACGGCAGCCTGGCTAGCTTGAACACAGGTCGTCGCAGATTTCCATGGGCTGTGTCCAGATCCACAACTCGGATCACTCCATCCTTGCCAGGTATCGTGCGGAGAATTCTCCCCAACTTCCATTGGAGCGGAGGCAGGTCATCCTCTTTGATGAGGACCAGTTCACCCACTTGAGGAGGGGAAGAAGGAGAGAGCCATTTGGAGCGGGTTTGCAGGGTATGGAGGTAGGATCTGGACCATAGAGTCCAAAAGCGCTGAGAGAGCGCTTGAATGAGTTGAAAGCGTTTAAGAGCAGATATGGGTCTGTCGTCAAAAGACTGCTCAGGTAGAGCGGTGAGCGGACGACCAATAATGAAATGTCCGGCCGTGAGAGGTTCAAAGTCCGTAGGGTCGGATGAAATTGGGCAGAGGGGTCTTGAGTTGAGTACAGCCTCAATTCGAGCCAAAAGGGTAGAGAATTCCTCAAAAGTGAGGTGCTGTTCACCTATCACGCGATAAAGTAGTTGCTTGGTGGATTTTACGTTTATTTCGAGCAGAGCGCCGAACCAAGGCCCTTTAGGCGGGTTCAGTAACCAAGTTATGTGCTGATTCGCGAGCTTGTGAGTGATTGCATCATTGTTTGACCTGAGGAAGTTCTGAACTTCAATGAGCTGATTCCTAGCACCTACATAGTTTGTGCCGCAGTCTGAGCGAATGAGAACTGGAGTACCGCGACGTGAGATAAAACGTTGCAATGCCGCAAAGAACGCTTCCGTTGAGAGTGCAGAGACTGGTTCCAAATGAACCGCCTTTGTTGCGAGGCAAACGAAAATACAAAAATACGCCTTTATGAGTTTCGCGTTCCGCAACGTGCTGGATTTAACGAAGAAGTGGCCAGCAAAGTCCGTCGTGACGTGACTAAAAACTGGCTGAGGAGTAACTCTGTCTAGTGGGAGATCAGCCATGAGCGGAGCCTTAGGCTGAGCACGGCACCGGAAACATCTAATACATTTAAACACGCGGTGTCTAATAATATGACGAGCGGACAGAATCCAGTACTGCTGGCGTAATATGGCGTGTAATGTGTCAGCTCCAGGGTGGCAGTGTATTTTGTGATAGTGGTCTATGATGAGATCTACGAGCGGACTTGAGCTGGGTATAATGAGTGGGTGTTGAGCGTCATACCTAATTGACGCGTGAGAGAGACGACCACCGACTCTCAAGAGGCCGTCCTTTATGAAGGGCGAGAGGCGCTGGAGCCGAACGGGACAAACCTTATCAGTCTGGATACGATTAATGTCTTCAGCAAACTCATTGTGCTGAACAGAGCGGACCCAGTGCAACAGAGCGTCCCTGCGTTCATTAGCTGTCAACGGACCAGAGCGCCGTGCATCTGGGCTGTGCCGACAATTGAATATGAACCTTTGAATACAAGCCGTCACTCCGACGAGCTTGTCAAGTGAGCTGTAGTGAGTGAGCAAGTCCAGATCGATATCTGGGACTGCTATGTGTGCTGGTACCTTTTTGGGCTTAAGGCCTGGGAGAGCATGATTGCCTAGAGCGGGTGGCATCTTGGGCCAAGTGCAGGTAGGTTCTTTGAGCCAACTGGGTGACCACCAAAGGTCATGAAGTGAGAGAGACTGGGCAGACATGCCTCTGCTTGCACAGTCAGCAGGGTTGAGGTTCGTGGGCACATGCCTCCACGTATTGCTAGTTGAAGTAGCTGTGATCTTAGCCACTCGATTGGCCTCGAAAGTCTGTAATCGGTGAGGTGGGGTATTGAGCCATGCCAACACTATTGTGCTATCTGACCAGCATGTGTGTGTTTGAATGGCTATATGAGCCGACAGCTGGGCTGACACTCGAGTCATGAGCTGAGATAAAAGAGTCGCGGCTGACAACTCCAATTTCGGGATTGAGAGGCGAGTCTTAATGGGTGCGACCTTGGACTTGCCAATGATTAGGTGTACATTGACATGTCCAGTGGTATTGCACTCATGAAGGTAGATAACGGCACCAAAGCCAGCCTCTGATGCGTCCGCGAACCCGTGAAGTGAGTAAGTAGACGTGGGCTTATACTTACAAATGTGTCGAGGTAAACGGAGGTTTGAGAGCTGAGGAAGATCCTCTGAAATGTGTTGCCACTCTGTGTGGACTTCTTCAGAGATAGGCTCATCCCATCCTATTTTCAGAAGCCAAAACTTCTGCAGAAGAATCTTTGCGCGGAAGATGACTGGAGTAACCCAGCCATTGGGGTCATAGAGAGACGCTACTGTACTGAGAATGGAGCGCTTTGTGACTTGAGCATGAGTGGGCAGAGAAATGCGATAAGTGAACTCATCAGTTTGAGGAATCCACTGTATTCCCAGAACCTTAATGGAATTAGAGTCGGGACTGAAGTCAAAGTCCTTGGGCATGTCGCACTGGTCATCTGGGAACCGTTCAAGGAGCTGAGGCGAGTTGGAGGTCCATTTACTGAGCTGGAAGCCACCTAGGGCGAGTAACTCGATCAGATCGTTTTGGAGCGACTGAGCAGATTCCACAGAATCTGCACCTGAGAGAATGTCGTCCACAAATATTGATTTGCGGAGAACCTGAGCAGCGTGGGGGTAGCGATGACCTTCGTCATCAGCCAATTGGAGTAAAGTGCGGATGGCATGGTATGGGCTGGACCTTAATCCATATGTGACGGTATTAAGGGCATACGTGAGCAGGGGCTGGTCGGGTGAAGACCGCCAGAGAATGAGTTGAAAAGGTCTTTGCTCTGGGTGAATGAGGATATTTCTGAACATCATTCGGATGTCAGTGCTGAAAACTTGTGAGTGGATCCTGAAGGACATGATAATGTCAACAATATCTTGTTGAAGAGCTGGACCTGTATGAAGACAATCATTTAAATTGACGCCGTTTGAGCTCTTACAACTTCCGTCAAAGACGCAGCGTAACTTTTCTGATCCTGGCTTGAATATGCCATGATGTGGGATATAGAAATGGGATTTATGAGCAAAGGTATTGGGGTGACACGGCGACATATGTCCCAATTTTATGTAATCTGACATGAACTCTACGTATTTCGAGCGGAAGGGCGGGTTCGCTAGCAGCTTCTTCTCTAAATTGAGAAACCTGCGTAGCGCAATAGCATGAGTGGAACCTAATGTCGGCGCGTTGTGCAGAAAGGGCAGTGTAACCATATATTGACCTGATGGTTCACGAGTAGTTGTGGTGCGGAAAATGTCCTCACACTGTTCCTCTAATGGGCTGGTATGCTTGTAGGTTTGGGGTTCCTCAGATTCCCAAAACCTCTCAAGACTTTTGTGAATGTCATGAGTGGAACGCTCTGAGTCCGTGTGAGAGCCGACAATGTGAACTGAATTGACCTGATTCGTGGGTGAGGTATGTAAACTTTCGAAAGGTCCTATTAATGTAAAATCGAATATCGTGCCGAAGGCTATGGGCTTGCCAGGGCCGAGCGAAACCTTGGTTCCGTCTAACACTTGACCAAGAACGTCAGATCCTAGTATTAGATCAACCGGAGCTGGTGTGTGATATTCTCGATCAGCAAGAGGAATCGGTGGGTGACCTGTTAACTGAGCGAGATCTGGAACCTTTTCTAACGGTAGGTACCCAGTTACGTTCTTCAATATATGGGCTGTGGCCGTGATCGTAGGTGTGTCACGGTGTGTAGGTCGGCATACAATTGTGATTGATGCCTTTGAGTTTTGTGTGTGCTGATTTCCAACTCCTGCGATTCTTAGAGATGTATGTTTTAATGGTAAATTTAAAATTCTGGCCATGCGCTGAGAACAAATAGTCAGCATACTTCCACAGTCTAACAGGGCTCGTGCTGAGTGAAATTGACCATGTACGTCTGCTATTTTAAGTGAGACGGTTGGCAACAAAATTGGTGTGTTAGTGACGTTCACTACACATTGTGCGGAGTTACAGGAATTCTCTGTTGGAGTTGAAGTCATGGAGTGAAAATGAGCTGAGTGTGTCTGTGATGAGTGTGTGTGTGATGAGTGTGCTGAGTGCTGGTCGTCCTCGCCTTCATAGTGCTCTGTTATTGTAGGTAGTCACTGTTGCCTACCTACCCGAGACCTACTTGGCGATCGCGATTGAGTGGGCGGGTTGGGACGGGACGTGTGTGCCTGTGTAACATGTGCCGAATGGTGTTGAGGCTCATGCGCTGAGCGCTGTCTGGGCTGCTCACGTAGAGACGGAGGCAGCAAATGAGCAGATGAGCGTGTCGGAGACATGGCCCCATGGCGATGCAGTGAAGTGTGGTGGTCAGTCCGCCCACACTCCTTGCATGCACGTGTAGACCTGCACTCGTTCTCATAGTGAGGACCCAAACAGCGTCGGCACCGGTTGCGTGAGTTCACAAAATCCCACCGACCTTGAACCGGTTGGTTATTAAATTGTGGGCAGGCGATGAGCTTATGTCCCCTATTCTTGCAGTATGGGCATGGCATACCACCAGAAGGGGAAGAAGGTTGAGCCGAATAATTTTGTTGGCGAGTGGGTGATGGGGATGTTTGGGCCGAGTAATCTAGCTGACGAGCGGATGATGAGGACGGTTGGGCCGAGTAGGTTAGGGCGTCACCGAATGCCAAGAACGGCCTATGAGGAGCAGGTTGAGGAGAGCGATATTCTTGCCGGCTCCTAAGCGGAGCTATGGGGCGGAATTCTCGAGTAGCCGTATAAGGCTGACGGGAACCTCGAGTGGGCTGAACCAGCTGATTGAGCTGAGCGAGCCTTCCTGAAGGGCCGAGCCGTGCTGATGAATGAGCATCCTGTGACGCAAGGGACGAAGACTCATTCTCTTTGCAGCGCGCGTGCTCTTCCAAGAACTCAATGAGGTTAGCCAGAGTGGGCAGAGTTGGCTGAGATCCGTACTTCCGTTCGAAGAGAGTACGGAGCTCACCTTGGAGTTTTCGTACCACTATAGATACGAAGACATAATCTGACTCCTTCATGGGCAGATCTAAATTTAAAAGAGCGCTTTGCGCTGATATGAGCGGTGTTAAAAATAAAGCGCGGATATTTGAACGAGCGTCAATTTGTGGCAGCCCTAGAATTATATCCACAAATCGATCTATGAGAACACGACGGTTCTCATAGCGCCTGGTGAGAATTTCCATCGCCACTGCATAATTCTCATTAGTGGGCTGAAGGTGAGACACCATGCTGAGTGCTTCACCTGTAAGAGAGCCGAGCAGATAATGATGCTTGACGGCATCAGAAACAGTAGCCATTTCTCCGATGAGGCTCCGGAAAATGGCTATGAATGAAGGCCAATCTTCTATTTTGGACGAAAATTCGGGCATTGAGATCTTGGGCAAGACCGTCGACGATAGGCTTGAGGTACTTGGGCTGGATGGAGAGGCTGTGACGGGAAGCGCTGATGCCACACTCAACCGCTGGGATGCTACTACGACCTCCTCGTAGTCATTTATCGCCGTCTGATAACTCACCGTATAAGCGGCCTCAATATCTTTGGCTAGATCCTCGTCCTCGAGAATGTCGTAATACACATCCTCCAATTTCTTCCGGTACGCCTCTAGTCTAAGATACCGTCCCGTAAAATCTTCGACACAGTACTTAGTTCTGTCGCCCGCCGCGACAGCTAAGCCTATTTCCTTCAAGTTGGCAATAGCCTTAACTGCTTCGCGAAATATGGCCGCTTGCTTCTTTGAAGGCATTTTAATGTTGAAAATGAGTTATTAAAACTTGAGCGTTACTAACTCTAACGTGCGGATAGCTTGTAACTTGCGCGGGCCGAAGTAACAAAGTTTATGTTCAAACGGAACACGGAACTCTTAAATAAACACGACAGAGAAAAAAAAAATTTTTTTTTTTTTTAAACAACCTGTATATTAAACAACCTGTATATGAGCTGATAAACCAACGTGGAACACCCTATATGTGTACCATAAACAATAAGAGCAGAGATGAGAAGAAAAAAAAAATTGTTTAATATATTTGTGCTATATGCACCCGTTTAAAAAGCAGGCAAAAACACGAAAAAAACTGTCCGGCAATCTATTACTGCGACACGAGATTACCGTAACACAAAATATCGGAAAGGGCTGATGAACTTGTTCACTTTTATGTTATTTGCCTTGAAAGCATGTGCCGACAATACGCGTTAGTTCTTGTTTACACGAAAGTACATTTACAACAAAAACATCTGATAAGTTCTATTTATAGAACAAAATATCTACCTACTTCTTTGAGTGCGTAAACAAACAAAGAATGTATTTACCTGGCCGAAATCGGTTATAAATGAGTGGACAATCCAATGATGCAAATCAAGCTTTGGTAATACGTAACGTAATAACGTATGTATACGTATGTAACGTACGTAACGTATGTATATATGTAACGTATGTAAGTGTACGAAATAAAGCGAATTTATACTCGCACCAAAAAAAATACTCGCAAGATACGAAAACTATCTTTGACAGTGGGTAGATCTACACCTCTCCGTGGGTAAAAATTGGGTAAAATTGGGTCGGGGGTTTATAAGGGCTGATAATTAATCCCGGGGAGTGACGGGGGGGGTTTAATAAAGATATATAGTGGACTGTAACAAACAATTGGGCTGAATGGATATAATTATATTATCTGAGCTGAATAATAATAATAAACGGGATGAAAGTGAGTTTATTCTGTGCCGGGGGCGGGGAAGGGCGGTTCTATACAGATAAATGGAATGTTCTAGGCGGCGCGGACGCAGTAATTACCTACCCGAAATAGGTATTCTCGAGATCACAAAATATTTTTTGCCGGAAAAAGGGCCGGGGAGGGGGCCAAAATATGTAACCGGGTGAAAATGGACTGTAGTAAATCGAGGGGGCTGGTTCAAACAAAGTTACGGGCCGGCGGGGGGAGGCGGGGGGTGGTTCAAAGGCCCGAAGAGCCAAAAACCAAAAATTTTCCGCTCGAAGAGACCAAAATGTTCGAAAACGGTCTCGAAGGATCAAAATTTTTCGAAATTTTCGATAACGGACTCGAAGGACCAGAAATGTAACAGCGAGGTTACAGGAATGCAGAGCTGATGGGATTTGATTGTAAAATGGATTGTGGATGAACTAACTTTTGTTCTGGATGGTTGTGGACGAATGCGCCGCGTGGCGTCCCTTCTTGTTGGGCTGATTGAGCTGGCTCCTTGGGCAGGGATGAGCAGGGACTGTCTTGGTTCGTGGAGTAATGTGAACACAACACTGGTATATAATGTGAACACAACACTGGTAGGTACGCGATATTTGTTGTGTCGGCGGCGCGAGTGTGCACACGTGTGTTTCGGGAGACGTCCCGCGCGGAAGAGAGCGAGCGAACCGCCGGCGCACCAGTCGCTGGCGCTGTGTTGCGAAATTAGTCATGCGCATGCGCGAACGTCACGCTGGTGGCGTGAACAACGCCTGTTCAAGTAAATGACAAAGATTTAGCTTATGTGGAGAATTATATATACTTGGGACAACTATTCTCCTTTGATAAAAGATTAGATAAAGAAATAGACCGAAGAATCAACATTGTATGGAGAAAGTATTGGGGACTCAAGTATATATTCAAATCCGATCTAAACATTGCCATAAAGAGAAAAGTGTTTAATACGTGTGTACTACCCGCAATGACCTACGGTGCTCAAACCTGGGCTACTACAGGTAAACAAAGAGCTAAACTTTTAATAAATCAGCGAGCAATGGAACGCAGCATGCTCTACATCAAGAAACAAGATCGAGTAAACAATGAAATTCTGAGAAAGCAGACAAAAGTGAAGGACATCATCACCACGATTAAAACAATGAAATGGCAATGGGCAGGCCACATAATGCGGACTCAAGACAATAGATGGACGCGTCTTACTTCCGAGTGGATACCGAGAGACGGTCGGCGAAGAGTTGGAAGACCATACATGAGATGGACAGACGTACTGAGACGTTACAACCCATTATGGTGGCGACACGCCGCAGACAGACCTACGTGGAACGAGATGGCAAAAGGATTCATTGCTCAGAACAACGATGAGGAACAAGATAAATAGTCACCCAGATAAGCCTGGTCAGCGAGGGTGACCAAGACCAAACCTCACTGGCAACAATGAGAGGCCTACCATGTCCTAACTAGGACCTAAATGAATGTGACAAATGATCAATGGAAATGTGTATTTGTGGAATTTATGTTTTTTTATTTAATTTAATTCAATTCAATAAATAATATAATTTTATTTTGTTAATTATCATATATGCTTAGTGTTTTTTAGACAAGTTTATAATTATTCGTCAATGTATATTATTATTATTATTTATTATTATTATTTCGAGAATTTTTGATCTCGTCTCTCCCTCTTGGCCAAAGGAATTTAAAGAGAGAGAGACGGTACATCCCTCGGCAGAAGCACAGTCGACCGAGGTTCAGAGCCCCAAGGAAAGAAACCGGCGAACGATGCGAGCAGTATCGAGTAGAACCGCCTTCTGCATCCGCGCTGGAAGCGAACTGCCGCGGAATCCCAACCGTCTTAGGTTGGTTCCGAGACTGGTTGGTATTAACCCGTCCGCGGATAAAACAACTGGGATTATTTTGGTGGATGCCACGCCCCACATGTCGGTAACCTCGTGAGCTAGGTCGAGATACTTCCTCCTCTTCTCGGTTTCGGCTTTCACGAGGTTCTCATCGTGTGGGATTGTGATATCCACCAAAAACACCCGAGACTGCACCCGGTCCATCAACACGATATCAGGTTTATTCGTGAGAATAGTCCTATCCGTGATGACAGACCGATCCCAGTAGAGCTTGGCGCGGCCGTTTTCTAGTACTGGCGCCGGTGAGTACTTGTAATATGGCACCTTCTGATTTACGAGGTCGTACTTGTGGGCGAGTTCTTGATGAAGGATTTTGGCTACTTGGTTGTGTCTGTGCAGATACTCAGTGTTGGCAAGAGCGGAACACCCGGAAATAACATGTCGGAGAGATTTTCCAGGATGGGCACATGCCCGGCAGATGTCCTGGGTCCCATCCTTGATAATGTATTTCCGGTAGTTACGCGTCTTGATCACCTGATCTTGTATTGCACAGACAAAACCCTCGGTTTCCCCGAAGAGGTCACCAAAGCGCAGCCAATTATTATTATTATTATTATTATTATTCTTAAACCTCGACATGTCAACTTTTTTTAAGAGCAATCTTTGTTGTTTTATTTCTCATTACTTGAATGACTTCAGATGATTCTGTTTCGCTAGCTGTGTGCATTATATTCTAGGCAAAAATAATTTCTCTTTTTTTCACTTATTGTATTGCTAAATTCTACAAACCACGAAGAATAAATTAGGGAACTTTGATGTTTTTGCGGGGCCTTAAAATTAAATCGTTGCAACAGGACCAATTTCACCAATTTTTATTATGTTTGTTGCACCGGCCGCGGCCTTTTCTTTTCTAAACTCGGTCCTCGACACACTGCCGTGTGTCTAGAATGTAGCATTTTTGGAATGTAGAATTTTTATGATAAAACAGTATTTCAAAATATTTTATCTATTTATTACTTTAAGACAAGGTCAGAACATAACTCATGTCTTCGTAATCTTCGGTATTCTTTATCGTTAAAACATAAATTGGTATTTAAATGAATACTAGGAACTGAGTTGCTATTTAAACAAGTTAGCCATCAACAGTTACAACTCTGACACAAATTAATTTGTAAAAGCGTAAAGTAAACATATTACGATTAATATGTTGAAGCTTTTCTTTATTTCTCTTCTACTTGGAGCAAGAAGAGCCTCATCAGCCAGCGACCCAGGTCAGTCGTGGAGCTGTGGCTACGACAGCTGCACACAAGCACAACCACACGTCCTGAATGTTCACATAGTGCCGCACACACACAACGACCTGGGCTGGCTCAAGACTGTCGATCAGTACTACTATGGAAGTAGGAACGACATTCAAAAGGCTGGAGTCCAATACATTCTGGACTCTGTCGTCAAGGAGCTATGGGAAGAGCCTAAAAGGAAATTCATTTATGCCGAAATGGTATATTTCTGGAAGTGGTGGCTTCAGCAACCAGACTCAGTCAAAGACAAGGTCCAAGTTCTAGTGAAACAAGGTCGCTTGAAGTTTGCTGGTGGGGCATGGAGTACGAATGATGAAGCTACTACTCACTATCAGAGCATCATTGACCAGTTCACATTGGGACTGAAGAAGTTGAACGATACATTCGGTCCCTGCGCGACCCCTCGTGTTGGCTGGCAAGTTGCTCCGTATGGTCATTCAAGAGAATTCGCTTCACTGCTAGCCGCTATGGGCTACGACGGTCTTTTTTTGGGTAGGATTGACTTTCAAGATAAGCAAAGGAGAATGCAGGAGAAAAATATGGAAATGATATGGAGGGGTGATGATGATTTAGGCAGCGCGTCAGATATATTCACGGGAGTTCTTTACCACGAATACTATCCACCTGAAGGCTTTTGCTTCGACATACTTTGCAATGATGAACCGATCATAGATGATATCGAATCACCGATGTACAACGTGGACAAAAAAGTCGATGAGTTTTATAAGGAAATATATAAGGTAGCGAAAGTTTATAGAACCAATAATGTTCTTTTCACTATGGGTGGAGACTTTGCCTATCAGAACGCTGGCATGTGGTTTAAAAATTTGGACAAACTTATAGAGCATTCCAACAATAAGGCTGCTAAAGAAGGTCTCAACGTCACACTATTTTATTCAACTCCTGATTGCTATTTGAAAGCAGTCAAAGATTCGAAACCAACTCTGCCTACAAAACAAGATGACTTTTTTCCTTATGCGAGTGGTGAACATTCTTACTGGACTGGCTACTATTCTTCTAGACCATCATTAAAATATTTTGAGAGAGAAGCTAATGGATATTTACAAATGGCAAAGCAGTTATATGTAATAGCAGGCTTAAATGAAGGTAATATTAGTATTCTTGATGAGTTAAAGAGTATTTTGGGAATCATGCAGCATCATGAGGCTGTAACAGGAACACATAGGCAACACGTCACTCACGACTATGAAAGACTACTTAGTAAGGCTGTAGACAAGTCACTCAGTATCGCAAATCAGGCCTTTACCAAATTTGTTAAAAAAAGGTCGCATACCCAAAACAAATCAATTTTTAAATTTGATAAGTGCCACTTAAACCAAAGTGAATGTTCTATTGCAGAAAATAGTGACAATTTCATTGTTACTCTTTATAATCCTTTGGCATGGGAAGTATTTGAAACTGTAGTAATTATTCCTGTTATAAACTCAACCTACGTCGTTTACGCTCCTAATGGTGATAAAGTAGCTTCTGACCTTGTTTATATTATGGAATTAAGCTTTTTAAAAAGATATTTGCCAAATAGGCATTCAAATGCTACTCACTACTTAATTTTTGAACTAGAACATTCTATGAAACCATTAGGATACGTAAGTTTTTACGTTGAAAGAAAACCAAACAACAATTTAAAAAATGAAAAAAATCCGCAATATTTAGCACTCAGTGAAATAGAAATGCCACAAGATCACCACGTTGACTTAGGTTATTATCCTGCTTGCGCAGGTAATAACACTCAGGAAAAGTATAGATCTTCAGGAGCTTATGTGTTTAGGCCTAATTCAACAAAACCAATTAAAGAATTTGAAGAAAACACTTTATTTACTCTTTTATCTACTAAACGAAACCGCGGTGTTGCTTTACCAACAATGATATGGCTTTTTAGACCACCAAACGTAACAGACGGAATTGGTAAGGAAGAAGTTTTAATCTGGATTACAGATATTAAAAACAGAGGAGAATTTTACACTGATTCTAACGGAAGACAAGTGATAAAAAGAAAATTTAAAAAGCAGCAACAATATGACGTCCCTTTGGAAGAGCCTGTTGCACGAAATTATTATCCTGTAACGAATAAAGTTTATATTAAAGATGGTCAACAAAAATTGGTTTTATATCTTGACCGTACTTTTTCGGCTTCTTCTACAGAGAATGGAGCCATAGAGATGATGTGTAATAGAAGACTCTTGAATGATGATGGTTTTGGTATAAATGAAACATTAAATGAAAATTCAGGATTAATTTTCGTTACTGCAGCGATCATCAATGCTGACAATAAAGAGAATGACATAGATGAAAAAAGAATTGTAATAGAACTACATTTACCAATTTTATTTTTATTTTCCGATGCTACTGATTTACATTTAAATGACTGGTTAAAATTAAATAATAATGGGTCTCTATTCAAGAAAAACTTCCCTGTTGGTCTACATCTGCTTACATTAGAACCTTGGGATGAAGGAAATCTTCTTTTGCGTATTGAAAATTATTTGGAAATATCCGATCGAAATGAAACAAATATAACAATAGATGTTTCAGATATGTTCACCACTTTGACATTGAAATCATTAAAAGAGACTACTCTAGCTGGTAACCAATGGTTGGAGGAAAGAAGACCATGGGTGTGGAATAAAGAAAATGAGTTTGTCAAGAATTTTAACGAAGATTATGGATCTTCTAACGAAAAAATTTTTGCGGAAGATATTATTTTAGATAACAAAATAGAAGGATTCAAGATTGAGCTTCAAGCTAAACAAATAAGGACTTTCATTGTTGAATATGAAATGAAAAATATGGAATAACTGAAAATCTTGTTTCCTGCATTAAACTTAAGTTATTTTTCAACACACTTGCGTGTAAAATAGCTCTTATTGCACGGAATTTGTGTTCATAATATTGCTTATTAAACGCGGGTGCTTATTATTTTACATTAAAACCGAACCTGAAGGCTTTGGTTTTAGTTCAAGTACTATCTTAACTAAATATTCTTCATTGCAAATTAGTCTTTAACTGTTAAAAATAGAAGCTAATTTACTTTGTATTTATTTGACAGCCTATACTAAGATTAAAGCCTTCAAATTCAGTTTTATTACCGCACTGGCCTCTTCCGCATCCATCCATTTATTCCGGGTAGTTTTGACATTGCCCTTCTTCAATATCTCGACAATTAGGTCATCATTCGTAAATATTAAACCTTTCTGTTAAACTGTATGAACATTTTATTTATCCCGTGCCACGTGCCGCAAAGTTTGTGTGTGTGAGTTAGAAATAGAATATAAATAGAAAATAGTTTATGTGACCTGTGCCAGGATGACTTGCTCCTTCTTATCAATGATCTTACAAAGTAAGCTTATAAAATGTATAACAAGTACTTGGAAAGTTAAGTTATTATGTGAGAGTTGAGTGTATGTTGAGTGTTGAGGGTGTGTGCTTGCTAGGTGTATTTATCTGTGAGTGTTATTGAGAGTTGTCATTATAAACTATATGTATATCTCCCTAACCCTGCGATCAAAGTCTTGGGACCAGCATTTCATAGCTACTGGGAAGGGTGTATTAGGGTGTGTGAATGAGGGTGAGTTTAAGTTTATGTATGAGGGGATGAGGATGGGGAATATTAATTATAAATTATACAGCATTATTGCCTCTTCTTCATTGTAATTAAGGTCTTGTAACCGTTCCGTGATTGTCTTTTGCATTTCTAAAGTTGTAAAAGGAAGATGATTAACAATCTGTTTGCCTGATTTTATAATTAAACGGATTATCTCGTTTATTGACAACTGTAGTTTTAACGCCATATTTATTTACAATGACTTTCTTCTTTTCCTATTGTCAACAATAAAGAGCATTTTGTTGATTTTGCGGTAGTAAATTGAATCCCATCAAAAACATAAAATGTACAAAAATGTCAAGTCTCGCAACGAAATCCTTCCACCGTAAAAAGTTGTGAGATCTTATGTAAAGTGACTTCGCAATCGCACAGCAACATATACAACATATCAGCTACCTAATACCAATTTATTAGCGATTTGAGAAGATATTTCTACGCATCAGTGCTTTATTTGTGCTCTGCGATTGCAAAGTCACCATATTTTATTAGGAAATAAAGATGACTAATATTAATACAGTCACTTAATGTTGGTACGAGTAGGTAACTTAATAGGAAACAATTAATGATAAATTTGTTAAACAGGTGCTCCCATACTAACTTAAATGAAAAGGTTCTTCCATAAAAACTAAAATAGCAGACTTGGCTTTACATAAGATCTCACAACTTTTTACGGTGGAAGGATTTCGTTGCGAGACTTGACATTTTTGTACATTTTATGTTTTTGATGGGATCTCATTTCTTTTTGTAGGTAGTCGTCCTTTTTTTCTTCTCGGGTAATATTTCTTGCACGTCAGCTGTGGATTTTCTTAAAACCCACTCCCTTTAACTGATCATTAGGACATACTCCTGAGAAACTAGTATCGGGAAGGAGCATTTCATAATGACCACCTAAGAAACTACCAGAGAATCGTAAACGTTTCACTGGCATCCCAGGATCGCCACCGAATGATCCTCTCAAACGGCCATTTTCGTAAACCTCGAACGTAAATTGATACAAAGCGGTGGCTGCCATAAGTTCGGATACGGAACCGTAGGTGGTAGTTTTCATCATTGCTGTCGAGTACATGTGTCTCCATGCTCGTCACACGTATAAAGTTGCATTTGATCCCAATGCGCTACCACATACTCGACTACCGCACACCTAATGTCATATGACGACTCAATGTTCCCATACATAGAGAATGACAAAGAATGGAACAAACATGAACCATCTTCAGGTATAGGGACAACTAGGTGTGGACAAGGATTTTCATTTATGTACAATATTTCAGGTTCCATTGCAATATTAATTTTTACGGTAAGTTATTATTACTATTATCCACAATTAGATGCAACAGGCAGGTTAAAATTTCTTTTGACCATGAAGTGAAAGGCAGGCTTGTCAGTCTAAACCACAGAGTACATTATTATGTCTAAACCTCTCAGAATAATGAGCTAAACCTGGTCTTTTTTGAATGACACACGAGTACATAGACATTTCAATATACCTACATCATAGAGGATGCATATACAAATAAAACAACATTAGCCGCTTTATTTTTCCTTTAATATATTTAAAGCTTTACTTGATAAATAACCTTTTACCTTGATTTTTAGGGTTCCGTATCATTAGGTTCCGTGACCCTATTACTAATCCTCCGCTGTCTATCCATCTATCACATGGGTCTACAGCTTCAGCCGTTATAGGTAGCGCGTAAATATTTTCACATAATATATGTTACATTGTCCTCTATCACGGCAAGTAATAATATGGCCCCTATCACAGCATAAAAAGTTCAATAAATGGAAATCCAAAGGGGATCCAATTATTCGATGTTATTTGTTTCAGCTCTATCTTTTATACATACAAGTATCTACAAGTTGAAAATTTAGGCAGACTACTTTAAAGTAAAATAAGAAATAATAAAAATTAGGGTTCCTTCCTAAAAAGGTACCGAATTGTTTGTCAGGCGCTACCGTTTTATCGCTTTGTTTTTTGTCGCCTTGATGGTGCTATGGCATCTATGTTGTTGCAATTTACTTTTAGGGTTCCATACCCGTATTGTGTAGGGGTACGGAACCCTTTATGCGCGAGTCGGATTCGCACACTACCGTTTTTTTAGTGACTTAATTACGAAATGTTGATATTTTCTTCTTAAATAGACTAATATTGTGAATATGTGGAACATTATAAACCACCCTTTTTAGAGTGTTTTACTCAAGGAACAGATTATTATAACAAAGGCTCTATCTTTAGAACGGTAATACAACATACAAGTAAAAGTTTAAACTTTGGGCAGTCTGTAGTAAATACTTTAAAGTAAAATAATGAAAATTTGGGTTCCGTACTAAAAAGGTACCGAATTGTTTGTTAGGCGCTACCGTTTTATCGCTTTGTTTTTTGTCGCCTTAATGTTGCTATGGCATCTATATTGTTGTTATTTAATTTTAGGGTTCCGTACCCGTATTTTGTACGGGTACGGAACTCTTTATGGACGAGTCAGATTCGCACTTTACCGGTTTTATTTTTTAGTTTTCGCACTTTAACTTTAACGTAGAATTTTTCGTTTTAGGCGTCTTTAATGCAAAGCAGCATACCACCAACGTCATCTAGTGTCATACAAATTTATAGATGCAGCTGGAAACATACATTTTGTATAGACTTTGTATGGAAATATTAAATTACCAACCGCAAATAAAATTTTTATATTTTTTTGTTGCAATGTGCACTTAACACTTGCCGCATACAAAATTTCAAGTTTGTAGGCCTGCTAGAACACCTTTAGACTTTTGATGATGTGTCAGTCAGTCAGTAACAAAATAAGGGAACTTTGACTTGAGATATTTCGTAATCAAATATAGGTACAAACTTGTAATTTGGGGTCAGAAGTAGGATCAGTAAGTACTCTTGGTTCCTGAAATTTCAGACTTCTAGCTTTACCCACAACGAAGATACAGGGGGGTTGAAAGTGCCGTGAGTTGCTTCGAGAAAAGGATGGTACGGCCGTTCCGCGTTTTTTCTGCGAGACTTTGCGGGGGCACTGCCGTGCCCCCAGATATGTATAATTTTCTAACTGAGTGATAGAGTATAGTTTATCATTAAAAAAATTATCGTTTAAAATACATAACCTTTATAAGGGATCTTTGTTAGTATGTTTGTTACTTTTTCACGCTGAAACAGCTTGACGGATTTGGATAAAATTTGTAGTGGAGACAGCTTATACCCTGAACTAACACATAGGCTACACTTTTATACCGAAAGAAAAAACTGTTCCCGTGGTAAAAGAATTACGTAAAAACGAATATCACGTGGGCGGAGCCGCCGGCAAAAGCTATTTTATTTATATTTTTCAATAAAATAAAACCATTAATCTGTGTTATAGTTAATATGAACAATGTGTACTGTAAGTACGAACGGACAAGTATGTACGTTGTACATAAATATTTAGTTCATTACAAGTATGTACATTGTACATAAATATTCAGTTCATTACAAGTATGTATGAAAAATAAAATATAATTATTTTACCCAATGAAAAGTTATTGGAATTTTAATAAACCATAAACAAGGCCTACAATTTAAAAAAGATCAAATTTGGAACCTTTGAATTTTTTCACAAAGTGCCCCCGTTGGTATTAAAATACCAATAACTTTTTATTGGGTGAAATTATTATATTTTATTTTTATGTTTTTTATTTGGCACTAAATATAACACTTTTTAAGCTGATGGGCACTTGGGTCTCTATACATTTTTTTTACACCTACCTTTAAATGTTGATGAGAAAATTTCAATGGTCAAGTTTTTTTTTCCTGGGAAAACCGTTACCGTTTTTGAAAAACAGTGAATATAGTTTCATAGAAAAACTCATTGAAAAAAATACCAAGAATAAAAAATGCGAAATTTGCCTCTGTTTTACAAATGAAATTTTAAAAAAGAACTTAGGGTAGCAAATACTAGAAATTACATAAAAGTTAAAAAATCTCGAAAACCATACGACATTCGTTAGACCTATGTTGGGTTATTCTGACAGGGCATGGTCGCTGCTATCTATGGTTTTCGGTTGAAGCACTTCTTACTGGACACCCTGTATATATATTCATCTCCGAGGGGTGTCAAAGGTGTACCAAGTATGAACTGTCGACGCTCGGTGCACTCGCGTTTCACCGACGATTATTACGTCTCAAAGTGATGGGTGGTGACCCTATCACCGTTCTTCGGGCACAAATACACGCTTTTCAGGGCATGCAGGTTTCCTTATGATGTTTTCCCTCACCGTTCAGCAAGTGGCAAGAAAGAACAAATGTTATGCACATAAATTACGAAAAACTCATTAGTGCATGCCCGATCGAGGATCGAACCTGGATCTCTAGATTGAGAGGCCAGCGTTCTACCCCTGAGCCACCACTGCATTTAAAAAATACTAATCTACCAACCTATACTTTCTACCCATCTTAAAATTTCGGGTAATCTTCACGTTTAAGAATTGAGACTATGGGTAAGTACTCGGAAATCTTGTGTCAGAAAGCTCCAGAAAGTCCCATTTTCAAATAGTTTTTTCCTACATAACTTATTTTTCTTGTGTTTGAAAACGTACTTACCAAGGGATGGTTTATAAATACAAAGGACCTAAATTTGGAAAGGTGCAAAGGGTGCGGCAATATAATAACTCCAAAATGGAGCTATTGCGAGGTTTGCGGTATCGAGACACAACGTGCGAAACGTTTAAAACGCGCAAAAAATTCGTCTAACTGCGCAAAAATCCGCAATACCGTGGATACGGAAACTTCTCAAAGGACAACAGCAGACCTCTGGGGTTTGGGCTTATTTGGTCGGTCTAATGGGTGTGTTTGTAAAATATGGTGACTAGGTTCTCATGATGAGACTGGAAGATGGATACGAAATCTCCTCAAAAAAAACAGGAGACCCTTTGAATTCGGGCTTATTTGGTTGGTGCTGATTAGTACAAAGTATTTGGATTTTCTTGATTTCAATTGCTTCACGCACAATGAATGTAGGGCAGTAATGGCAATCGTTGGAGAGAATTCAAAATTCTCAGGTTTTTTCTCTTAATGCATCTCCGGATACTGTGAGTGTTGTGCGCCGTGCGTGAATCAGATAACAATTAATTTTAAAGACTAAAGTGCTTATGCGGGTACAAAGAAAATACTTCGGTCACCGTTACTGTGCTTCGGTCGTCACCTGCATCTCATCACTGCACTTCGCCATACTTGCCTGTTTCCCGTAGACCACAAGACATGCAACTGTCTCGAAACGTCGGGTGTCCCCTTTTCGTAAAAAAGGTAAAAATGTATCGTGGTAGACCCGATACTATATATTATAATGGATATGGATATACCGCCATCAATTGATCCCAGGCATGGGTGGCCACCTGGTTTTGTACCTGTTCGGGAGCTGCCTCCCCCGAATAACTTCTGAAGGGGTTTGCGAGTAAAATGGTGTAACTTTCACAGGTGAGCCCAGCATCAGCTCTACCACCTTTATATATTACAAAATTCATCCACCCCAAAAATGTAATGTAACTTGACTCAAAGCAATAACGCCATCTCTCTCCATCTTCCAGAGAGAACTGAACGCGGTGGACTTCAAGGTGTCTCCAGATCTCAAGTTTGTGCTGCTCATCTCTGACGTCAGACCTGGCTGGAGGCACAGCCGCCGCGCGCGGTATCACGTGTATGACGTCATCAACAGGTCAGCTAGAGCCTTGAGGCTTTCGTGTACAGTTTGTTGGCTCATAGAATTTGCAGTACAACCGCACGCTATTTTGGAAACTACGAGTATCTGAAAAGAATAAGTAAGTATACAATTTTATTAATAAATTCTATAAATTACAATAAATCATATAACTCGACAGGTGAAACTACATATTCTAGTGATCCTACTAAATAAAAGATGAATTTAATGAATAATACATAAGAAACTTAACTAAAAACTTAAATAACATTCAAAAACTTAACTAAAGATGACCTAAAATAAAAAATCTAACAAAATAAACCTAAAATAATTATAATAATTAGAAAATACTGGCCAGATCGCTGCTGTCGTTAGGAAAGGTGCCCAAAAAGCTGGCGGCGTTGCCACGTTGAATGGCCAAACTAATGCTTTGACTAAAGTAGCTTCCAGCCCTTCGGTCACCTGAAGCGTCAACAAGTGCGACGAAATTTCTTTATAAAGTCGCCGCGCTTCCGAACCCAAGAGTTTCTACAGTAAAAGGCACAAATATGAAGCCCTCGTTCCATATATGCGCCTTTTTAACACATCAGCTTTTGCGGCTGCCGTGCTCGCCCTTATTTCGGTCACTTGGACATGGGACTGTGCCAATGTGTCAACGCACGTTGCGTCCCATATCAGTGACCGCCCGTTTTTCCAAGGAATGACCGTCATTCCGTCCGGCCCCCAATAAAAGATTTTCCCAAGGATTTTTGTTCTACCCATACACAATTCATAGCAGGTTTACAAAATGAATTAGAAGACGTGAAATAGAGGATTACACAACAAGTAAAAAAAAACGGCCAAGTGCGAGTCGGACTCGCGCACGAAGGGTTCGAAAGCAATGGACGAAAACAGGCTCATGGATGGATGGATAGATTGGATCAAAGTACCAAAAGTGGATGTGGGCTTTTTAGTTATTCTAAGAAGAAAGAAACAAGCAATGACAAATATAATATAGATGAAGAAATAAAAAAAAAATCAAACTTGGCCATTTGTGCATTTGAACCTAAAAACAACTTTAGATTTGGCTGTGTGATCACCTTTGCCTTTCCCGGAAAGTATATCAAGAAATTAAAAAAATAAATATTCCACTCAGTGACAAAAAGTCGCAATAAGTAATCGAGTAGCAATGGTAAATTTTCTTTTTAATTTCCAAGATTATGTTACTTTGGAAACGTTGTTCAGTATTAACAGTAGATTAGTGGTTTCAGTTAAAGATGTATATTAGATTAAAGGGATTAGATGAAATTCAACCATAGACGCTATGCCCCTGATAGCAAACATTGTCACACAGTAGAGAAGACAGTATTTCTATTGTGAGACAATGGACGTCATTTCGCGACATTGGTGTCCACAGGTTAGATTAAGGATTGAAGGAGGAGTCATGCAATATATTCGCAGATATAATATGGGGTAAATTTTCTTGTATGAAGTTGATTGGGTGTAAGCCTTGGCCCTAAAACTAAGTCTTGACTGAGTGCATGCTAAGTACACCGCAAGCAGCGCCATTCCTGGGGTAGAGCGAAGGGTATGGTAGCTCTAGGCGCCTAGTGGCAAGGGGCGCAAAATACAAATGAGAATAAAAGATGAATTGATCTTGTAAAAGTTAATAGGTATGTATTATTTATTAATCAGAAACTGAAATAATAATGTATGTGAAAGTTCGACCAAAAGCCGTTGGAAGACAATCTAGCTCCACTCTGCTAAAGAGCTAGGTACGAGCAGCACCAGCTGCAAGCTTTCTAGGAGACGGGCCTGAGATTTTTGAAGTACGAGTACATAAGTAGTTCAAGCTCCGTATTTTTCAGCTATGACGCCGCAATAAACTTGTCAATAGGTATATAGCCTGTCATACTGGCGTCCGTACTCGTGATTATTCTGAACAAAAATTATTGATGAGGACAGACTATGCTACATCTATCTGATGAATAAAGTTACTGATTCCAATTAAACTGAAAGCAACGAAATTTCTGAAGACCAAGGTACAGAATTCAACTTTATCGTATTGAAAAGTTTTTGTAAAGCAAATATAGTAACATCTGTGAACGTTAAACTTTTGCGTTAGTTGGAGTAACTTTTGAATAAATTACGCGAAACAGTTCAACTTCAGTAATTAATTCAGACTCGATCTTAATGATCGTCAAATGAGGGTTAATTCAAGCTCTCTTTGGTTCAATTTACCCCGGATTAGACGGCCAAATATCGTGCCTGCTGAGCAATCGTACTCATAATATATTATTTAAAATATTTGTACTTTTAACAATACTCAGTACACAACCAGGCCGAATAATCTTACAAATGGGATTCTAAAAAGCTATTTTCAACTGAAAATTAAAGTCCAACTATCGAAAGACGAGACTGGGATTTATTTTAACGAGCATGATACCAAAAGATAAATTTTATAGCGCACTGGTTGAGGTGGGTGGCTGGTAGAAAAATAACTTTATAGCGCACTGGTGAAGATGGGTGGTCGTTAGAAAAATAAATTTATAGCGCGCTGGTGGAAATGGGTGGTCGGTAGAAAAATTTCTTTTTAGCGCGCTGGTTGAGATGGGTGGCTGGTAGAAAAATAACTTTATAGCGCTCTATTTGAGATGGGTGGCCGGTAGAAAAATGACTCTGTATTTAAATAAACACTCGTGTTTTTATAACCCCTGATAAGCAACAGTTTCATAATTTTTTTTTTGTTTTACACTCGTTGGGACCTCAAGTCCCATAAAGGTGAATATCTACTCCGGTCCTGATATACCTCTCGCTTACAGGAACAAGATCCCGATATCCCCAATAGAGGACGACCGTTCAGCCCCGCTGCTGCAGTACGCACAGTGGTCTCCCGCTGGCTCAGGGTTGGTGTTCGTGCATGACAATGACATATACTACAAGCCGAGGGTGCTTAAGACGCTCGTCTGCCGGATCACTAGCACTGGTGAGGACTTGGAATACTCTTTATAGACATCAGGCTTATGCGCGCCTGATAGCGATTGTCGGTCAAGCTTAGAAAGTAGAAAAGTGGAAGCAGGCAAGGCGTTTATCAGTCAGTAACGGACAACGATACAGGCAGTTGTGTAGAACTGATGCTACACAAATGCCTGTAACCACTATTTTGCAATATGGTTTCGTCATGCGGGTAGTGACAAGCCATAACTGAAGTCACCATCAGTTAAAGTGAAAGGATCTGTCAGTTAGTTGGGTGCGCCTGGCATATTTGGAGTTTTCAGTGGTTGTATCTCAATTTAAACTTTTCTCCACTCCTTCCCAGGCATCCCCGGCGTGGTCTTCAATGGGGTCCCGGACTTCCTGTACGAGACAGAGATCCTGCGTCAGGACCGAGCTCTATGGTTCAGCCCTGATGGTCAGCAGCTCATGTACGTCACATACAACGATACTGAGGTCCATGAACACAAGTATCCCTGGTACGGACTGGACTCTCCAGAGCCGCCTGCTTATCCGACAATTAAGACTTTGAGGTATCCAAAGGTAAGTTGTTGGTTTCTTTTTTCTAATTTATAATGTGTTACCGGCTAAAACTGATTCTAGAACAAACTAGGTTCTTAAAAAACTCTACTTTGTTTCTCATCATACCTGACCTTCTAACCTAAATAAATTGACTGGCTCGCTTCTGCGCTGAAGGATTTCAGAAATTTCCAAAGAACTAGTTCGCTACGGGTACTAATATCTCTATCGATCTGTTACAGATGAACACCAATAACCCGGTAGTGACGGTCTACGTGGTGAGCCTCAAGACACCGAAGTTCCTCTTCCCGCACGCCATACAGTTCACCTCACAAATCGACAAAGGTAACGTACTTGTTGCTGTATATAACTAAGTAAAGAGAGGTACAGCCCAACAATATTGCCTGAGAAGTTAATCAGAGCTGCATTTTCTGTGGCTGTTTTGTGCCACCCATCAAAGTCCACTATGCCTCAAATAAGATGGTTGTGGCTTTCAAAACTTTCTCTCTAGAATTTTTTGTACTAAAAGCGGTGCTTGCTGCTCGCTCCAATTGGTCTAACTGTATCGAGCAATTGAGGTTGACATTTATTTGTGAAAGTATTCAGCCTGAATATGTTACAAGATACACTGTGTTTATTCCTTGTTTTGCCTAAAATAATGATTAAAACTCTTTAAAACAATTAATTTTTTCACCTTTGTCTAAAAAAGATCCTTTTGCATGTCGCTGGTGGCCAACCGATTCTCATTACGTCCTCTTCTCAACTATGAAAAACCCACGATTTCTACAGAGCGGGACTTCGAGAATAGATCTATTCCAATCCCGAGTCAGCTAGTACTTTTAGTACTGAGAACAGATGACTTCACTACTTCAAAGTTCGAAATGCCAATGTACGTTAGTTCAGAAGTATACTGTAGCGATCCATATTATCCTAGTCTATTCCAGTCATCCCGAGTAAGGAGGAATACAAACAATTCTTACTTTTGAAAGTAAAGCAAACAGTTCCACTTTATCACTACTTTACTAGCGTTTTGTTCCTTACACCTCATTTCTTGCTCAAACCAAATAAAATTTCAAGACGGAGTGCTGTCAACATTGAAGTTATGCTGGTTTTGTTAACATGTTAGTGAGTGTTGCCGCGTAGTAAAAACTGAGACAGATTGCGCATGTGTGAGTTTCAAGACGTGTACGAACACGAAACCGTCTCACTTTTGGACTGCTTCACCCGTTGGAGTCATGGAGTAAACTACGGCTTGATTTTATATTTGGTCTGAGATTTCTTAAAACACAGTTTTCTATATGATTCCAGAATGGTACGTCCGCTGGACGAGCTGGATCTCGGAGCGGCAGATCTCAGTGCTGTTGCTGAACAGACCTCAGAACGTGTCCGTCATCAGTGTCTGCAACGCGCTGCACTACAACTGTCAGGACGTGGGTACACGACGGCTTCTTTGTACCATCATCTGTATCATCATTATCACCTACTACACTGTCATCTACGTAAATCTCCGGGGAGGTATTAGTGCTGTTTTCGGGGTTGGACTGTGAAATGCAAGTCACTGTCCTCACTCATATACTCATGTTTCATCGATGATCATTACGTTTATGGGTGGTGATCTCTACAACCGTACTTCATGCACAAATGTGGACCCATAGCTTAACGTGCCTACCTAAACACGCAGACCGCACGCATTTGCTCCTGTGGGATTGAAACGCACGACCTCTGTTTTAGTGGTCGAGTATTCCAATCATCAGTTTACTGTACTATTCTAGTAATTATTGAAGGTTTTGAGAGAACATCACAAACAGTGCAGCATTATGATCGCCACAAACAATAAATGTGCACCATAACACAGTTTCTCGAGATGACTCAAATTCCACATTTCCACATTTGGGAAAAACGACGAATTTTTCCACCATACCTGTACACCGAATGTTTTGTAATAGCAGCTTTGAATGCACATACTGAACGCTCACGAGGGTGTTATGTGATTTCACGCCTTGCTCATTCTGAATAGAAAGCGCTGTCGTCGTTACAATACCTGTTGCATCAGGCATTGAAAAACCTGGGCTGAAACTTTGACTGAGCGTTAAGTATTACAAGCTGGTATATCAAGTAGTTACGAAACATTCGGTGTACAGGTATTGTGGAAAAAATTTACGTGCCAGATACGAAACTCGGTAGCGCGCCTGTCATGTAAGCAGGAGGTCACAGTTTCAAATTCTGGCCCAAGTAATTTTTTCAAAAATATTTTTGCTTTTATATTTATTGTTTCTGACTGATTTCAAGTTTGTAATGCACTCTAATAATAAAATAAAATAGTATTCAAAACGATGGATTTCGCAATAAAAACATACAGTTCGCTACAAAGTTAATGGCTTGAACGATCGACACTGACTTAGAATCAAAAGCACTTATTTTGTTGACGTTTATTATACAAAATAAGTGATTTTAGGTATATTGTAGCTTGGACGAACAACTAGTCCATGATTATAGTCATTCTCAATCGGGTATGCTCGCACGCTTGCAGTTGCTGATAACTCTAAAATACGCACACACATACAAACAGGCTGCACTAGACAGACTAACAAACTGTCCGCTTGTATCGAGTGCCGGGAGTCCGCCTTTATACTAAGACCATACTCTATCCCTCAGATAATCCGCGATGAGTCCGATGGGTCCCGCTGGTCGGGTCTCGGGGCCGAGCCCGTGGAAGAGGACTGCGGGTGGTGCGGGGGCGCTGCGCTGGTGGGGGGCAAGTCGGGGATCTTCACCACGGCGCCAGTTGCTGACGGGGAGGTGGGCATCTGGAGACACGCCGTCAGGGTTGCCGATAACGTGAAGACGCCCTTAACGCAGGGAGCGTTCGAGGTTACCCAGATAATGGGGTGGGATGAGCGGAGAAGATTGCTGTAAGTTACACTTTTTTATGTTATTAGTGCTATGAATTTGCTTGTTTAAATATTCTTTCTGTAATTCAAATATTATCCTAATTTATGATAGTTGTGGATTGAACAACAAATGTATCTTCCCCAGCTACCTCATCGGCACGCTCCCAGACAAGGCCGGCGAGCGCCATTTGTACCGAGTGGAGGTCCCCACAGAGTCGGGCACGTGGCCTGCGCCACCCAGCTGTCTCACCTGCCCCGACTTGCTGCCGCTGGCTGAGGATACCACGCAGACTCTGGAGGACGAGGTAGGTGACGTCACTGTAGGTACCGAGTGGAGGTCCCCACAGAGTCGGGCACGTGGCCCGCGCTGCCCAGCTGTCTCACCTACCCGGGCCTGCTGCCGCTGGCTGAGGATACCACGCAGACTCTGGAGGACGAGGTGGGTGACGTCACTGTAGGTACCGAGTGGAGGTCCCCACAGAGTCGAGCACGTGGCCCACCCCACCCAGCTGTCTCACCTGCCCTGACTTGCTGCCGCTGGCTGAGGATACCACGACGCTAAATGGAGTGGAGGTCTCCACAGAGTCGGGCACGAGCCCGCGTTGCCCAGCTGTTTCACTTGCCCCGACCTGCCGCTGCCGCTGGCTGAGGATACCACCACGCACGCAATTTTGCAACTATTTTCATCCATATAACTTTATTCAACAAATTCATCAAGTTACTGATTATAATGTTTCTAGGAGTTGGAGAATTCAACAGCGTCACTGCCCGCCTGGCCAACGTCGACGGTCCTACCACACATATCTGACGAGAACGATACCCTGCCCAAATACTGCCTCTACAACCGCGTTATTTTCAGCAGGAACTTCTCTTATTATGTGCAGGTGGGTTTTAAAAGACTGTTCATGTTTGAGGTCAAGTCTAGTGTTAGAAACCAAAGCAAAAAATATAAACTATTACAACGTAAAGAAGCGACACTCAGTACGACCAGAGCACGCACTGCGTGCACGCACACACACACAAACGTTTGCGGACAGGCTGGTGCTCATGTAGTAGCAGAAGGTGATTAATCTGTTCCCTCGTATTGCGTTGGCACGTAATAATCGTCAGTGGACTGTGACACTCGGAACACCTCTGACACCCCCTTGGGGATTCATGTCGTGGCGTTATATTTATATTTATTTGTATTGAGTGTCAGGGGTGAGAAAATTATCGTTTGCTAAGTAATACTCACAAAAAATCATAACATTTTCTTGCTGACTGCCTCTGCTACATCGACAACACAGTAGGTTGTGTCGTACTGCTACGTAAGCGTACCACCCGAAAGGTCGTTTTAGTTCAGGAAATATAATTTGAGCTGACGAATGGGATGGCTCAATTATTGTGTTATAATAGGGCCGTTAAATCAGAACACGTAATTAAACAGAAAATGTAAATGGAGTAAAAGGTTTTAAAGATACATTTTAATGATTACTGGTTTTCATCACACCTGAACCCATTAGAGAATGTTTACAAAATTTTACATTATTTTACTATCTCGTAAATAACCCCGTGTGGGTAGTTATAAATAAAAATGTTTATTTTTGTTACAATACACTTAATTAAATCTAAAGAATTAGAAGTCTCAAAATGTGTTATTCGCAGTTTATAGATAGCCGATAGCGTGAGTCGTGACTTACCAGTATGTGTCTCTATTGTTCAATTGTTATCCGAAGTTAATACGAATTGGCTAAAATTATATTTCCTAAATTATATGGAACCCCATATAAATGCAATGGATAACAATGTAAATAAAAATGTATGTAAAAACCTACGATACAAAATAATGGCTTTATTTTTCACACTAAGCGTTTTATGCATCGCAAGGAAGTACAAATGAATATCCCGGGTTCGAATCCTGGCCTGGTGCAGAGCTTCTCATATCCAGATTTAAATTTCCTTTGCGTTCCTGTACAACAAAATAGGTCGGCACCGCGCTTACTAACCCGCCTGCCCAGCTTGTGTGAGTACAACCATTTCTTCCAAAAGGACCGCCGAGAGTGCTGAAATCTTGAAGAGGTCAAAGACGGAAGCAGTGGAAGAACCAGACTGATGTATAAATGATAATAATAAATATGTTATAAATATATTGTAAAGCATCTAATAATTTTCCGTTTCCAGGAATGTCTCGGTCCAGGCCCACCCGCCACATTTCTCTGTAACGCACAAGGGGTCCGACTGTCCGTGTTGTGGGATGGACAGCCACTCCGACAGAGGTTTTTGGCTTTAGCTGCCCCCCAAGCCAAAGTTTTCAAAGTTGAGGTGAATTTCTTGAAATAATAAGCTTATTGTAAAAGTAATTAAGTAAATCTGTACAGAAAAGAATAAACAAAAATAGACTCTGTGTACTGCTTACTAGAACAATCAAAGCAGCAGTAGCTCAGTAACTGTAAGTCAACCTTCAGACTCGGAATCTAATCCTGCCGGATGAGCATGCACGGATAAAAGTTCAGGGTAATTTAATTCGGTAAGTATAAAGGTTCGATCACCTTTTTTGTGAAAATCCTTTTTCCTATTAAATGCCAGCTCAGCCCCGAGTCAATTACTATGAGAGTTCAACATTTTATTTTGCGAAATTAACAAAAAGTGTTTTCCATCCGTGATACTTTCACTTACCAAACTTCCAATATTAATTTGGCTGCATAAATTAATGTCACCTTACCATTGCCAGTATTATATTATCTGTGCCATTGCTGACGGTAAAGGAAAATACTGTGCAGTAAAGCTACAAACCTTGAAAGCGTGTATTTGTAACCCAAAGTACGGCCCTATTACAATCAAGTGATTCATTCGGGATTGACGGTCGTGACGGTATTTCGTGTTATGTAGAACTATCATAAATACTCAATCCTCCTTAATCCCAATTATTTGAATGCAGGTGCAAGCAAACCGAGCAGCGCGAGTGAGGTTGCTGCTGCCACCCGGGTTTAGAGAAACTGATGATCTTCCATTACCGTTGGTGCTACAAGTGTGAGTTATTTTTATACTATTATTCAGTCTAATTGAATGCAACCTCCCAAGCAATAGATAGGGCCTTTTTCAAAATATTTTAAAAGGAAAATCGCTGCTAACAAAACCTAGTCTCTCACAATATCAGCCTCATTTGCACGTAGTGCATCCTATCGGCTAACAGTGAAGGCTTTGACTTGTGAAACGTGTATTATATATACCTACTTTGCAAAATAAATTTTTTGAATTTTGATTTTTTTTTAATTTCAATTGTTAACTTGGTTGGCTCCACATTATAACCCGTCAGATATATCTTGGCGCCTCAGTTTACCTGCAAGTAAGTGGGCCCTTGCAGGAGGGAATTTTAGGTACCTAGACAATACAATAAAATATCTTTATTTACCAAAAAGCTTACACTATTTTATTACATGTTTAAGGTAACTTACTTAATTACGAACTAAAATTAGTGTGCATGCATAGTCATGAGAATAACTGTGGATCCCACGCTAAGTCAAACTTGTCCGGTGGAATCCAGGACTGATTATCAAAATTAATTAATTAATCCGACATTGCTGCAGACCGTTAACGGGCAGTAACTTCTTGGATGTGAAAACTACCCGCCAGCACAACGTGTTAATTTGGACAAATATTTCCTGTACCACACAAATATTTCCTGTACAACACAAAGACTTAGAATGAGAACGCTTTGAGAGAGGTTTATGCCTAGCATTGAACTGTCACAGTATGCTAATGGAAATGGAGGTTAAAATAATATCAAATTTCCATCTACAGATCAGCTCAGCCGGGTGGGCAGCTAGTGACAGAAAGGTGGAAATTAGACTGGGGCTGGTATCTAGCTGCCGCCAGGAACTTTATTGTTGCGCAAATCGACGCTAGCGGCTCAGGTGGACAGGTAACTATTATTTACTAACTCAGTTTGACCTATTCATTTAATATATTCTGCAAACTCATATGTACATTAAAGAGCAAATTCACAGGTATTAATATTTACAAAAAGTTCTAGATACAACATAATTTATCAATGTAATATCTTTCGGTTGTTGATCAAGTTGTTTGGTTTTCAGGGAGAAGAGTTGAGAACAGAAATATATCACAAGTTACTATCAGCAGACGTGGAAGACCAAATAGCAGTATTGTCGTAAGTTACTTTTCATACATAGTATATTTTATTACAAAAGTTGTAATTAAAGTTTTATACTTGGGGTCAGATAAGCTATCACTAAAGCGCATTCACACCTTCGTTTAGAATTCTGTTACTGTAATACGAAAAAAAATTGCTATTTGTGCAACAAAAGAGCAAAGTTTTTTTTTTGTTGCGAGTGCCGAATTTGAATTCCGAGTAAGCGTATGATTCTATAATTGAAAAATTCTAAATTAGAATCCTGAGCATGGTGAGGGATTCAAAAACAAAAAAACAAAAACAATTTACTCTCATGTGACACTTATAACTTTTCACCTCACTAGCGAGAAAACACAACATGCAAAGATACTATCTTTTTGAATGAACTTATAAGAATTCAATGGTTTTATTTCTTAAATAATACACCATATAAAAATATTGCACATAAAATGAAATGTAAGGAATGTTAATTGAATCTCAAAAGATAGTAATTTAAACGATGTGAAAAATGAGGAAGTGTCGTTTTCAAAATATGGAATGCATTGCTAGGTAGACGACAATGCTCTTCTACGCCATGGTACCTCAACCACCCCAACTTGACATACATTTTATTGAAATTTTCAGTTACCTTCGTGACAACTTGAAGATGGTGGAAGGGGGTCGGGTGGGCGTGTGGGGACGTGGATACGGAGGCTGTGTGGCCGCAGCGCTGGCCGCGGGGGATCCTCGCAACGTGACCCGCTGTGTGGCTGCACTTGCGCCTCTCACAGATCTTCGACACTTTAGTAAGTACTTACTTTTATCAATCGTAAGACACGGATGAAATTAATACAACACTTCATATTTTTTTGAATATTAGTACCTGTTTTGTAGACATACATTTTTGCTAGAAGAAAGCTTTTTCCGGTTCTTGATGTCAACTCAGCTTTTTTGCAGAATCTGTTAGAAATACCAGTTACAATGTTTTTGAAAAGTTAATTGAAGTAGGTGTTTTTAGTTAAAGTTTATTTCATTTGGCACTAACTAACAAATATCATTAATTTGTTTTTATACTAATTACAATAAAAAGTTACTATAACATTTACCTAGATGACGTGATATCTGATATCAGATACTGTAAGAACTTTTGAAAAATAATTTAAAGACCACTAGTAACTTCAATAATCATATGTAAAAGGCATAGCGAGCTATGTGTTATAAATTGCATAATAATTAATGCCATGGTTGCCTTTTCAGATTCTTACTGGACCGAACGATACGGCGGCTACGGGTCGTCATGGGCGGGCACGCTCGGCGCTAATGCTGTTTGGCGCAAGGCTGGCAACCTCCCACCCAGAAGACTACTCCTAGCACATGCGACAGCTGACCTCACTGCGCCACAGGAACACGCGCTGGCACTAGCTAGGGCGCTTATCAAAGCTGGAGCCGTTTATAATCATCAGGTATGTTTCTTATCGTGGAATGAGAAGTACCTACCCAATCTTTGTTCTAATGAAGTCAGTTCTTAAAATTGTCTCAGATAAAGTACCTTTGGATGTAGATATTTGGCCCTATTAGTCAAAGTGGTCACGGTAACAAAACATTAACCCCCTATTGAAAGTTACCTACGAAAAAGTGATGACTTACCATTAGATCTGATGAAACAACCACATTGTTTTTTTCTTGCAGGTGTACCCAGACGAAGGTCACAGCTTCCAAAAGTCTAACCTCCACCTCCACACGACTTTAGAACAATTCTTTGATGAGTGCTTCGGACCAGTAGAAATGGCGGACTGGGACGTGGGAGGGATGGGTGGGTTTTTCCCTTTTCGAGAGTAGCAGGAACACGCTTGCGGATGCTAAATAGACTTTGAGTTTTATTAACTCAGTTTAGGTTCTGTGGTATATGTTAGTTTGAACTTGAGTTTGAAAAGATGGAGCTGAAGAATAGACAGAAGCCAAAAATCTACTTCTAAACCAATCAGCTCTTCTAAGCAAGGTTTTCTGTTTTTTCTGATTTTTTTAGGTTTTCTGGACACTTTTTCAAGTCTCCCAGCTGTTGATCTTAAACTTGATTTAAGATTCGAACCACTCAAACTAAAGTGTAGGTATTTATACTACACAATTCGAGATACGTTTTAAAATGATAAAGCCGGGTTGCATCTTTGTGTGCAGACTCATACATTATGTTCACTTATTTAATTCGATTATTCCTGTTGATAAAAGTAAATACGAAACAGTTTTATTTTGCTTGACATGATTTAAAAATATTACTAAAGTACAATCAACAAACTCTTTAAAAAAATCTAGGTATTTATTATCTTTAGGTAATACGTGTTCAATCAATGAGAAGCGGGACGTAGTACTTTAATTTCCAAAGTAATTTCTTAGATTGCTAGTTATGTCTGTCTACTGGATCTATCTACCTACTTGTCTCACTAGATACCTAGTTAGGGTACTTTACTTTATGCAAAAACTATTCTGAAAGGTTTTTGTAATGAGAGAAAGAGGCGAAGAAGGTGCGAAAATATATACTACATCTGAAATGATAATATCTTTTCGACTCATCTGAGTTAACATACTAAAATATTTAGAACAACTAACAACCTAATGATGCGATAACAAAGTCCTTGAAAAAGGCAGATTTATATTTGCGAAACAGTTGGCACGTTGTCAACGAAATATCTTTAATTAATCGTCATTGCTGTGTTTTAAATATTTTAAGTGCATGTTTAGAAGATGTTTAATAATTGTAAACTATCTAAAAAGACCAATGGAAGGTTAAAAATGAGTATAAGTTAAAAAGATGGGGTGTTTTTTTATTTTTAGTCTATATGTGAAGACAAATGTCAGAAAAATATAAAATAATAAATATGGATCTGATTGGTAGTTTTTAATTTTTTTTGTTATAATCGGTAAAGTATTATTTGCCAAATCGTGACTTCCATAGGATGTTTTGCTGTGTGAGAGGTATTGTTTAATTAAATTTTATATAATTTTCAATCATGGTTACTGATGTAAAATATCGAGATTTTCTAGTCGAAAATTCTAGTCAATATAGGTAAAACTCACAGAATAAAATATTTATATATCAAAGCCTAAATATATAAAGAGAATTAAATAACATTAAAGAAACAACAAAACAATAAGGCAAAATTTTGCGAAAGGTTTATAAAAGACATCTGAATGTTTTATTATTTACAGTGTTCAACTTAGTATATTATGTACAGTGAGTGGACAATGCATGAGATATTCATAGAAAGTAATAACATTTTTTTCTAGTAACGGTATATGCCTTATCTACTATGTATACCGTTGTCCATCACTGTAAAATAAAAAATTCGGGCTTCGTTGCTCCAGAAAATTATCTTATGATTATTGTAAGAGAAATATATATATTTTAGTGTTAAATATCAACTTATTCTCATAAAATATTTCTATGTCGCTTTCTATGTATTAAAGAATCATAGCTTTAAAATGTACTCGTACCTCTCCCTTTGTTCGGTTAAACCGTTTTTAAGTTAATTTTAGATTTTGGAATAAGATCTCTTTTTTATGGATGAAATACAAACTTATTTCGAAAATATCAACTATTTGTTCACCCTTATATTGTAACTTCCTGAATAGAATACTAGAAATGTTACAAGCTATAATGTGATGCCGACCTTAACTTAACTAATTTATTGTATATTATATTTTTATCAATACTATTTATTTTTCCGTTAATTGTTAAAGATAATACCTATTTAACTCCCTCATTAAAAATCCAAGTACTAAATGCCCTATTTTATTTATACATGGTGTATTTTTCAACAGTGGATAAAAGTTAAATAATTAGAAGTCATAGTTAATCATCGGGACTTGTGTGTATGAGTTTTTGAAAACAGATGCTCAGAAAAAACATGTTTTATTTATGTTAAAAATGTTGTTTTATAGAAAATAAAAAGTTGTTCCCAATTTTGAAGTTTTAATTCCAAAAATTACAACCTGATGACTTTTCAATGATTTTAATGACAGGGAAAAATGTTTCCACGATAGTTGGCACTCGGAATATATGTGACGAACCCTTTAATATACCGAGTGTAAATGGAAGGTCTTTTAATAAAATCGCATAATCTACTGATCATACGGAACAACATTTTGCCAAAGAAACATACCCGCGCAATAATAAAATTGCACTGCCCATACAAAATTCACCCTAGGTTTTCAAAATAAGTTATTCAAATTTATTTTATTTTTTCGTTAGCGCAGGTTTCTTTGGATTAATTTAAATATACCTGCTCATTCATACTAGGTATTTACAGATCATGATGATAACATATAATTATCGAAAATAAAAAAGAAGTCTGATTGGAATCACAATATACATGTTGTCCCAAAAGTCAACGTTATACTTTGGAGGTTGGATAGGCCAGCTCATGAATGACCAGAATATCAAAATATGACCTCAATAAAAAGTCGATAGTTTTCAAGTTATCGATACTTTTATGAATTTCGTGAAATTCGACACCTTAGATGAGTCTTTCCAGTACCACAGCTACACGATCCCAAATTCTAAGATTCTTATTTTTATTTCGCAATCCTGAATAGTCCTGCTATTATCCCAGTCTAAAATCAAATCAATATCATACACATTTGTAATAAAAAAACATTTTTGTTCGAATTATGAGTTGCCATGTTTTACTTTAGAAAAAAGTATATTGCTATTCTACTGTAATAGGAGATCATCTTAATAGTAGTTTATGCTACTAGGGCGAAAAGGAATAAATTACGAGGACGATTTAAAACACGAGCGTAGCGAGTGTTTTAAACGTAACCGAGTAATTTATTGCTTTTACGCCCGTGTATCATACTACGTTTTTCAATGCATAGTGTGAGGAAATTAAAATAAATATAATCTTGTGAACTTTAAATTATAATTGGCTCAAAAGGACTGTATCCAGAGCCGTTAAACAGTGGAAAAAAAAGTATAACATCTATGGTACACAGGAAAGGCTGCAGGTTAGCCAACCATTATAAATAAATAAAAAAAAAAAAAAATAATAAAGCCCTAGGGCAAAATAATCGACTTTTTGTTCGGTTTTGATGCATAAAAAGTGGGCCTTTACGAGCACATGCATTGAAAAAATATTTTAATACTTAGATATTTGAATGAAAACACTTGTTAAACTCCACTCGGCGATCTTCTCTCTGCCTCAAGTTGCTACGACCAAATTCAAATATTTAATTTTGTAAAGTAGGTACACATAATGCACTTTTTACGAGCCAAATTAATTCTTATAAAAATTTAATTAAATAATAAACGTACACGAACTAAATCAAGTCACAGTCCACACTCGGTACACCCGCGTTTCACCGACGATTATTACGTCCCAACAGTGTGTGAACCTTATCGCTGTTCTTCGGGCACAAGTACACGCTTTTTTGGGCATGCAGGTTTCCTTACGATGGTTTCCTTCACCGTTCAGCAAGTGGTAAGTAAGGCATATTCCGAAAAGCTCATTGGTGCATGCCTGACCGGGGTGATCCAGGATCTCAAAAAGATTGAGAGGCCAGAGTTCTACTACTGAGCTACCACAGCTAGCCCCTATAGTGAATTGTATAAAATAGGTACAAAATCCAATGTGTAACGATTAACGTGATCTCCACTGTACATCTAAAATAAAAAGTCATAATTCGTTTTTAATATTTTAGCAATCTATTTCCAATAAGACAGCCCTGTAGTACCAGCTGTGAAATAGTAATCACATCAGTTTCTTCTTACTTGCTAAGCCACTTGATGTCTCATCAACCATCTGTGCCCCTGGTTGACTTTTCTTTTTCTTATCCAGTGGAGCTATTCGGTTATTGCCTCTCTTCGGCAACTTGTGTTACTGAAATAGATAGCGCTCAGCGTTCTTGAAAGTTAAATAAAGCGAAATATAAGACACCCTAACGCATAGAAGCATTCGAAATGTGGGCGTACAAACCCATGCTATGGATTCACTGGACCCAAAAGACCAAAGTTCTGTGACGGTTAAACAGAAACCGCGAGATGACACACACTATCAAAAAGCAGCAGCTTGTGTCGGAGATACAACCGTGTATTATTTAAGCGAATACTTCTTGCCATGTGCTTTCGGAAAGCATTGTTGTTTTCTTGATATTTACCGTTTTGGACCAGTAACTATTTTGCAAAAAGTAGCGGGTTATGTGGTATGTTGCCATAATGTTCAGCTTTGGGATAGCCCTTGCATGATCTCTGCCAAAATTATCACCACTTAAATATAGTAATCATTTGTTTGCAGGCATCTTTGGAATGTTGATTGTTAGCTGGGATCCATTGCTGAAAACTGAAATAGACTAGGATGACATCTAAGTTGGAGTTCTTAGCTAGTGTTTGATGTTTAAAATACGTAAACACAGCTTATAACTATCTAATAATTATTTTACGTTAGTCCGTCCGAGTTTGCTTTATGACATACATTTCTCCTGTTTTTTTTATTTTTATCTCTTTATTCAATTAAAGTACAATAGGCTTACATTTTAACTTTTTGTGCACATTTGTCTGTAACAAAAATTATAAAAAAAAGACACTATCTTGCTAAGTTTCTTGCCCTTCTTCTTAGCAAGTCTAATCGAATGGGCGGAGTTAGGCATATTTTTGTTATATGTATTGCATTATATATTTATTCATTTATAATATTATTTATTCCTATATTTTTATTTTATTAAAGTGTATTGTTTTATTTAATTTAAGTTAACCTAACCTTTATTTTTTTGTTATTCCCCATATTATTATTTATTATATAAAACTATTAGACATAGATTATTTATTATCAGTATCTGATGTATACCTACATTACATACATAAACATATTTCATTTCATTTCATTTCACTATGGTCGTGACTGTCAAACACACAAAGGGAAAGGGTGGGGGGAGGGGCAAACCATTGAAGCAGACCGTAACTACTAATCGGCTATTTGAAGTAAAGTTACAATTGTGAAAAGGTAATAAATGTACAAATATGAACGAATAGAAAGAAAGAAAGGCCTAGGAGAACATTCATGGATCAGGTGAAAGAGAAAGTAAATGTCGTGTCGTATCAAGAAGTTGAAGAAAAGGCGGAGTGCAGAAGTGAGTAGAGAGGACTCCACCGACAAGAGCACAGCTCTTAGTTCAATTGAAATTGAATTGAAAATGTACGACATTGTAATCATTTTATTAGGAGTAAACATACACCATTATAATAAATGTATTCGTCAACAGCCCTAAACGTATTTATGGGGCTTTCATTTAATTTTCCATCAAATAAAAAAAGCATTCTCACATGATTTACTTATCCTTTATTTTTTAATTCTTGGCTATTTCCGTAGTACATGTTATCATTACTACCAAAACCATATAAATCAGATGTGTCAAAAGATTTTGATACAGCATAAAACCCCATTTCTTGAGTATCTATTTGTCTGATTCTGCCAATCGTATTCAATAATGGTCGTGTAGGCAACTTTGTGGTTAATTTTTGATAGGGTGCGACAAATTCTTCGTAGCTTTCACATACAGAATTTTGCTGTACATTTTGAGGAAAAGAATAAAGTCCTGATTCTATGCTTCGTAACCGTTTTTTACTTTGTTGTTCTTCGCCTTTTTTCTGTTTTTCGCCATGTTCTACATTTGTTTGTACTAGGTTTCTTATTATTATATATTGATTGTTATTTTTTGGTGATTGAAAAGATGCGTCTGATGTCATTTTGTAGAATTTATCATCTTTTTCCATTTTTTCATTTTTATTAGGAATAATTATGTTTTGTGTTGTACTTGTATCGATGGTCGTCTTAGTTATTCGCTTAAACGCACTTATTTGTGATTGAAAAAATGTGTATAATACTATTTTCGGATATTTTTTGTAGAATTTATCATCTTTTTCATTTTTTTCATTTTTATTACGAGTCCTCATGTTTTGGCTTTTACTTTTATTGATGATTTTCTTAGTATTTTTATTAACGATTAATGTCTTTTGCGAATATCTTTTATTCAGGTCTTTAAGTTTGGAAATTTTCTTAATTTTATTGGTTTCAGTCATCAAACTTTGTCTCAATAGGCTTTGACCTACTTCTCCAGTTAAGTCAGCTACTGCCTTAAAATAAATAATTTATAGCATAATATTGGGATGAATATGAAATTATTAGTAGCAGTTTAGCAGATGAAGAAAAAATAAATACGTACCAAAGATATCATAGTATCTATCCAGAACTTGTGTGAACTGAGTTTAGAGAACACTGTCGGTGGGCTAGTGACGTCACATGTCCTGGGTCCAAAACTGACAATACCGGCGAGCCTCCCTTTAGCAAGAGCTGGATTACCAATATCTTTCTGTAATACCAATATAAGAGTCACAAATAATCAGTAGAAATAAGATGTCTTACTTAATTAAACACGTGTGCAAGTAATACTTTAATAAATATATAATATGCCTTTTTTTTGCAATTACACATATATAACTTTAAATATAATTAATAAATAAAAGAAAATTTTGAACTTGAATTATATTTCGGCCCTTAGTTTGTCATTTGAGTGATGGCCTACTAAGGGCCGAAATATATTTCAAGTTCAAAATTTTCTTTTATTTATTAATTATATTTAAAGTTATATATGTGTAATTGCAAATAAAAAGTTAATTAAACACGAAAGAGCGAAGCTAAATATTATTAAATATAAAGAATTCTTACATTACAATTATCTTGTTGACTAACACAATTTGCACAAAAGTTTTTGTCGGTTACTCTGAAATCAGGAAATATATAATCTATAAAATCACAATTAGGAATTAGGCATATTTCATTAGGAGTTTATTCTTTACCTTTTGTATATTTGGTGACAATTTTTAATATCGGACAACGTTTGCACTGTCTTCGTTAATCGTTTTGCTACCGCATTACTTTTGCTCTGCTTCTGTTAATAAAGAATTTGAAGCCTTGTAATTTTTACATGTTCTTGACTTTTAAAATTTATAATATTTTGTCATTTTGAATTAAGCAGGCGAGTGAAAATTAAAATTTACTTGCCTTTTTAGCACCCCATCCCATTAGTGTAATAATAATTACTCCTTTATTGTTTAATAAGTTGCTATTGTAGTCGGTTACTATCATCTTGATTTTATTGTTGGGTTTTGAAAGCAAATCTCTGTTTACTTGAATTAGCGCTAGATTATTAATTAGTGTCCAAGGATCATACAAAGGGTGAAAATGTATTTTGTGAACCGTTTCCAACTGACCATATTTGTCACAAAAATCGCTACCAACACGAACTTTTATATCTTTTAAACTCTTTGTTTTGCTGTTAAATCTGAAAAGAACCAATTATCACGTTTAACGGCCACGCATCACCGCAGCGAAGAAGTGTGCAACCGGTTGCAAAGAGTTAAAAACGCCAATTTTGCATAACATTGAAAAGCATCGAGCATCGTAAATAATTTCCGATGCTCTCTGCATGGTATTTCTATATGACATTTTGACAGTAAAATGTTACACAGTTTATCGCTGCGGCGATGCATGGTTGTCAAACGTGACAAATGTAATAGAATTTTGTTGCTATCATTCCAAATATTGTATTTATACTACACCTGCTCGGAAAGTACCTTCTTACTTTTTCGAAAACGATGCAGAAAATACGTCATTACTGTCATACAAATATGCGGGCGGAAAAAGTGTATGAAAATTCATTGTTAACGTGTTGAGCGGTCAGAAAAAGTATATACAAATCGATTGTTAACGTGCTGTTTTTTTTTTTTAAATAACATAAAGAATGAGCAAGTGGCCAAGTGGCCAGTATTATTTTGCGAACTCGTACATAAAACTCGAAAAATGATACTGGCCACTTGCTTTTCCTGTACCTAATAAAAAATAAGAAGGAAATAAAAAGCTCTATAATTTGTGATAAAAAGTGACAATCGCACGCGAGTCAGTCGATTTCTTTTATTGTATCTTGATTAAAAGTAAAAGTATACTATTTTCTCGCAGGTGTAGTATAAAGCACTATGTATCACTCGGGAGAAAGTGCGATTCCCAACCCGTGTGTAAACTACTACAACTACAAACAACAACAAACTACAACCTCGTTGGTAATCTTCCCCTTTCTTCCCTCGGTGAACAATGTACTATTATTTTCTTATAATATGGCATGCACCTTAAAAAGGCTTCAGTTTTAGCTACTTACTTTTTTAAGCATGAGGCTGCTGCAATAATAACATTTCTCTGTATGATAGCACCTGCACACGAACATTCATCAAATATTTGAATGCTAGACATAAATGGGTACCGCTCGATACTTAAGGTACTCTTTGGCTTTCGTATGTTCTTAAAATAATTGCCTTTTGGTTTATTTGGTGACAATCTTCGCAAATTTTTCGTTTTTTTCTTTAATTTATATTTAAGGAAGTCTATCATATTTTGTTTTTTATTTATCGCACCCCTAATAATGTTATCTTCGTTATTATGTTTTTCTTTTTTGATTGTCTTTAAAAGCTCTGGAGTATCTAAATTCATTATTTCATGTTTTTTCTGATCGATAGCTGTTTTATAAAATGTCTTTCCTTCTGGTTTTGTACACCTTCTTTTTGGCAGTTTATTTTGATTCCTGTGATAAATTCGCTTATTTCGCCAAAGTATACCGCTAGGGCCTGATTTTAATTCCGATATACAGAATATTTGATCGAGACTATTCAGCAAGATTATGAAAAATACTTTGTTTATTATGAGCATTGCAAAAACTTTCAAACTTAAATCAACAGTAGTCAATCTACTAACAATAATCAGATAATCTACTTGACATAGTTTTACGCCCTGTGTTTATATTTTTTAAATAGTTATTCGATTTTTCATTTGCCATTTTATTTTATTTGTGAAGCTTTTAGTTATTGTATAGTTTTACATCCGCTTTACAAATTTTTTAAATTTTATTTAAAATGTTATAGTTTATCCAAAAAATGTTTTGCACGCGTTACAAAAAACGAATTTAATATTTCGGAAGTACTATAAACGTATTAATCTTAATAAAAACTATAAAAGTTTTGAAATCGAAATGTTAATCATAAAACGAAATCAGTTGTTTCATATTTAAACTATTTTTAATCTGAACACAAATATATTTCATATAATTTCAAATATATTTTATATTTTCACATCTTTTTTTTCTATAATGAGCTCACTCTTGCCCTCCACCGCGCCTAATGCTAAGCGTCGATGGATCTAGGATGAAGGGCCCTCGCCCAGAACCTAACAAATCTAGGTTATAACTATCCGGAAATACAGACGCTGGCAGAGAGTTCCACGTCGCAGCTGTGCGGATGTAAAACGAAGATTCGAAACATCAGGAGACATTAGCAATCAATTGTAATCAGTTGTATTTTCTTTGTAATTTGATTGAATACGTTCTACCAAGCTCTGAAGGATTTCTGAAAAACTAGTTATTAAAAGTGCGAGTTAGATAATAACCAATACTTATTAGAAATTAAGCTGGTTGCTGCAATGCGTCAAAAATTGTATTTCAGCCGGACATATTTAGTCGCAAAGTCAGTAATTTGGTAATTCTCTCTCCAAATTTAGTATATCATGCGAAAGTTCAGTTTACTTTTCTTAAGTTTATAATTTGAACAAATTAAATATGATTATCTCTTTCGGTATATCTTGTATTTATTTTCGGTAACTTATTTAAACGCGGGTTGTTTAGTATTATTAGCTACAGCTCACAGGAACTTTGGTTTTTTTTTCGAAGCCTATATTATTACCCTTGAAGAAACCATAGTAAATGGTTTTGATGAAGAAAAATAAAAGTTTATTCATAACCTAGGATTAAACTTCACTTCTTCTCCATGGGATAATGCTTTAGAAGAACTCAACAAGACTATGAATAGTGAACATGCATTGACCGATTCGGTTTCCAAGTATCGTAGATAGTAATAAGTTTTTAGTTAAGTTTAGGATGCCAATTTTGAATACAATGATTTTTGATAAATTATGTGGAATGATGATCATTTATTTCTCACAATCTCCCCTCAGTCCCGAGCGGCCGCCGCATATACAAGGATCAAGACAGTGTCAGTTCACCTGTGCTGGCAGCATCATCAAGTCTGATGTCGTCATCATCAAGTCTGATGTCGTCATCATCAAGTCTGACGTCGTCATCATCAAGTCTGACGTCGTCATCATCAATTCTGACGTCGTCATCACTGCTGCTTCCAGCTTAAAACTATACATTGATATTTTCAAATAGACGCAATTGAAGTTAATGCATGATTGCATCCCCTTTTATTATCAGAGCCTACAACAACCGTTTCTTCTAGAAGAACCCGAAAGTAATGTAAGACCAACTTAACTTGAAACTTACGATCTATTCAACTCTTTGTATCTAAAGGGTCTAATTAAGTTGGTTTTAATAACTTCCTAAAGAATTAAGAAGAATTAAATAACTTCCTAAATAATGGCAATTTTCAGTTTTTTCCTGTTGCTATAAAACCTCCCTGTAAACGAACTATCAAGTTTCTTAGCCAACTGGAAATGTTTTATAGGTTTTCATGGTGAGCAAATTTATATGAAATTGTCATTAAGGCATTCGTCAATTTCGGCTCGCTTTTAAGGGTTCCGTAGTACCTAAAAGGTATAAAAGGAACCTTTATGATGAGACTCCGTTGTCCGTCCGTCCGTCCGTCCGTATGTCACAGCCTCATAACTTTATCACCGTTAAAGATAAAGACTTGACATTTGGCACAAAAAATACATTAATTCACCTACATAAGTCGGTATAAAAAAATGTGTGATCGTTCAAAGTATTACCAAAACAAAAGAGAGAAAATAGAAATAAAAATCGTAAAAATACAAAATGAGTATCAAATTATAGGTATTAAAGAGCTGATTGTAAAAATATATACCACTATTAGAAATAACTAGACTTCCACTAAACTGCTGCCGTTAATTCGAGAGAATGATGACAGATGGAGTGTGGCGATATCTCGAAAAAATACTACAAGTCAACAAGAGCTTCTTCACGACAAAAATAAATAAAGGCATGTTAAAAAAATATCAACGGTACAACAAATGGGACGAAATAAATCCAAATCATGATTATTTAAACATTTTTTCTAAATAAAAACCCTGGAATAGAATATATATACGATCTTATTATTTGGTAAGGTATATCAGTTTTATAATACGACAACACTGCCTTACACCGCAGATATTATAAACCTTTTTCTGAAATGTCGATTCAAAAAGTCGAGGATTCATACTGCAGGCATTATGATTGCTGATTTGACAGAAATAATGAGCAGAAGGAAATTTTAGTTATAGCACGAGCTCTTTGAAAGGTGACATTTATTTATACAGCCAAACTACCATATTGGCAAGTAATAATAATAAATCAGCAACACGGATCGTAATACTTTTTGCTAATTTTGCCAAATAAAATGTTGACTTCCTATAGTAACTGACTCGGAGCTGGACTCGGGAAAACGATAAAAACAAATTAACGATTTTCACAAAAAGGGTAATAAAACATTGATCACTTAGATACAGAGTCTTAATTCAATATGATTTCCGCTACATAAATAAAATGACAACCTCTATATAAGGTTCTTAAATTCAAGTGAACACAGTATCGCTAATAGACAACTTTTCGCCAAAAATAATATTTTTTGCGCTTTTTTTTAACTTTTACGTAGAAATTGAGTCAGCTGATTCATTAAGTTTTGTACTAGGAAGTACGACAAAAATACTTTTTATTAACAAATGGGACCTTTTAACGATATACAATCTACCTTAAAATCATCATGATAAATATAAAATATTGAAATGCAAAACAGTAAATAAAGGTTTTATCCCCTGACATTTGCAAACGTCACCATTCTCTCGAATGAACGGCCGGAGTTTAGCTGATTTTAAAATGAAATAATTTTTTTTTAATCAAATCCTTTTTAATCTATATTATTGAATACATTACTAAGCAATTGAATAAATGTTCATTATCTCTTTTAATAAACTTGTCGACAAATATTTTTTATCATATTTAACAATTCGTATTCTATTCACATATTATAAAGTTTAAATTATTTTTTATAACTAATTTTAATTTTAATTTAAAATATTTTATGAAACCTATCTTATCATTAAGAGGCCTGCGGAGCAATCCTAGTTCATAAAAACGAAATACCAAGACCATTTGTAAATCATAGATACTCTTAAGGTGGTATGTATTTATTTCAATTGCATTACAAAATATCTGGTTCCTAAATATGTATTTTGAAAGGACACTGATTTAAAGACGACATAATAAGCGATTTAAAATCGAAAGCTTATTTTTTTCATATTTCATTTTTAAATCAGTATTCAAATTACTAATACATATTTGGGAACCTAGTTATTCTGTAATACAATCTGAATAAATACACACTACCTTAAGAGTATCTATGATTTATAAATGGTTTTGATATTTCGTGTGTATGTACTAGGATTGCTCCCCTGGCCTCTTAAAATAATTGTATACGTATTAAAATATAATATTTGACATGCCTCATGTAATATTCTCTGTTACAATAAAAATATGTCGATAGGTCCAATTATGTCCAATTACAGAAAAACTATAGCGACTTAAATAAGTTGAACACAAATGAGGTATATAAAAAATATTTTTCAATGCAAGTGCTCGTAAAGGCTCACTTTTTATGCATCAAAACCGAAAATAAAGTCGATTATTTTGCCCTAGGGCTTTATTTTTTTTTTTTTTAATGTATTTACAATGGTTGGCTAACCTGCAACCTTTCCTGTGTACCATAAATTTTATACTTTTTTATCCACTGTTTAACGGCTCTGGATACAGTCCTTTTGAGCCAATCATAATTTAAAGTTTACAAGATTACATTTGTTTTATTTCCTCACACTATGCATTGAAAAACGTAGAATGATACACGGGCGTAAGAGCAATAAATTACTCGGTTACGTTTAAAACACTCGCTACGCTCGTGTTTTAAATCGTCCTCGTAATTTATTCCTTTTCGCCCTTGTAGCATAAACTACTAATATAAGAATACAATATGGGTATCAATTTGTATAAAGAGCTAAATGTCAAAATATGTTTGACTATATTAACTTGCAACTATTTCGAGAAATCCTCAAAAAGCTACAAAATAATGTATGCCCCCCCTTGTCCCCAAAACTGTTCAATCTTTAAGCACATTTTACCATAATTTATTTCATATTTTTCAGTCCACCAGTTTTGGAGATAAGGGCTGCGAAACAACGGGGTTATGGCGCGGCTAATGACTATCACACCACCTTCCCCAAATTATGTTTATTTTATATTTTAATTGTACAATTTACTTACTTACATTTTCTTATTTCGTTAAGTTTCTAACAAAGTGATCCTTTCATGCTTTAATAAATAATTATTCTATTATATTCAAATAAACCAAGACCAAATAAATCAGTATTGTCAAAAGCTTATGTTATAAATATGATACAGCATAAAAGCCCAATTCTAATTATTCCATCTATCTTTTCTAATTCTGCCAATAATTGCATAATCAATATTGGTAATTTTGGTATAAGCAATTTTGACTCGTGACAAATTCTTCGTGGCTTTCATTATTACTGTTAATTGTTAGGAAAAGAATAAAGTCCTGATTCTGTGTCTCGTAACCTGAGATATAAAGTCTGTGTCTCGTAACCTGAGATATAAATTCTGTGTCTCGTAACCTGAGATATAAATTCTCGTTCTTTATTATTTCTTTGTATTTGACACCAATTCAAGTATGATTGCCTTGTTGTTGTTCTTCTTTGTTTTATAGCCCTCTGCCATCCTTAGGTCTATCGTAATGTCCTCCATTAGTTTGTAGTATAAAAGGAGGTGTGATTTCTTGGAATGGAGCGAATTGTTTTCGTGAATCGATATAAGCATCTGATATTACTTTCCGATATTTTTTGAAGATTTTATCAGCCTTTTTCATATATTCATTTTTATTAAGGGTCTTTATGGTAATGCTTTTATTATTGATAGATTTATTTTGCGTATTTGTTTCATTCAGGTTGTTTAGTTTGGACAAACCCTCTCTTTGGGCTACTTTTCTTGTTAATTCAGCCGTCGCCTTGAAATAAATGAATTACTTCATGAATAAATGAATCTTAATATTGTGATCTATAATATTGTTGAGCAGCAGTTAAGCATATACATGCAAATAAAGATAAAAATATAAACTCGTACCAAAGACATCATAGTATCTATCCAGAACTTGTACGAACTGAGTTTAGTGAACACTGTCGGTGGGCTAGTGACGTCACATGTTTTTGGTCCAAAACTAACGATACCCACTAGCTTCCCATTGGCAAGAGCTGGATTACCAACACCTTTCTGTAAAACCATTAAAAGGACACATAATCAGTAGAAATAAAACGTTTTACTTTAGGCGATATTTAAGAGTTTTAGCGTCCCTGTTACTCCATATGCGAAAAAACCCTCAGTGCGGGAGGGACGGATTCGTGGAAAAGTAGCAAAAAGTCCGTTTTTTATTAATGTAAAATGTACTAAAAATGCTATCAAAATTTCGTTTAACCAGGTGCTAGATACTGTTAAAACCGATCTTATAAAATATAATTGCAGTCCATGTGTCATTCTAAATTGTCAAACCAGGAGAATTGGTGTCGATAAAGACCTCATTTCAATAAATACTTCTATCGCCGAAATTCTCCAATCGCGTTTCTGTTTTAACAGATCCCTAGAGAAAGATTTCAAAAATAATATACTATTTTATCAAAATTATACATTATATACCGAAGTAGATATAGAAGTTCTAAAAGTGGCAATTTTTTTTCCGTAGCGCCTTAATAGAGCACGAATTATATTTGTTTTTGTACTTTTGTGAACTGTGTGAAGTAAGATGCCTTATTTTATATGACTAAATATAAAGAGTATATTAAAAAATAATTCTTACATTACAGTTTTTTTGTCGACTAACACTATTTCCACAAAATGTTTTTGCAGTTATTCTGAAATTTAAAAACATACATATATTGTTTAAAAAAAACACTTGTACTTATCCACATATACAATAAACTTTATTATGCCCTAACGGTTTCGCTGTAAAGCATTTTCTAGGGTGTTTTACAAATCCTAACTAACAAAGAAAATAATTTTATACTACAACCATGTCTAAAAATGACGTGCAACATGATTGTATGTATAGACATGGTTGTAGTATAAAATTATTTTGTTTAGCGAAACCGGTCGGGCATAATAAAGTTTACTGTATATGTGGATAAGTACAAGTGTTTTTTTAATTCCACCAAGTGCCAACAATCACTAGCATCTACAACATACAAAAAATTATAAAATAAGAATTCAGAATTAGGTATTTTCCGTGTAGAGCTTCTTCTTTACCTTTTGTATATTTGTTGACACTCTTCAATATCGTACAACGTTTGCACTGTCTTCGTTAAACGTTTTGCTAACGCATTATTTTTGGTCTGCTTCTGTTGGTAAAGAATTTGGAGCCTTATAATACATGATTATAAAAGGAACACATTTAATTGTTACTTTAAAATTAATAGAAATAACATAAAAATAGTGTTTGAGACTGCAAAATATAAAACACATATATAAATAAATATTGCCACTTTAAAAAACCTTAAACATATATAAATAATACGTTTGCACTACAAAGTAATGTGAATACAAAATATTTTAAACGCATCAAAAATAATGTTCTCCACAACAAAATAAATATTTTGCACTATAATCAATTAGTAATTTTTTTTGCTCCACTTAGTGGGAAGGAAAAGGAAACTTAGTCCATACAGCCATGTCTGAGTTATTAATTATGTTTCTTTTATTTTTATTTAACAATATAAAACTTTAATGACATTAAAAAACTAGACTACCTATAAATTAATATAAATATAAAAGATAAAATTATACCTAACTAAATAAAAACAAAAAAAAAACTAAGAAAAACTTACCTATAAATTAAACCATATAAAATATTTTTTCCAAATCACCGCCGTTGATCGGTAGGGTCCCCAAAAGGCTGGAAGCATTCCCTCGTTGGATAGCTAAGCTAAGACGCTGTCCGAGGTATGCCCCAGCCCTCCGGGTCCCCTGAAACGTCGACCAGTCGCGAAGATATTTCCTTGGACGTCTGCTTCGCGGCTGGACCCCACGGCTCTAAGGTTTCTACTCCAAAAGGCGCAAATATATAGACTGAACTTAGATCCACATACTTGCGCCTTTTGGAGTCCTCTGCTGAGGCTGCCGCAGCACCAGCTTTAGCGGCAGTCGCTTGGATGTAGGACGCCGCCAATGTGTCGACACAAGTGGCGTCCCACACCAGCGACCTGCCGTTTTTCCACGGAATGAGTGTCATTCCATCGGGCCTCTTACCATCTTACCTCTTACAATTGAACAAAAATCGACATTATTTTATAACAAATGATTAACATGCCAAATATACTGTTAACCAAGGTAGATTTATTATTATATTATAATCTACCAATGATACTTCTGCAACTGCTGCAGCGGCGCGCTGTGGGAAGTGCAGCCCTTGCATAACAAAATACAGGCACCCATGCTCACCTCCGCAGTTTCAGTTTGCTGGTCACAGGCGGCGATATGCCTATACTTTGTTACTGTGGGCGAGGGCTGCCCTCCTAACGCGCCACCGGCTTTTTTATACACTCCAGGGGTAGTAACCAAAATATTGTGTGGAGTAGTCGTGTTTAAATTGATTTTGGAACATATTCAACCTTTTTTCTGCGTGGAGTTGGGGTGGTAGAGCAAACTGACAGGACAGACCAAATGGTTTATAACTTATAGCTTCTTGGGACACACTCTTCAGATCATCCTCTAAAATAGAGGGTAAAGTGACTTTATACAGATATTATAAACCTCAGACTAGGATGTATTTGTATGGGCGAAATTCTCTTTGCTATTACCATAGATAAATAAAGGAAGGATAGATTGCTCACTCCATACATTAGAACAAAGCCCGCGTAAAACTTATTATTTTCGCCGGTACCTAGTAGTTCGACTTATTATTTTTGATGTCGTTACTATACTAGATAAATTGTGAAATACTTAGTGACACCTATCGAACAGTTGATGAAACGAAATTCAATGTGTGTGTGTGTAGCAACTATACTGCGCCCACAAAAACAAAAATTTGCTAGAATACGACAATACGCGACACATGGCATACGTTAAATTTGAGGATAAATCGCTCAACCGTGCATGACAGTTGAGTCAAAGAGCAATGTTATATACCGGTATGTATGAGTAGTGTGTGTTAGGTAAATAAAGCGTATTTTTAATGCACATATTTTGTTTAATTGATCGTTGTGCGCCATCTACCGGAATCCAGAATAACCATCTGCACGCTTAGTTAGATTACCACCGAAAGTTTAATGAAAAAAATGTTAAAAACACCTGATTAATAATTCACTATTTTCTGATGCGATGTTATGAAAATGTTGTGTTTTTATTCATAAAATAAATAAATATGATGAACCAGAACAGTAAAATGCTATATTTCGTCGATTTCAGACAAATTTTTTTTCCAGCGAGACAAGTAACGCCATCTAGCAACGTTATTTTTAGTATTGCGAACAGTACAAGGAGATAGCAATCTATCCTTCCTTTATTTATCTATGCTATTACTAACTATTATTTTTAAGGAAGAGAAATTTAAAGCTGAGGGTATTAAAATTATAGTGCAAAGTATTAATTATAAAGCTATGCTTTTGGAAGTGGTAACCATTATTATTAAAGTACATATATATATATATATATATATATATATATATATATATATCCAGTAATATAAATACAGTAAAGCATTGAGCTAGATGTTTCAAAGTTCTTCAAAATTTTACAGGCTAATGGTTATACAAAAAATTGTTTACTTGCCTCTTTGGCACCCCATCCCAGTAGTGTGATAGTACCGTCCTTTATTAATTTGTCACTATTGTATTCTGCTAATATCATCATGATTTTGTCGTTGGGATTTGAAAGCAAATCCCTGTTCACTTGAATAAGTGCTAGATTATTAACTAGTTTCTGAGAATCAAACAGAGGATGAAAATATATTCTGTGAACCGTTACCAACTGACCATCTCTGTCACAGAAATCACTACCAACACGTACTTTTATATCTTTAAAAATCTTTCTTTTGCTGTTAAATCTGAAATAAAACAGTTAGACAGAATTATGTTGTTGTTCACATATTGTTTTGATGTTCTTATAACCAGACAGGCATTGGTGTAGCCAGGTAGGGGCAGTAATGAGCACGGCCCCACCAGAAAACTCGTGCCACCTCCGAAAAATCGATAAAATATATTTAAGTTTCAACCACACAAACTTATGCGCAGTGGCGTGCACAGAACTTTTTTCCGGAAAAGCAATCAGACGGTCAAGTACGACAATAAAAAATATATGAAAAAATTTTAATAACACTTTGAAAAAAAAAAAAGTTTAAAAAGAGTAAGTCAGAACCGTTGCGGCACGGGTCCAACGGGGCCTAGCTTCTTGTTGCGAGCTGCGACGCCAACCACAGTGATGTACCTGTCCCGGCTGCACTACACCACCAAGGCGCAGGACATCGTCGAGTACATCCAGAATAAAACCAACTTCTTGTTAAGAGTGGAGCCGCTGGAGACGCGTCACAATGCTAGTTTCAAGGCGTTCGTGGCGCGAATACCGACAAGCAGGCTGTCAACCTTCATGAAGGAGGACTTCTGGCCGAAGGGCGTGATATACCGGCGTTTTCGCGGTAGAGTACCATCTACACCACCGGACCAGATTAAAGGTTCTCAGAATTAAAGTCTAAAACTACAGAACAACACGAGACAACAGACAAACCAGAGACCATAAGGACATCCACACCTTTTGCAAATGGTAATCACAATCCATTTACGTCTGGACCAATACTGGAGTTAATATCTTTGTCAAACGGATTTTTGGGTGATGATTCCATAAACTGTGATAGAGCTTTAGAAATTGGCAAGCAGTCAATGGAAAAATTGAGTAGAGTCAATTTTGGAGAAGCACATTTAAAGAGAAAACACAAAGTGAATCCTTTGTCTAACATGAATCGCAGTATAGTTGTTCGTAATGCTCGAGTTGAAGTAAATCCACAGCAACTATTCAACACGATAGTGTGTGTTATGAATAGTAAAGAATGCCAAAAGGAAGCGTTTAAATATGAACTTGCATCAAAACTCTCATGTCTATTTGATGAAGTTTCATTCCAAAAAACGAATAAGTCTGAATTTGCCAAAAAACTTAAATAATTCTTGCCGTGTACATTACCCCTTAAGACAGACACAAGTTATGTTCTTGACGAAGAATATCTTCTACATGCCGTTCTTCCATGCCGTTGCTTGGCCACCACGTCCTGTAACTTATAATGAAGTTTGCGAGTCATACGTAGCTTATGTTCTCCGCAACTATGGAGCAACTTGCATAACCATTTTTGACGGTTATAGAGGGGAAATGAACACCAAAATTAAAGAGCAAAAGCGCCGAAATGCAGGTAAATCGTGTGCAGATATAAAAGTAGAAACACATTTACCTACTACTACAGGAATAGATATATTGAAAATAAAGTTACAAGCCAAAAACATGGTTGTGTGCCAATCTGAAGCTGATGCCGAAACACTTATTGCTGATACAACAATTACTTTGGCTTCAACAAGCCCTTATGTAACGGTTATCGCGGCAAATACCGATATTTTGATAGTATTGGTATTAAGAGCTAAAGAAAACTTTTCTAACGTTTATATGTTAAAGCCAGAAAGCACAAAAAGACCAAATAAATATTACGACATTGTAGAAATAAAAAAAATTTGGGAGATCTCACTAGCATCTTACTATTTGCTCATGCAATGTCGGGTTGCGATACAACATCAACATTCTTTAAAAAAGGAAAAGCTGAAACATTCCAATGTTTGAATAAAAATGCGGAATTGCAAAAGACTGTCTCCGTGTTCAACGATCCTAAAGCTAGTAGAGACAATATCGCAAGTGTCAAGTTATACAAGAAGACAGTTGCTGGGATGATGGGAATAATGCATTTGATGGATGGGAAACAAGCTCCCACCATGTGAGTGGGGTTGGACCAAGCGTGGACGAACACTTGTGCCCAATGCGATAGACCAAACTCCTGCACCAGAACAGTTTCTACTGAAACTGTTTGTGCCGGATAACTATCTTCGCGCGAGAAATCATAAGTTTTTTTGCGTGCAGCATGCGTGCATTAATGTTCTTAAAGAGTCACCTGTTGTGAAGGCACTCCATCTTTTCAACAGAATCGACAACCTTACGGATACCGATTTGCTTAGTTGTTCTCTGACTGAGTTCGCAAAAACTGCTTTAAATATAATTTGTTACCAATCGCATTAGGTTTGCCTGTAAAGATTGTGTTGTATAAATGTAAACAATAAATAATAATAATAATAATAAATAAAAAGTTGTGGATGTAAGAAGGGATGTCAACGCTGGTGTGAGTGTCGGAAAGCAGGCTTAACATGCTCGGCTATGTGCCCTAATGCATAAGACAATCGTGTAAAAATTCTCACGGATATGATGAAGAGTTTTAAATATAAATGAGTTTTAAAACATAGTTATGAATATATGTACCAAATTTCAGCTGGTTATGACGCATTTCCAATCTTTGGTGAATTTAGAGCTAACAATTTTGGGCTATTAAATAATATTTAAAAACTTAAATAATTAAACATAATTGCGAATAAAACAAATATTTTATCAGGCCCCCGTGCCCAACTAGACCCCCGTGTTCTCCTCCCCCCCCCCCCTCCCCGCGGTAACAAAACCCTGGCTACGCCAAAGCTAGCAGGCACCTTAAAAAGGCTTTGATTTTAGTTACTTACTGTTTTAAGCATGAAGCTGCTACAATAATAACATTTCTATGTATAATAGCACCTGCGCACGAACACTCATCAAATATTTGAATGCTAGACATAAATGGATAACTCTCGACACTTAAGATACCTCCCTTTTGCCCCCGTATGTTCTTTAACGAATTGTCTTTTTGATTATCACGTGATAATAGTCGCAAAGCTTTTGACTCTTTCTCCAATTGATCTTCAAGTTGTATTATTATATTTTGTATTCTAAGTTTTGGGCTTCTTATAATTTTGTCTACATATTCAGAATTATCGTTTTTAATTAAATTTAAGAACTCTTCAGTATCTAAATTCATTACATCATCTCTTTTATTATTGGTTGTTGTTTTATAAAGCACCTTTCCTTTTGGTGTTGTTGACTTTCTTTCTGGCAATTTCGTTTCATTACTGTAACTGGGTTTAGTTTGCTTATTTTTCCAAAGTACAGTACCAGAGTCTATTTTTAATACGGAAGAACAAAATATTTGATCGTAACTATAGAGTAAGATTATGAAAAATGTTTTGTTAACTAAAACCATTTTCAAAAAATGAAATTATTACATTAGCTGAATCCTTTGTTTATATCTTTACAATAGTTATTAGGTTTTTCATTTGCCATTATATTGTGTTTGTTAGGTACGTATTTATTGTATGGTTTTATTAAATCCTTCTTATGAAACGTTTAAATTTGATTTCAAATGTTATGGTTCATAACTTAAATTTATTCAATTTGCACACGTTACAAATACGAATTTTATTTCGCAAAAATATTAGGTATACTATAAACGCAATAATCTTAATAAAAACTATAAAGGTTTTGAAATTGAACCTAAAATTCGTAATCATAAAACGAAATCCTTTGCTTAAGCCATTTTCAGCTTGAATACAATTACACAAGTGCACTTTAAAGAACTAACACAACTTTTGGAGACATCAGCATTGTTAGTAATCAGTTACATTTTCTTTCTTATTTTACTGAATACTTTCGGTCAAATTTTTGTCTTATAGAATTGCAATTATCACCAGCAATTATATTTTAATAATTTAAACCCTTGTCATGACGTGACTAACAACCTGTTTTCACACTATGAGTAGTGAAAAAAAAACAAATTTCACTTTGTTATGTAACTTTACTTGCTATCATAGAAAACAATACTTCAAATGAAATTGCGGAGCTCACAAAAGTCGATAAAATATAAATCAATCTATTGTGGATTTTATAACTGTGATAAAAGAAATATTTAATGAAACTCAGGTCACTCCGGTATATTGCTGTATTAATCCAACAATTTGTACAAAAGGAGTTACTCTCAACAATTACATTAAAAATCAAATAGTGACATTTGTCAAAATAAGCTTTTAAATAAGCTAATGGACTTAAATATTTTGAACAATGATTGTGACTGATGCCAGGCCCGAATGGCCCGAAATATATCTCACCAAAAATTGCATTTAACTGTTTTTTATGTAACTATAATCATTTAAAAAGACAAAAAGTTAATATTCAATATTTATTTTGAACAATAATTAAAACTTATTTGAAAAAGAAACTGCACAATTAAGTTGGTCAAGTATTCGGGTATAGAATCTTAAAAACATTATGGTAAATAACAACAATAAGATATTGTTAGAAGAAAGGGACTCACCGTGTTTAGTTTTGATATTATTTTCCGCTTTTTAATTTTAATCATTATACATATTAAGAGAAGTCCTGTCTCTGAGTGACTCACACTAACTCCCAGCCGAAACCCTTAGACCTAGAAAGCTGAAATATTGCACAGAGGTTCCCTTTACAATATCCATCCATCTATCAGCTTGGTTTGTCCACTGCTGGACATAGGCCTTTCCAAGATTTCGCGTCCACTTGGAAGAAATGCACCCACACACGCTGGGAAGGTGGGTTAGTGAGTGCGGTGCCGAAACCCTCGTACCAGTGACGCCGCTGTCCGCCAACAGTCTATTTTATGTAAGGTTTGGCAATTGGGGATGTATATGTTGCAAGCGAATTCGGCATTTTACAAACTAGAGGCCTCGTCAGTTTCTAAACGCTCGCTATTTTGCTATTTGAAGAATCTTCGTCATATAATAGAATTCGGCATTTCCTAATTTGCCTTGTTAGAACTATTAAGGGTCATCTCGCTCCGCTCCGTTTCGCTCGGCTCCTCTTCACTCCGCTCGTCGTCGCACATAATTTTTTTTTCGATTTTGGCTTTTTGGCGAGCGTTTTGAAGCTGATGACGCTGTTTGTAAAATGCCAAATTTTACTATTTGCCTGCCACAGATGTCTCACCGAATGTCTCAAGAATCGGTGCACCGTCCAATTTTTCTTCATCTTAATTAGATTTTATTATCTTACAAATAAGGTTGTTATTGTTATGATCTTGCTATTGCTATGATGAAGAATCCTACTGCCTATACAGAATTTAGCTCAGAACATTTAAATAGTTAGAAAGGCCTTGGAGCTGTATGCGTACCAGAACCTTTGTCGCCTCACACCCACAGGCACACACCTTGTCGTAATTGAAATACTATCAAAACTTTAATCCAAGTGGTTGTTCTTTCTACGCACAACAAATGACTTATATCAAAAACTTATCAAATGAAAAAACTACCGTATCTCTGTGTAAAACGGTGTATTTTTCAAACAAACGATTTCATTTACGACGTTTTAGTTTTGATACCATATGACCATTATAAACCTACCGGCTTTAGGTGGTTGATAACTTGACCGGAGCGGTATTGCGAACTTAATATTAAACACAGTCTGATTATATGACGTGATGATTTATTGCTAGGGATGGGAACAGATGTATTTTCTTAACGTAAAACTTCGACTAACTTTTTTTATAATCAATCGAGAAACCAATTTGCTCTGAGACAATTTGTGTGTTGTTTTTTTTTCTATTTTTATTATCTTGTTTTACACATTTTAGAAAAATTGTTTTAACGTGTATTAGGTGTATATAAGGTGATTTCATTGATATAGCCAAATTCATACTTAAAACTTTGTAAGTGATCAGTAATAATGATAATATATGGTCACGACATGAATCCCCGAGGGGGTATCAGAGGTATTCCGAGTGTGAACTGTGAAATGCAAGTTACAGTCCACACTCGGTACAACCGCGTTTCACCGACGAATATATTAAGATTTAACGTATTTTAAATTATATTATTTTAGCTTCAAAATAATTGGATTTTTCATAAACACTCTTATGGAAAATCCCATTTCAAAGGAGAATGGGCGTTTTGGTCCATACCACCTATACACTTGTGTTAGGTGACATAATAGGTGTTATAATAACATTCGAGAAACCGTTAACAGTTACTCCAAAATCGATCGGGTAACTGTACAATCAAGGAGAAAAGTTTTCATATAAAATGTATGAGAAAATATTTAAAACCGTACAAGTGTGTGTTTATTTACTCTACGGTGTAATTCTAAGCTTTGCATAAGTATAAATACTTATTTTTCAATATCTATCATATATTTGTACAGTCGAGAACAAAAGTTTTCGGGTGAAATGTATGAAAAAACATTTGAAAGTGTAAAAGTGTATTTTATTTACTCTACAACGTAATTCTAAGCTATGCATATGTATGTCTAAAAAGTGTATAAGTGTCTGTTTATTTACTCTATATTGTAATTCTAAGCTATGCATATGGTTAAATACTTATTTATCAACATATAAGAGGCATCTGCACAGTCTTGACTGTCTTTCTTGGAAGTGTGGGTTTATTTACTCTTCAGTGTAATTCCAAGCTCTTTTTTTCTATATATTTTGTAAAAACCTTTAGTATATTATACCAACTCTGATACTGTAACTACTGTAAATATATATTCAAGATATGCATGCATAGCTTAGAATTACCCTGTTGGATAATTAAACACACATTTATATACTTTTAAATATTTTAGCAAAATCTTTATTCCTCGACTATACAGATTCCCTATATCTTGATAAATAATCAATTGGACATGTGCATAGCTTAGAATTACCCTATAGATTAAATAATCACACACTCATACATTTTTAAATATTTTATCCCAAAGCTTTTGACCTCGTTTGTACATTTTACTCTATATATTTTGATAAATGTTTTCAGACATACATATACGTAGCTTAGAATTACATTGTAGAGTAATTAAAACACGCTTTAACACTTTTTTTTTTTTTTCATACATTTCACACGAATACTTTTGTTCTCGACTGTACAAATATCTCATGTATTTTGAAAAATATGTATTTATGCATAGCCAAGAATTACACCGTAGAGGAAATAAACGCACACTTATTCACTTTTAAATATTTTCTCATACATTTTATATAAAAAAAAAATTCCTTGCTTGTACAGTTATTCGGTCGATTTTGGGGTAACTGACAACGGTTTCTCGAATGTTATAAAAGTTTTATCTTAAATCTTAATTTAAGAATATCGCTCAAGGAATAAAAAACGTCTATCGATTGTGTGACACCACGATACGGCACAACACTAGCGAGCAAGTTTGACAAGTAGGGAGAGCATACATTACTTGTTTACTACATCTTAGCCAAAATTGTGAGCGTACATTGCCGGTAATGTATATTTTTGTTGTCACCATGAGTAAATTAGTTATTTATCTAAAATTCTCATATTATACAAAGTTTTTATAATTACAAGTGAAAGGAAATATCTCAATTTTTCCGGTTTGCTTTCTTATTCGTGATTCTGCAAGTAATTATTGCACAAGACGGCATTTCTCTTTAGATTAGGCAGAGCTGTTCACAGAGTCACGGTTCGCGTGCGACTATGGGCAGCGATCGCGTGTTTCGGTTTAAGTATTGATGTTCAACAGTAGTTGTGGCGCGCGTGACACGCCCACTTAGCCTTTCTATTTGATTTAAATGTTCTGTGGAATTTAGTAATCTAAAAGCTGACTTAAAGGTACGAATGTCGTTTGTCTATAAAAATCATATGTATAATATAGAAAAATGTTTAAAAGATAATCATAGAGCATTTTGGCAGCATATATCAAGTCTAAAAACAAAAGGTGGTTTTGAGCCACGCGTGATGCATGAAGGAAAGGAATATACTGGCAAAGAGGCAGCTTCTGCTTTTGCTGCCTTTTTTTCCAGTGTCTTCCTACCCGATTTGCCCCTGTTGGATGCTGAGCATGTTAACAATACTGATCACACATCTAATGCAAATTATATACATATCGATCTTATTTTAAAGGCTGATGTCGAGGTCGCTTTAAAATGCCTAAAACCTAGAAGCTCCTTTGGCCCAGATGGCATCCCTTCTTATTTCTTAAAAGCCTATAGTGGGCAACTACTGCTTCCACTCACGCACATATTCAATCTTATCCTCTCAACGGGCAAGTATCCCACCAAGTGGAAACTCTCGCGAGTGACGGCTATCCCTAAAACTTTTAAAACCACTTCTGTGTCTGATTATATACCAATAGCCAATTTATGCGCGGTGGTTAAAGCGTTCGAATCCATTGTTCATAAGAAAATTTACCCTCAAATTCAACCCTATCTCTGTGATTCACAGCACGGGTTTCGTAGTCATCGATCTGTAAATGGCAATCTTCTCACACTTGTCGAGACAATATGTGATTACATGGACAGAAGAGTTCAAGTTGATGTAATTTACCTGGACTTCAAAAAGGCTTTTGACTGTGTGGATAACGATCTCCTCTTAATGAAGCTCTGTACTTTGTGATTTACTCCAAAACTTTTGAAGTTCTTTGCTAACTACTTGTCTGGCCGTGAACAGTATGTTCAGCATGGTTGATTTGTTTCGGAACCGTACCTTACGTGATCTGAAGTGAGTCAGGGATCTATTCTTGGACCTCTCCTTTTCATCCTTACGATTAATGACCTTGAGAGTGAAATAGGTCATAGCTCATGCCTTCATTACGCAGACGACTTAAAGTTGGTCCTTGGTGTCAATCAGCAGAATGATAGCGCATTGCTACAAAGTGACCTGAATGCCATGTATCAGTGAAGTATTAGGAACAAGCTAAGTTTCAACCTCGACAAGTGCAGCGTAATGTCATTTACACGCTCTCTCCAGCCAATGCATACAAACTATACACTAGGCAGCACGGTAATCGCACGGGTTTCTGTCATTAAGGACTTGGGCAACATCTTCTATACGAAACTTACTTTCCATGACAACATCGTAGACCTAGCAGCTAACTGTTTCAAAAAGCTGGGTTTTGTCATGAGAAACAGTAAAAATCTAAACGATACGAAGACGATCCAATTGCTGTATACTTCGCTCGTAAGAAGCAAGATCGAGACGAGCGCTATTCTGTGGAACCTACATGAGAGTAAATACATACTCATGATAGAGAAGGTGCAGAAAGCGTTTTTGCGAGATATATACAAAAGAAAATACGGGTACTACCCTTTTCTATACCCCACCGCATTTCTGATGGGCATGCTGGGCTTTAACTCACTGGAGGTAAGACGAAACATTGAGCTCTTATTAACGGCATATCGCATTCTGCGAGGCGACTCTAACTGCCCACAGCTAGTAAACGCCACAGCCTCTCTGTTTGTACCCAACAATTACCTTCGAGCTCGACATCACCATCTTCTCTTTGCACCGCGTGCGAGCACGGTAGCTAGAGCCCAGTCCCCTCTGCCACGTACCATAAATGCCCTAAACACCTTATTGTCAACAAGTTCACAAGTTAATCTATTTGCGGATGAGTTATTCCGTATTTTCCGTGAGTGTTAAAATTTTTGCGAAAGCAAAAGTCTGAACGGTTAATTTAAGTTTTGTTTATATGTAGATTTATGTTAAAATGTTTGTTTTCTTTGATATATACTAGATCCTAAGTAAAGAAAAAAATGTATATATGTGTATACTTACCTACCTAATTTATACAGTGTAATGGTCTCCTGTTGTAATGCTGTATAAATGTTATGTAAATAAATAAATGATAACATATTCAAGCGAGAAACGAGCCGAACGAGAAAAGCATTCGCCACTCGTGGGTTCTTGTTTAACAAGTTGGCCAGTTTACATATACAACGTGTAATAAAAAGGTGTAGTCATATTTGAAGAGCTTATTCAGATGATACAGAACAACTTTTATAATGGAGCCAACCCTGAAATCACGAAAAAGAAATACACTGTTTCATCGAAAAATGCAATGCCGCTCGGCATGTATGGGGGCGTCTCTTGGTTTTCAATTTCTTACTTTTTAAGGTCCCGTACCCCTTATAATGTAACCCCTATAGGACCACATTGTTGTCCGTCTTTAAGCGTGGATGAAGTGGGTGCGATATCGGGTCACCTGTTCCTGTCGCTGTGAAACGTGATGCTAGTACTGTCGTTGGTTGACGTTCGTCAATAAGGTGGACCATCCCGCTCAGCTGCCATGTATATACTTTTGGTGTTTGTGACGTCCTGGTGGCTTTTATCTCAATTAAACTTTGCACACATCTTGAGATATATATATGTTTCCCTTCCCCCCCACACCACACTTCGACCCATATCTCATCAAGAGGTGCAAGATGGCGAGGGATTCAAAAAGCACCGGATTTGGGAAATGGTTTCAGGTTCCAACTGTTTTCCATGAAACGGTAACTTTTTATTTAAATAAAAGTGTAAACTTAGTCTTCTTTACATGAACGACGGCTGTATTTCTCTGTTTTTTTATTTCCAGTATAGATGAAAATTAGACAACTTGCTAAACTTTGCGTAAAAACGAGGCAATATTCACGATATCCTAACAGCTATTATGATGGTGTTTCATGAAATTATGCTTTTTGGGCTGTATAGAGACGTAGTTAGATGTCACTAAATAATACTTATAAAAAAAATATGAAGAAATTAATTTGTTGACTTCACGATCAGTTTTTATTTTTTGTATGAATCTTGAGAAAATTTCAGGCGAAAAGGGGCCTCTTTACTCCAGAGGTGCGATACGCCACCCTTATGATGTAGCGGATGCTTAAGTTGGGAGCACGGTCAAGCTTGTTCAGAAGTTCTTCGGTGAGGTTGGGATAGCAGACATCTGCAAAATCTAGAATGGGGAGCAACAAGGAATTTACAAGAGTCAATAGATGGATGGTGGTGGAAGACTACCAAACCATATAACCCTTATAGGGCTGCAAAGTTTCGTTTCTGAGACAAACGGACAAACCACACTTACTTTAATTATATATGTATTGATTAATGTATTCGTTAACAGCCTTTAACATATTTAAGGCTCAGTTTTATTTCCTTTCCCGACTTTCCCATTAAATGAAAAGTATTCTCAAATGATTCAATTAGTTTGCATTTGCAAAGTCTGGGCATAACCAACAAAACCAATACCAGTATGTTATCATAATAAAACGTGGCCACGTGACGCCTTTTCTGAACAACACGCAGGAAACTACATCTTGCTAGCTTGGTGCATAAGGTTGTCCACGAAAAAAGGCCAACATATTTACTATGTTCTAAGTTTGAATGGGCAAGAGATTTTAATTATATTAATATGTACTCGTAGTAGAACAAGAAATGGCATGATAATACCGAAAAATAAGACTCAAGGAAGGGTTCGTTCAGAGGTGGTTTTAAATATGCGGCATCCAAAATATGGAATGATCTGCCTCCACATTTACAAAAGAAAATGTCGGCTATTGCATTTTAAAATAATGTAAGAAAAATTTATATTACACTGCAAACTGCAAGTACAACATAAGTCTCATTTTTTTGTTTTCAAACAAGTCTTATAATTTTATTTAAAATTTGACATATCCTATTGACATTTCTTTTCTTTGGGTCAGTAACTCTTATAATTATAATTTAAATAATATTTTCAACGGTCATGTTTTTTTTTTATTGTGTTGTGATTTTATTATATTATGCACCCGTAACTTGTAAATTTGTTTTAGTGCATGAAAAAGGGACAGCCTGAAAATCAGCGTTGTGGTGCTGTTCTACAACACACAACAGATGCGGAGTCTGCCCCTTTTTATCACATTTTAACTTATTCAATATGCATTCATCTTTTTATTCACAGATATTTTTATTTTCTCTAATTTTATATGTATTGTTTTTTTATATTTGTTGAATAATTTGATATTTATATTGTGTGTGTAGTTATTATGGTGATAAATAAATATTTTTTCAAATTCAATTTCAATTTCATATTCATAATTACCAAGATCATATAAATCAGTTTTGTCAAAACCTTTTGTTACAGCGTACCCCAATACATGACTATCTATTTTTTTTATAGTGCCAATCGTATTCAATATTGGTTGTGTAGACAACTTTCAGGTTAATTTTTGATAAGCTGAGACTTATTCGTCGTGTTTTTCACATTTTGATTTTTGCTGTACATTTAGAGGAACAAAATAGAGTCCTGATTCTGTGTCTCGTAACCTCAGATAAAAATATTTTTTCTTTAGTACATATATCTTCATTTTTGAAAACTCTTCGATTATGATTGATTTGTAGTTTTCTGTATATCGTTATGTCCTTCACGTGTTTATACTAGACCGATACCTGTGTCAGTCTTCGAATTCGGACTTATTTTTTTTTTTGATTGAAAAAATGCATCTGATATAATTTTGTGAAAATGTCTGTAAAGTATATCATCTTTTTCATTTTCATTAAGAGTCATTATGCTTTGTGTTGGGCTATTATTCAGACGGGAAAAGCTTTTTCTTAAAACGCTTTGGGTTACTTTTTCTGGTAATTTAGCCATTGCCTTAAATAAATAAATAATTATTAATATAATATTATGATGATTATAATAGTGTTTAGCAGATAAATATAAATAAAGAGAAAAATACAATCGTACCAAAGAGATCACGCTATCTATCCAGACCTTATATGAAGTGAGTTTGGTGAACACTGTCGGTAGGGTAGTATTGTCACATCTGGTTGGTCCAAAACTAACAATACCCGCTAGCCTCCCTTCGACAAGACCTGGATTACCAACATCTTTCTGTAAAACCATTTAAAGAGTCACATACAAGTAGAAATAAGACGTATTAATTAGAACGAGAACGTATGAAGATAAATTGGATTAAAAATAAAGAATTCGTACATTACAATTATGCTGTTGAGTAACACAATTTCCACAAAAAGTTTTGTTGGTTAATCTGAAAATAGAAAATTTAATATAATTAGAATTCAGAGTTAGGCATTTTCCACATAGAGTTTCTTCTTTACCTTTTGTATTTTTGTTTACACTCTTTACTATCTTGAAACTTTTGCACTGTCTTCGTTAATCGTTTTGCTAACGAATTATTTTGGCTCTGCTTCTGTTGATAAAAAATTTAAAGTATTGTTGATAAAAGGGACGCTTTTAAGTTTATTTTAAAATTAATGAAAATAACAATAAAAAAAGTGTTTGAGACTAAAAAAAACAATACACCTATAAATAAATATTACTACTTTAAAAAACCTGAAACATATATAAATAAAACGTTTGCATTACAAAGAAATGTTAACGACATTTGAAGCCTTGTATTTATTTAAATAATCTAAATTATACAGGTAAATTTAAATACCAAAAATAGTTTACTACAAAACAGATTTACTTACCTTGTTGGCACCCCATCCCAATAGTGTAATATTAACTCCATCATTAATTGATTCGTATTCGATTAATACCTTAGTGATTTTATTGTTGCGTTTTGAAAGCAGATCTCTGGATACTTGAATAAGCGCTAGGTTATTAAGTAGGTTCTGGGCATCATACAAAGGGTGAAAATGAATTTTGTGAACCGTTACCAACTGACCATCTTTGTCACAGAAATCGCTACCAACACGGACTTTTATATTTTTTAAACTATCTGTTTTGTTGTTAAATCTGAAACATAAAGAATACTATGGTACTGGCAGAAAACCGTTGTAGATGCATCTATGACATTTGTTGAGCCAGGGCCATTATTAATTTTTACAGTGTTTGATATTTTTATTGTCAAATTTTGCTTCCATATTGTTATCTATTTTGTATTGTGATGTGCACTACATTTATGAATGAACTTTTTTCTTTTCTATTATATTCTATTTTAAACAAACCAATGGGACATTATTTAATCGTTATGACTTCAAATATTGTTTTGTAAATATTAGTTTTTTTATTATTTAATAGAATATTAGACATTAACTTATTAGACAGATAAACAAACTATCTATTTATCTATTTATTTCTTGTTAACTTACCTCTAGGGCCCTCCCCTCTCCTCCCCTCACAACAGTTTGTGTTGAATGCTGCGCCTGCCGTTAATTTACGGTCAAAGATATTGACAGTATAATTAAATCAATGTCAAAAGGTAAATCCCCAACCCATGACGGGCTCAATATTGAGCACTTTGGTGGCTTGCATCTACCTCGAGGTTGCCTGGGTCATGGTTTTATGCCTGCAGAGATGCTGCGAACGGTGGTAGTGCCTATAGTGAAGAACTAAACCGGTGATCTTGTGGAAAAAGATAACTATGTAAGCTGATCGCGTTAGCCGTGCTTAATAAACAATTAAATAAATTTCAATTTAATTCAATTCAAAATCCTTTACACAAGAATAAAACATATTACAAGTATCAGTAATCTTACAGTTTAAGCAAAAGGCGAGCTTATCTCTGAAAGATATTTCTACCAGCAAACCCTCGGGTGATAGAAGCGATTAAACAAAAAGTGAGTATTTTATAAGTGCATACAAAGAAAAACACTGTTTGAAACCCATCAGTTGAAAACAAAAATCAATTAAATACTAGTCTACATAAATTAACTATAATTATACACATCAAATAAAATAAATGAATACTTATAAAAAAAATATATACACATATATATGTCATCATCGGGCCGTCATCATCGACTGATGATGGCCCCATACCGAGGGTCAAAATATATCGAGTAATATATATGTATTTTTTTTTCGATATTAATAAATAAACAAAAGAAATAAATAAAGCTTATAAAAGCAAAATATAATATATTTATTAACATTATACACTATAACACTAATAATTTATAAAAATAATAAATATTATTCCAAAACAAAATAATTATGAATAGTATCATTTTGAATACATATATTAATATTAGTAAAAGGAAATAATTACAAAAATACTCTTTAATTCTGTTCTTGAAAATGCCAATAGTTGTACTATTACGAATTGTGAGTGGTAGTGACTTCCAGAGCCTGATCTACACTACCGTGAAAGAGTTGCCGAAGGCACCAGTGTTATACGACGGGGTCCTCAGAAGTGAGACAGTGTGAGATATGTGTTGCTTGTCCCTCGAAAAGGTACTCAAAGCGGTCACGCAGATACAGAGGTGCAGAAGGGCTCGTGAGTTGAATTTCAATTTCAATTTTGAATTTGAATTTGAGTATATTGAAAAGAGCGCACAATATGTGGACGTTCTGACGTTGCTGAATCAGGAGCCATTCTAGTTCCTTTCTATATTGGGACACGTGGTCATATTTGCGCAGACTAAAAATAAGCCAGATGGCCGATTTTTGTCGGCATTCTAGTTTACTAAGTAACTTTTCATTCGAATCCAGAAAGCAGACATCGGCAAAATCGAGAGGTAGGGGTAGTGTTTGCGCGAGAGTTACCTTAGTATGGAACGGTAGGATTCGCATAAAAGGAAGCAAAGACTCTTCTACTGACTGCACTGACATGAGCACACCATAATAGGTTTGAGTCGAATATGACACCAAGATTTTTAACATTGTCTGCATATGCAATGAGATTGCTGTTGAAAAAGACCTACGAAAAAATGTATTTGCTGCCAATTATAATATCCTGAGACTTTTTCAGGTTCACTAAAAGTCCGAATGAATCTGCCCATCTCCCAATGTTATCTAGGTCTTCATTCGTGTGAGAAATTTTTCAAATTTATCAAACCGCACGATAATCAATATGGATTTAGAACGGGATTGTCAACGGAGAGTACTGTGTTGTACCTAGAAAATTCCCCATTTTTGCCTGTTTTCCCGACCTGTCAAAATAGTTTACGGTGGGAGGGGGCCTTGTCTCGACCGTACGAGTTAGAGTGCGGGGTGAGGCAGGAGGTTTGAGCTCACCTACGCTGTTCAACCTGTATGTAAACGAGCTGATAGAAAAGCTCAGCAGGACCAGGATCGACTGTCACATCGATGACGTCAGCGTCAATAATATTAGCTACGCACGCGGATGACATGGTCCTGCTGAGTGCGCCTGTCTGCGGCCTGAGGAAGCTTGTGGCCATTTATGAAGCGTATGCCGAGACTCCTGGATTGGTCTACAATTGTTCAAAAAGCGCGCTCACCAACCCGCCTGCCCAGCGTGTGTGAGTATGGGCATTACTTCTAAGAGGACCGCCAAGAGTGGCGAAATCTTGGAAAGGCCTATGTCCAACAGTGGACGAAAAAAGAAAGGCTGATGGATGGGTGGATGGATGGTCAAAAAGAGCCAAATCATGGTCTTTGAGGCCTGCACATATTATGTAAGTCATTGTTGCGAAACGTCGGGGGGAGGGGGTTAAACATTTTAATTGTACAATTACTGACGCTTTAATTAATAATTATTTTATTCTATTCTATTTTTGACTCCTTAAATAGAGTTCTCATCAGTTAAATCAATTGATGGCGACACCATTGAAGGAGCCGAAATATTATATCGTATTCAAATATCGTTTTAAATTTCTTAAAACCCGGCAGGCACCTTGAAAAGGCTTCAGTTTTAGCTACTTACTTTTTTAAGCATGAGGCTGCTGCAATAATAACATTTCTCTGTATGATAGCACCTGCACACGAACATTCATCAAATATTTGAATGCTAGACATAAATGGGTACCGCTCGATATACTCCCATGAATTGCTTTTTTGTTTATTCAGTGATAATACATGCAATTTTTTTTTATTTTTCTCTTGTTGATCTTTAAGTAATATTATTATTTCTTTTCCTCCAGTCATTGCACCTCCTATAATGTTATCAACGTATTCAGAATTTTCGTTTTTAATTATATTTAAAAATTCTGCAGTATCTAAATTCATTAATTTATCTTTTTCACTTTCGATATTTTTTTCATAAAGCACCTTTTCGTCTAGTACACTACTAGGGACTGATTGAAATTCGGACAAACAAAATATTTGATCGAAACTATTTAGCATGATTATAAAAAATATTTTGTTTATTATAACCATTGTAACTATTTTTTAACTTAAATCGAGATAAATTGTTTATCTCAAATAATAAGAAATAGTTTTATTATCTAATGTACAGAATTGTATGCCCTATGGTTGTATTTTAACAACAATTATTAGATTTTCCATTTTCTGTTTTATCGTGTTTGTTAGGCAAGAATTTATTGTATGTTTTATCACATCCATCCAATGAAATGTTTCAATTGATTTCAAATGTTATGGTTTACATCTAAAATTTATTCAATTTACACACGTTACATAAACGAATTAAATATTTCGCAAACATTATAAGTTTACTTACTATAAACGCACTAATCTTAATAAAAACTAACTATAAAAGTGTCGAAATCGGAACTATAATCATAAAATAAAACCTTTGTTTCTTATTTAAACCATTTTCAGTGTGAATACAATTATATTTGTAGCTCACATATTTTGACAATATAATATATTAAACGAGTACATTTTAAAGAATTAACACATCTTCAGGAGACATCAGCAATGCTGGTTATCAGTAGCATTTTCTTTCTTATTTTACCAAATTGTTTCGATCAAATCTCTTGTCTTATTGAGTTGCCATCATCGCCAGCACCAGACAACGATATTTTTAAAGCTGAAATCAATTTAAAAAACTTGACCAACAACCTGTTCTCACTGTTCATGCTAGACCAAGCAATAAAAGAAAAAAAAACAAATTTTACTTTGGTATACAACTATTTAGCTTCACTTGCTAAAAGAGATTACAATACCTTAAACAAAATTGCGGAGCTCACAGAAGTCGATAAAAATATCAATCAATCTGTTACTGATTTTATGACTGTGATAGATGAAATATTAAATGAAACTCAGGTTACTGATAAAGATACTTACAATATTAATACAACAAAAGAAGATACTCCAAACATTGATTACGAAAAGCAAATTGAAACATTTGTTAATGAACTAAAATCGTTAAAGAAACCAGTAGTAAATAGTTTTTATAAAGAAAAAGATAAGTATGTACACAATCTAGGGTTAAACTTTACTTCTTCTCCATGGGATCTTGCTTTAGAAGATCTTAACATGACTATAAATAGTGAAGGTGCATTAACCGAATCGGATTCCGATGAAAACAATACGATCGTAGATGATAGCGATTTTTGGGGTAAGTTAATAAGAAGTCATCTAATTTTTATTACAATGATAACTGTTTTATTCTGTGGTTTGGTCATTTATTTCCCACGACCTCTTCTCAGTCCCGAGCGGCCGCCGCATATACAAGGGAAAGCGTACAAAAATTAAGACCTACCCCTTCATGGCCAGCGTCCACATCTTCCGTCAGTTCACCTGTGCTGGCAGCATCATCAAGTCAGACCTCGTCATCACTGCTGCTTCCTGCTTACAACTGTACGTAGATATTTTCAAATAAAACACAATTTAAATTAATGCATATCAAATAATTTTATGCCCTTTTTATTTTCAGAGCCTACAACAACCGTTTCTTTCGGGAGAACCCGAAATTTCTGTCAGTCAACATTGGCAGTACCTTTTACACTGGAGGCGGCGAGGAGATAGACGTGCTAGAAGTGTTCTTCCATCCAGGTTACGTGCCGCAAACTTTAAAGCATAATTTGGCTGTAATGAGGCTGCACAGGAACATTCAGTTCAGCAAAAATAGGAAGAAGGTTAAGAAGATCAAGATGGATAGATCTGAAAATATGTTACCGCACAACACCCCTGGCATTACTGTTATTGGCTGGGGGGCAAGAGACGTAAGTAAAATATGTTACCTCACAACATCCTTAGCGTTACTGTTATTGGGCTGGGGGATAAGAGATGTAAGTAAAATATGTTACCTCACAACATCTTTGGCATTACTGTTATTGGCTGGGGGACAAGAGATGTAACTAAAATATGTTACCGCACAACATCCCTGACATTACTGTTATTGTTATTGGGGGGCCAGAGATGTAAGTAAAAGTATAGGTATTTCAAGTTTTTATTTCTAAAATTGAAACCCCGAGTAGATGAAAGTTTATGTTCCGAGTGCGATCTGCCTATAATAGTATAATACGTACCAGATAATATATATTAATACATAATATAATAATAGTATTATGTATATATAGTATTAACAGACAAGGCGAAAAATTAGAAAAAATTAAAAGAGTAAAATTACAATCGACGTTTCATTATAATATAACTAGGTTAAGTTAAACAATTTTATTATTATTATTGTTAATTTCTACGTGAAAATGTGTGTGCCTATGTACTGTACTTCGGGCACAAATACAAGTTTTTAAGGGATTTCCTTGTCATCTCGGTGTTTTTCTTTAGATGGTGCGCGTGACCCCAAATCCCATAGCCCGGGTGGTGGCTACAAGCAAACCTATCTCACAATATAACACATATAACACATTCATAATATTGAATTGTAAAAATTACTCTACAAAATATATTTTAAAAAATCATCGGATTCGATCGTCGTACTGATAAGGAAAATAAGTCTCTATAGGATCAATCGAAATAAGTCTCTATAGGATCAATCGAAATAAGTCTCTATAGGATCAATCGAAATAAGTCTCTATAGGATCAATCGAAATAAGTCTCTATAGGATCAATCGAAATAAGTCTCTATAGGATCAATCGAAATAAGTCTCTATAGGATCAATCGAAATAAGTCTCTATAGGATCAATCGAAATAAGTCTCTATAGGATCAATCGAAATAAGTCTCTATAGGATCAATCGAAATAAGTCTCTATAGGATCAATCGAAATCAAAGTATTAGAAGTAGCAGCAAACGCAAAAATAAAATGCCCATACATTTAGTCTGGAATAAAGTTTAAATTGTTATTACGCAAAACGTGCCAAGTTGCGCCCTGGACGACGGTGTTTTTGAAGGTACTGAAGGTCGGCTGTCTTCACAAAGTGGATTGGTGCTGATATATTGTGAGATAGATTGAGATTGCAGTATTGTATCACCGATTTATTTATAGGTATATAAAATTTATACTTCCGATTGTCGACACTTGTTGAAACTTGAAACACATCTTCCCTTGAAAATGGTGTAAAATCCGAAACCGGTTGGGAGAAAAACTGGTAATAAATAAAAACAAGTCGGGTTTCTGGCTGCGGGGTCTACCTTCGAGCAGTATAGGAACGCTGCTGGATGATATTTCATTCCGCGTTGCTGTTGGTCTGTGACTTGGACGAGCCACATCGTTGCTGACGTTGGCCGTTTGGGGCTCCACGGGCTCTCTTGCCGACGAAGCGCTGGCCGCCATTCCCGGCATGCGGCTCTCAACGATGTTATCCGTCGGGCCCTTACATCAGCGAGCGTGCCATCGGCCTCAGAACCACCAGGATTGGCACGCGATGACGGAAAGCGGCCCGACGGAATGACATTAGTTCCGTGGAAGCGTGGGAGGCCACTGGTGTGGGACGCAACATGTGTCGATACACTAGCGCCCTCCCATAAACAAAGCAGTAGAGCCGCTGGCTCGGTGGCGGCCGCCGCTGAAGACCTCAAGCGGCGCAGGTATGCTGTTCTCGGAAACAATTACCTATTTGCGCCGTTTGGGGTCGAAACGTTGGGTTCGTGGGGTCCGGAGGCGCGTAGTCTTTTTAAAGAAATTTCTGCGCGCCTGGTCAGCGTCACGGGTGACCCACGGCATAGCCCACGGCATAGCCCACGGCATAGCCCACGGCATAGCCCACGGCATAGCCCACGGTATAGCCCACGGGCTGGCAAATTCCTCGGGCAGCGATTAAGCTTAGCGATCCAGCGTGGGAATGTTGCCAGCATACTGGGCACCTTGCCGCAGATCAGCGATTTGGACGAAGTTTTTTATTTATAATATAGTTTATCTTTTTAGGTGTTTTAGTTTATTTTTAAGGATATTTTTAGTTTAGTTTAGATGTATTTATTTTAGTCCTTTTTATTTTAATTTTAATGTTATTTAAGTTAATTGTTTCAATAAATTCGAAAATAAATAAATGGTGAAACTACTAGGACAAGTGTTTCTTTTTTCTTTACTTTTATGTTGGTTTCGTATTTCGGTGATTTCGTGGAAGGTTAGCTGACACCCCTTCACTTCCACAAGCGCGCAGCACTTCACCAGTCAGGAAGTGTTAATTAATAGTTAATTAGTGTTATATTACGTATGTTAGTCAGTAAGGTACTTATTAACTATGGGCCCTTGTCATTGTATTTTATATTTTGTCATGTGTTGCCTGAAATAAATAATTATTATTATTATTACAACAACTACTATTACAATTAAAACCATAAATATCTTCCATTCTATAGGTTCGAAATAACCTGAAGTGGCCGTGGGCACAAGCATTATCATACGCAATCCTTGATGTGTACCATATACAAGACTGTATGGATATATATTCCAAGTAAGTCTACCTTCACATACTTGAAGTCTATACCTTCAGAAGTCTAGGGTAAGGATATTATTAATAGATTTGCAATATTTCGTTAATAATTTATACAAACATGCAATTCATAATGCAAACACGCAAACAGCGCCCGCCTCACACATTAGAATATACCTATAATATGCACATGCACATAAATGCTATTTCCAAATACGCCAAAGCAGATATTGATATTTTCTCCGGGCTCAACACCTTCAAGTCCTCTGTCAGTAAATACTTAGCCAAAAAAAAACTACACGCACAAATAAACACAAAGCATAAAATAAGTAGGTACCTACCCTGTTATTTTAAAAAATCTTCGCACAAAATTTGTTAACCTAGTTTTAATTTCATATTTTATAGAATATACGAGTAGTAAATGCTCCTGTTAGTATAAGAATTTTTCATAATTGTCTTAACTGGTGCATGATGTGGATGCCTTTAATTAAGAAAACAAATAGCTGTATACATTTTAAGATTATTCCATTTAAGTAAGTTTATTGTATTTCTTGTTGGTGTTCCTAAATAAATAAAAAAAATAAAAAAATAAAAAAAAAATATATATAATTTGTGTTACGTAATGCAATCTAAAATGACATGCAACAATGTCGATAAGTTATAGACAAGCGTTTTACTTCTAAACGAGTCACCCTCAGCATATAAGTACTTTACATCAAATCTTCCATTCAGATACATAGTTAAACAAATCTGCTCGAACTAGGTGAGTAAAATAATTGTAACACGAATTAACTGTACTATATAAAATTCAAAGTCCTGACTGACGTGACTCACTGACTGACATACGAGGGCGACACTGAAAGTTCTTAGAAAATCAAAAACTGAACAAACTAGCAAGTTATTAGTTTTATTATATCTTTTCAAAATAGTGTCCATTCACATCAATACATCGCTGCATCCGATGGAACCACTGAGAAAAGCACTTTGCCCACTCGCCCTTAGGGGCCTCTTCGACGGCCTTTTCAAACGCAGCCACTGCTTGCTCGGCCTCCATAAAATGTTTTCCTCGAAGTTTTTCTTTTATTTTCATGAATTCCTCAAAATCGCAAGGTGCGAGGTCGAGGCTATATGGCGGCTGACCCAGTAATTCCACGTCTGACGTCGCCAAATAGTTGATCGTTTGCTTGGCGGTGTGCGATGAGGCGTTGTCGTGGTGAAGGAGGATCCTACTGCGAGGTCGTTTCTCCCGAACTTTTTCCAAGACAAGTGGCAAACAATTGTTAGTGTACCACTCTGCAGTAACTGTTTTTCGATCCTCTAAAACAATTGTTGCTTAATGACCTGTCCTTCCGAAGAACGAGGCCACCATCTTTTTTCCCACGCTTCGACCTCTCTTCACTTTAGTTGGCGACTCCTCGAAAGGAAACACCCACACAGCAGACTGTCTCTTAGTTTCAGGATCATAACAGTAAATCCAGCTTTCGTCACCCATAAGTATGTCGAACACAGCATTTGAGTTACCTCCGCATTTGAGTTATCTTTAAACCATTTCACGGCACCAATCAACACGACGTAGTTTTTGGGCCTCTGTCAAATTATCAGGTATCCACCGAGCACAAAGCTTCCTGACCGCCAAATGTTCATGGAGGATTTTGTGCACTTGACTCATACCAATGCCTAAGCTTGTCCAAATCTGCTGATAGGTCACCCTTTTGTCAGTCTCTATCATACGCCGCACAACACTGATGTTATCTTCAGTTCATCATCGGTGAGATTAGTGCGACCACGTTTAAACTCATTTAACCAGTTTTAAACAGTGGCACGAGACGGAGCTTCATCTTGAAAGGCCAATCGAAATCTATCATAACTTTCTTGTTGACTTAAATGACATCGAAAGTCATAAAAAATTATTGCACGAAAATTTTCTCGCGTTAAGTTCATGCTGACGTGACACAGACAATTTTCAATTTGCCGCCAAATCGTAAAACAAATGACAAATTAATGAAATACATACACAATCATATTAGCAAAGAGTTCCATTTTCAACATTTTAACTTTTTTTTTCATTATATCGGTTACAAGTGGCCAATTCTAAAAACTTTCAGTGTCACCCTCGTATCAACGCACAGCCCAAACTGCTGGTCCTAGAGACATGAAATTTGGAGGGTGTATTATTTGTGAAGTGTAGGTATCTATTAAGAAAGGGTTTTTAGAAATTCCATCCCTATGTGGGTAAAATAGGTGATGAAAGTTTGTATGAAAACGGGGCAGAGTTGAATAAACGCAGGTGGGATCGCGGGCAAGACACATATAATACTTTACACACTAACATCTGAATTATTCGTCCAGTCAGTAATTGTGCGACTTTAGTTTATAAAGTTCTTAGCAGCTTCGCGGAAGCCGGGAGTATCTAGCGAGGCCGAAAGACTACGAACGCGCCCAACTCGGCCTTCGGCCTCGCTAGCTTTGTTTGTGATCTTGTCAGTTTGTATATTCAATTGAGAGGGAGTGAGAGCGCTTATAATGCTTGTTTCTGGAAAAAAAAAATGTCATTTATTTCGCCGGCAGAAGATAATACAAAATAAAGCTTATTCTATTATATTCTATTCACCCTGAAGATGTTTCTCATTTAGTATTGAGTTGTTGACTGTACTTACTTAAATATTTAAATAAAGTTTTTTTATTAGAACCTATGTAACAAGAAACCACTTCTGCGCGGGCTTCATTTCAAAAGGAGGAGGTGCATGTAATGTGAGTATTTTTTTTAAGTACTTCTGTAATATACAGGTGAATATTTGTTCTGCAAATTTTGTCACAGGAGTGTTGCCAAACTGATGCCAAAGAAATACAAAAAGGGTACCATACCATTTTCGATTTAAAAATCCAGTGCTATTTTATCCATATTTCGTCGTATGGTTCCGTCTATAGCGCAAAGCTAAAGCGGGTGGAAGGACAATGTGCCAATGTGTTTTTTTTTTATTCTGGAAAATCCTGAGACACAATTTTATGTATTCATGTATTATTGTAGTTTATTTTATCTCTGAATTCTATATTCAAATCTTGGCGATCATCAAACACAATGCACAAACTGATCAAATATTGTATTCATGCAAATCACTGTGTAAAGACTTTACAAAGTCTGATTATTTAATCATTTTACCTAGCTCTCATGACAAAAACCCATTGAAACTACAATCTTATTTGTATCACTGCTTGAATGAAATCAAACATACTAATATCATACTTGGAAACGTAACAAAAAATGTTTTTATGAGTAGCACCATGATAAATACTTTAATCCAACATGTGAGTTCCGGTTTTGCACATGTATTATTTAGTAACGTGTTTAGTCATGACCAAGAGTTTCAGGAAAGTAAAATTGCTAAAAGAGATAATGCATGCAGATGTTTACTAAGAGATATTCTGCGCTTAAACTATAAAAATCAATTCCTTAACTACAAAAGTAAATGTATTACATTAAAACAAACAAAAAAATATCAGAAAATGTGTGAAGTAGGTACGCAAACAGATTCAATATTTTTTTTGAATAAAAAGCAATTAAAAACTAAGGTCTTGGAAAGCAAAGTTCCAGATGTAGGCTTATTAGAAAAGAAAAAGTTAGATCTAGAAATTTTGGAAAATAAGGGGTCTTATGCAGAATTTTCAGAAAATAGACTGTCAAAAATACAATTAGATAATGAGGATCCTGATATATCAAAAAATAGAAAGTCAGAACAAGGGCTGAATAAAAGCAAAGATAGGGTGACAGAAAATACAGAATTTTTTCGTTACCAACCTGAAAAATAAGAATGTCTGTTATCATTCTAAAGACAAAAGGAAAACTTACATTTTAGAAAAAAATAATAATAAAAACTCCTTTATAAAAGTAAACATACTTCACCAAAATGTTTGTGGGATTAGTAACAAAAAGGATGATTTAGAATTGTATTTGGAAGGATTAGATAACGTACCTCATTTTGTTTGTGTAAGTGAACATTTTTTGAATGACAAATCTGCACCCTTGTTTAACTTACAGAATTACAAATTATTAGCGTTTAACACTAGACCTCTAAAAAAGAGAGGAGGATCACTTATACTGGGACTAAAAGACAGAGATTTTGAAGAAATAAAATTATGTAAAGGCATGTCTAAAATACAATGTTTTGAAATTTGTGGAGTTAAAGATATAGAAAGTAACCTTTCAATTTTTTGCTGCTATCGTAACCCAGTTGACAAAAATGTTGATGTTTTTATTGCTAAGTTAGAAAGTCTTCTACAGCTTTTCTTCAACAAGGAATGTATAATACTTGGGGATTTCAACATTAATTCTTTTGATGATGATAAGTTTTTGGAGGAATTTACTTCTCTTCTAAAATGTTATAATTTTAGACGCCTTGTGAATGAGACAACTTTTATACGAAATAACTCGCAGTCGTGCATTGACAATATATTGACTAATGTTGCTGAAAATAGGATAGATAATATTTTAGTAGATCATAATGGATTGGCCGATGGACATGCTGCTATATCTTGCAGTGCTATTGTTGAAAATGCAAATGTTAAACAGTCAAATGAAGGTTTTATTGAAGTGGAATACAGAAATTTTGGCGATAAAAACAATGCAAAGTTTAGAAGGGAACTTTTGAAACATGACTGGAACGCAATGGGAATAAACTGTTTCATTAGTACGCTTAATACAGTTTTTCGGGAGTGCTTTACAAAGGTTAAAAGGAAAGTAACTACAAAAAAAATTTCTAAACTTAAGTGGATAACTAAAGGCATACGTGTTTCAAGTAAAATGAAACGATTTTTAAACTCAAAGTCTGGGATACAAAATGATTCTACACTCATTACATACAAAACAAATTACATAAGGCTTTTCAAAAAAATTGTAAGACATGCTAAACAACAAACTGTGCGTATGGAAATAACTAATGCCAAAGAATCCTCAAAGTGTATATGGAAGGTTGTCAATAAACATAGAAACAAATCAAATGGTCGCTTGAGAGAAAAACTATTACTTAAGATTAATGATAAAATTATACACAATCCTAATGACATTGTTGATATTTTTTCTAATACATTTAATCAAAACACTGCGCTAACTAATAAAGATATTGACTCACCAACTCAATTGCTAACAGAAAACACAAATAGAGTAGAAAATAATATGCACTTTCGTCCTACAACTCCCTTGGAAATTACTAAAATAATTAAAGGCATGGAAACAAAGAAGTCTTGCGGTTACGATGAAATGCCTGTGACTGTAATCAAAAGTAACATTGACATTCTGGCAGAACCACTTTCAAATTTCTTTAATTCGTGTTTAGAATCTGGTGTATTTCCTGATCAGCTCAAAATAGCGAAAATATTACCTACTTTTAAAAAAGGCACAAAAACTGACCCAAGTAAATATCGCCCTATTTCGTTATTGCCCGTTATTTCGAAAATATTTGAAAAAATTATGAAAGATAGGCTAATGGTTCATTTACTTTTAAATAAAGTTATCAGTTGCAGGCAATACGGATATCAAAGAGGCGTAGGAACGACGGATGCAATTAATACCCTTATAGATGACGTTATTAAACATATTAATAACAAACAAAAAGTCGTTGGTATATTTTTGGATCTGAGCTCCGCCTTTGACTTGGTTGACCATGACATTTTACTGCTTAAGTTGGAACATTACGGTGTTAGAGGCACTATTTTGCAATTTTTCAAATCTTATTTGCAAAATAGAAAGCAGTTCATTCAAATAAAAACAATAGAAAATCAGCAAGAATTAGTGGTAAAGTCTAAATTGGTTAAGCTATTAAGAGGAGTTCCACAAGGTTCAATATTGGGACCTGTACTTTTTATTATTTTTACCAACGACCTCATTAATTACGTCATGAAAGTAATAACAGATATACAGTTAGTTATATATGCAGACGATACCAACGCTATCATCTCCTCTTCGAATTTGGCCGACTTAAGTCTTAAAGCTAACCTCACCCTTAAGGCCTTTGACACTTGGTTTAGAACAAATCAATTATTGGTCAATGCAACTAAAACGAATGCTATGTTATTCAGACCAACAGCAGGAAACAGAGATTTTATTGACATTTCTATGAATGGTGAAAAAATTGGATTGGTAGAACAGGTCAAGTTCCTAGGAATTAACATTGACTCGCTATTAAATTGGCGATGTGAGTTAAAAGCCATCGTGGGATCGATTGCGTCTGCCTGCTATGCAATCAGAAGCTTGAGAGATGAGGTTGGCATAAAGGAATTGAAAATGGTATATTACGCTTTGGTCGAGTCAAGACTTCGATATACTATCAAATTCTGGGGACATAGTTACAAATATAACATTGAAAAAGCCTTTGTTATTCAAAAAAGAGCTATTCGTACGATGGTTCGAATACAGCAAACCGAGTCATGCCGAGAATATTTCCAAAAACTAGGAATACTAACTGCTCCAAGTCTGTATATATTCGTGCTTCTCACGGATTTTTCTAAGAATATGCACAAGTTTGAAACAGCGGATGAACGGCTAATTAGGCTTAGCTCTAGACGCAAGAACTTAACAAATAACTTTAACCCTAAACTAGAGATTTCTAAACACTGCACACGGTATCAATCAGTTGTCTTGTTCAACAAGTTGCCTACGGAGTTAAAGACTATTACAAGTCATACTTTGTTTAAAAACAAATTAAGACAGTTTTTGTTGGAGAGGAATCTGTACGAAATTGATGACTTGTGACAAATTTTTATTTTGACATAATTATAAAATTTTGGACATATTATTATTGACATTAACATAAATGTATATAATTGTAGAAATAAGTTATTAGTGTTATGTTTGTTTTATTATGTATGAAATTCAAATGTGATGTATATTGCTTGTGAATAAATAAATGACGTTAAACGTGTTGGCAAAATTGGGGTGCGAATTTTCTAAAATCCTTTCTAAGAACCTCTATCAACATACCCTCCATTATCGAGTCTTTACGTCCAGTCAGTCACTTAGGACAAAGCCTTTTTATATTGACTAAGATGTTAATGCTAGCATGGCTGGTGTTTGTAATTAGAGGAGAGTATCCTTGGTTGTTGAAATAAAAAATGAACTTTTAACAAAAAAATAGAAACCGACTTCAAATGTAACAGCAGTCATTCACAAAAAAGTTAAAAATAATTTTAGAAGGTGGCGCAAAAGTAATGTCACAATTTGAATTCGCTGCTATTTTGTTATAAATGAAAAAAAGAGCTCTGTTTTCATAAAAAGTTTATTTGAAAGTGTAAAATGGATGACATTAATTGGAAAAAATTATATCGCTCAAATGGCAACCTCCCGAGTTGATGCATAATTGCGCTCGTTTGTGTTGTTTCGGTACCATCGGTCATTATACAATGTTTATAACTTTTTTGTGAATAACTGCTGTTATACTTGTTGTCGGTTACAATTTTTTATTAAAAGTTTATTTTATTTCACATTTTTTATGGTTAAATTGTGAAATACGGGTAGTTCTTGCAAACGCGCTGTTGATACAAAAAGAAGTTTAAGTGCGTGTAATAATTACCTACCATCAGCACCTTAACATAAAGTGATGGCCGCAATCTCGAGCTATGTGCTGTCATCCGTTGAGGAGTTCTATGGTGATGAAGACTACATCGAAAGTCAAGTGGGTACACTGGCAATTTTCAAACAATTCCCTGCAATCAGGACCCTAACAAAAACTGATTGCCACAATTTAAAGTTATGTGCTGTCAGCCGTTGAGGAGTTCGATGGTGATGAAGCCAGGATCGAAAGTCAGGTGGTTATTCTGATCATTTCCAATACCCTTTAATCAACACCCTAGCAGAGTGATTGCCGCAATCTCGAGATATATGCTCTTATCCGTTTAGGAGTTCTATAGTAATGAGGCCAGGATCAAAGGTCAGGTGGGAGAACATCGATTTTTAAGTATTACCCTGCAATCAACATCTTACTTAATACAAAACGATTACTTGGATCTCGAGAGGTATGCTGCCATTTCTGAGGAGTTTCACTGCCTATCTCTGAAGAGTTTCATCAGATCATGACCAAATTTAAAATGGAACCTACCGGGAAACACACTCTTCTAAACATAAATAAACTATTGAAATCGGCTCAGAAACAACGCCAAAAAAAAATACAGTCGAAGTGAGAACCTCCTCCTTTTTTGGAGTCGATTAAAAAAAGAAATATATGGTTTGCACACTCATTAAATTAAGCTCATCAACCCCAAACCACATTTAAAGCGAACCAAAATCTATTTAAAAAAGCTTGGTTCCATCACCACGGGACTTCCCTCTCCTGGCTACATGCTTGAACTAAACACATCTTCCTCAGCGCGATGTGGGCGGTCCAGGCATAGTAGATGGCATTCTGATGGGCATCATCAGTTTTGGACCTCCGACATGCGGCAAGCTCGACTCCCCTACTGTCTTCACCAAGTTGGGATACTACACTGAGTGGATCGACTCCATTATGGAGCAGGAGGTAGGACCATCGTCGTGAGTTGATATCATGACTGTTTTATAACGAATTAAACTCGCTTGTTTTTGCTGTGCAAGAAGGCACAGTGCCTGTGTTATGTATCTGATTGCCAACCATCACAAACATAAATATACATACTATCGAATTCCGATTGTCTAAGAATACATTCGCTCTTGAAGTGACGTCACAGCTCGTAAATAACCACAGAACATTATTCAAATAACCAATACCCATTGAAAGCAAATTTTGAAAGTTCATCTATGTTTTTGGTGGTTGACTCACGTACGTAAATAATGTACATAAATTCCGATAATCTGATATTTCTATTCGAACAAACGTGCAGAAAAAAACTATTTGCACGTTTCCTTCTTAAACATTCTGTGAATTTTGCATCGGCAATCCCACGCGGATACGTTCAGATTATATAATTTAATTTTAAGTTACCTGTATAATTACGTCTTGTATAACCACAGTATAAGTGATAATGACAACAATCCCTTTATTGCAGAATGTTGCAGTTGCATATGCCAAGACGACGACAACAAAACCAACTAGCAAACATACGTTAGCAACAACGACTACACAAAAAATGTTGGAGCCCATACCACGAGATTTTGCTACACAAATGGGAGAATCTTTAGTGACAAAAGCTGAAGAAGCACCTAAGGTGTTAAGAGATCAAATTGAAGGTAACTACTTAGATGATAACCAAGAACCACTTACATTAAAAGCTGAAAAGAAGCAGAAAGCAGAAATAACAGAAGATGAATTGTTTAAGAGGTTTGTCAAGTCTATCTTCGGTAAGGAAGGTAATGACTATATTGAGGAACTAAGTAAAGACAAAAATTTAAGAAACAATGAAATGTACAAAGAATTTGTGGAAACAGTATTCCAAATTAAAGAAAAAGGAATTAACGAATTTATTGAAGAAAATAGAGCGAAAACTAAAGAATCCACAAAAAAAAATGTGTTGACTACACAAATATCAGAACAAGTTTTTATAGATCAAAAAAAGTCGGATAGTGATGAAGAAAAAAAGATACTGCATAAATCAGAAGATAAAAGCAGCAATGAAAGGCATACGTTAAGGCTAACACCATATACCGTACCTATCTATGAAGAAATTGCAATACGAAGTGGTCAGTCATCTGAGGCAAATAAAGTTTCTGTTGAAAAGAAGAGACTTTCCGAAGAAGAAGTAAACAGTTTGGAAGAAACAAAGAAGAGTTCTGAACCAACTGAAAACAATTTTAATAAAAATATACAAATCCAAATGGGTGATGATGGTGGAGATGAAGTAATGAATGATATTGCACAAACAAATGTGAAAAACAGTGACAATGAATTGATTATGAAATCAAGTAAAAGTGGGTATAAAGATGAAGAATTAGATGAAGCTATACGCACTTTAATGTATATCGCAGAAAATGCAAAAAAAGAGGGTTTGATTGAAGAAACTGATTTTGAAAAGTTAATAGACAACGGTGATGACGTTCTTTTTAGAACTGATAATCAAACTCAAAGTAATCTTCAAGAACCTGCAGAATTAAATTTGTCTCGAGAAATCTACGACATATTAGCAGAAACGCTTATCTTAAGTAATTTAACTGTATAATTAAACTAATTAATTAAATCAACTAATACATGTACGATGCACATTTTATACCATTTTAAGGTGCCATTAAAACCAGGATGTTGGCTTGTTCATCCATCTCTCCTCGAATCAGATTGAGTTGTCAAGACAATAATGAATACTGCCCACCAGTGGCGAAGTGTCCATAGAAGCCGATTCCCACCGGCTTTACCTTTCAGAAATACCTCCAACCACAACCAACCAATCCAGAATCCACCATTCATTATTTTAATGTACAATTATTTTTATGTGCTTCTAACTTCCAAATATTACTAAAAAACGCCTGCACGCAGCGAATAGCAAATTTTCCGTACACATACCAAAACTTATCAACGCGCGCGGCGCTATATTTGCACAAAATTGGGAATAGGCCGATCTATTATAGCCGAACCTTGCGTTGTTGCCACTTTGTGCTCACTCATACAAGTCCCACAGAGAGCCAAATGTTGCAACATCACAATTCCCTGGGACGTATCGGGTAAAAGCAGAGAGCAAGTATTACCAAGGTTTGGCTGCTAATGCCAAGGGTTTGTTTCATTACTCACATCGCGCTAATCGGGGTGCTTCCTTCAACTGGATCCGAAAGAATCCTGTCTATTGTAGTTATACTTATATCTTGACTTAGCATGGCAATAAAGGGAATGAGCGGTTTTCCAGACTGACCTTGATCAAGCTTTCAGAGGTAAACATAGATGGCGTTACCCTGCTTTCAAGTGTCAAAAATCAAAGATAATTTTTTAATCTGTGGGCTAAAAAATGTCAAGTCAAGTGTCAAATCCAACAACACCCTTAACAAAAATATTCATTCAATTTTGAACATGGTCAGCTCATGCGTTGTGGCTAATTGTAAAAATATAGGAATACACAGTTTCGCTAAAAATTCACTATGGAAAGAACAATAGATCTTAGCAATAATACATGGATCTAGTGTTGCCAGAAACACATTTATTGACACTTTTAGTACAAGTTGCACCATCTATCGAGTCGTTCGGTACTACTTTTTCTTTTTTAATTTGACTTTAAAAACCCCTCATTGAAAATTTGCCCAAAAAAAGAATTAACGGTTTTTATTTCAGATTCGGCTAGATCCCGACAAGCCCTTTTCTTAGAGTACCATGAACCTAGGTCTAACACCAGCCATTCTGTAGATACTTACACTTTTAGTTTTGACACTAGAAAAAAACTTTTTTTGACACCTATAGACCCAAACGCGAGGTGTCTAGCGCCAGCCGTTACGGACATACGGGCATAAGACAAAACCAAACTTTTTCACATCCTGCCTCCCTACTCCCCACTATAGGTATGAAAACAAAATCTACACATTTTTCACCTTCGTGTTATGTTTACGATCTAATCCATAAACAAAAATCCCATACGGTATAAAAAAAAAACAAATTTCAGATTTTTTCTGTGGCAACTTTTTCTTCCGTGCCTGTTGTGGTCACATTATTTGTCTGAGGGTCTGTGAGGGTCAGTCTGAATGTGGTTGTAGGGGTTTCTTTGGGTCTTTATTAGACCTTTATCATATTTTTATTTGTCGCAAATTTTCTTATGATTTTACTATAGAGCAACCCAACTTCGTTGAATATAGGTTGAATCTGCACCAAAACCGAACAGAGTATCCCGACTCCACGCAGTCTATTACCCCTACAGTGTATATAAAAATCTGGAAGCGCGGAGGGAGCTTCGACTTGGTCGAAGGGAGGGAGGGCAGCATGGGAGAGCGGTGCCTGTGTTTTGTTACGCAAGGTAAGGGCGATAGGGCTTTGTTGTTGTTTGTTTGTTTGTTGTTGTTTTTTGAAGTTTGTTGTTTGTCAATAAAACAATAAAAAGTATTTAAAAAAGTGACTTAACCTCAAAATTTTCAAAAACTGTTTTTTTGAAACGGTTGGGTTTCCTTTATTTCGTTGGTTTCCTAACTTATGCGATTTCAAAAATACACTATAATTGGGTCATTTAACTCAAAAAAATACATGTATCGTGAGTTTCTTAGATTTATCGTGTATAACAACATAACTGCGGCAACTGAGACTCCAACTTGGCCTCAACCAAATGCTGCTGAGGTAACTGTTGCAACCCCAAAAGTGAAACCACAATCTGACACGGCTGTAATAATCCAAGAAGTTATGACGATTCAAGCACCAAATAAGCGCAAGCAGAAGAAGGCACAAACAAAAGCCAACCGCGGAAGTCTGTTGTCGCGTGCTGATCTACCTACCAACTCCACATGTAACGAACCTTCAGTTGTAGCATCTGAAGCCTCTGCTATCGCAAACCAACAGGTTCAAGATGCCGAACCATGGACAGACGTAAAAAAGAGGAGAAACTTGCGGCCAGCTTCATTAAGCGGCACTGCAGGTTCAGCAGTAACAACTCTCAAGGCCGTGGAACCACGAAAGTACATGCATCTATGGAACATGGAGTCAAATGTTGATGACATCAGAGATTATCTGCGTCAGTTATGCACCTCGGGAACATGCACAGTGCAAGAGCTGACCCCCAGAGGAGACTACAAATCCTACAAAATAGGAATTCCAATGACAGCCTATAACACGTGCTTCTCAGCGGATGTCTGGCCGATCAATGCCCGAATCAAAGCTTAGATACCTTATCAAAGACCAGCTGACTCTGCAGATGTGAGTGGCACCCAGAAGACAGCTGCCACACACAACAACCAGCCCTTTCGTGGTCCCACAAAAGCGCAACAACAAGATTGTTAGTTTTAGCGCGTTCTATCAGAATGTACGTGGCTTGAAAACTAAATTACGTAAATGGCGCAACAACTTAGCTTTGGCAGAACATAATATTGTGGCTGTAACAGAGACGAACCTCGATAGCTCTGTAGAAGATTCTGAGCTTGAATGCGGTGACTGGAGCATCCTACGTCGGGATAGAAGCACACCCTGCGGAGGCGTGGCGCTAGCAGCGCGTGCTCCTATTGTGCTGCGCCGTTGTCAAGACCTAGAAACCGACACCGGCGAGGATTTATGGGCCTGTTTCTCGTGGCATAATCGTCAATTCTTCGTGTGCGTTGTATACATTAAGCCTACTGCAAGTGACAGTGACTACATGCAATGGTTCTGCAAAGTAGAAAACTGTATTACTAAGTTAAAAGCTCCTGTTTTAATCTTAGGTGATATAAATTTAAATAGTGCGTCTGTAAATATTACTAACTATTATTGTTATTTTCTATCTTATTGTAGCCTGTCCGAGAAGAACGAAATTTTAAATTTACATGACGGTATTTTAGACGTCGTATTGGTCCAGGAAAGGGACAGCGATGGCGTACACGGGGTTCGTGTTGTAGCGACTGACGGAATTGTCCCTCCCGATGCCTATCACCCACCGTTAGATATAGAGGTGAGAATTGACACGGCTTACCGTCCCGCTCTCCTTGAGCCTACTAATATCAACCCTTCCAAAGATTGGAACTTCAAGAAGTGTGATATTGAAAGATTATGTTCGATGCTTTCCGAAACTTCTTGGGTTTCAGTCTTGCAAACAAATGATGTCTGCACTGCTACTGATTGTTTATACAAAATTATTTATAGCTGTTTTGACACATGCATGCCCAAGAAGCACCGTCAGAACATGGTAGGTAGGCGCTACCCCGTCTGGTTTACCAGTGATATCATTTATGACACTAAACGTAAATCCAAATTGCATGCGTCTTGGAAGCGAACAAACTGCAGTGAAACATATAAACAGTTCTCCGACCTTAGAGCTGAACTTAAATTACGTACCGAATCAGCCTACAGTTCGTACATGGGATGTATCGAAAACAACATTAAGTCCAATCCGCGTGATTTTTGGCGTCACATCTCTAGCTTGCGCACTAAGGGAGGATTCGAACCTAATGTTACATACCATGGTCAAAATTTTTCCGGAGTGGATGCAGTAGAGGCTTTCGCTAGTTTCTTTGCTAGTGTATTTTTGAGTGCAATACCATTATTAGATGCCGACGCA